>CM073771.1:4543518-4668366 GCA_037158775.1 Hetaerina titia
GCCAATTGCCGCCCCGAGGCTGCGCCCGCGCCGATGACTCCCCGGACCACGGGTAAGAGGAGTAGACACGTTCGGACATCTATTTGAAAGAAAAAACAAACGAGAGAAGGCACGGAACATTCCCGCCACGCCCCACATTCAAAAGGACCGATCCCCTCCACTTAACCATCGTCGAATGATCCACACGACCAGAGATCAGTCCGCCCCATCGGAGGACGGCGCTCGATTAGCCTCTCAACAATCACGTCCGAGGGGAGACGACTTCGGGGGGAGAGGGGGGGTGCGAGATGGGAGTGGGTCACGGGCGATTATTTCTCAAGTGGATTTGGCTAATTTGCAATCACTGCTCTGAAAACCACCCATTTAATCCAGGAAAGTATGCTCGTAGTTGCAACAATGATTTCGCGAGGGACCCGCGCCCAGGAAAAAGGGTGGGAGGGGGGAAAGAGAGAAAGACGGGGGGGAGACGGGATGAAAGCGGGGAGGCGGGATGAAAGCTGGGATACGCCTGGGGGACGCCCTTGTTTTAACGGAACGTTAAAGAAAATTAATTGGAAAATTCGGTGGCGCGGAGCCGGGACGACGTAAAATCACGCGAGGTGTAGTGTGCTTCCATGAACGGAAAAATGTTAAGATAGGTAAAGTCTACATTATCAAGGACAATAATGGCACCAAAATCAAGCAGCAAGGAGTTTGTTGTGAACATCTTGACGTAATGGATTCACCTGGATCTCGAGGGCTTTCGGGAAGGATAATGCTTGCAGTACAAGCACTAACAAATGCCACCTACCTCTATTTTCTCGTTTCCTTCTATTAACGTGAGCTGTATAGCGTGTCCTAATCCCAATTGCCGGAGAATTCCTCTACTCCTGCCAATGAATGAATCGGTATGGCTTCCTCTAGCTATTGTACGTTGGCCATAAAAGCTTCCTCAGGAAGCATAACTGGGGGCATAAATTTGTAACTACTGTGCCTCAAATTGCAATCCAGTCGATAGCACCGCTTACGGTTATCTCCAAGTAGAAAGATTGGTACGCTAAGCATAAAACCTATTTGGACCAGTAGATTCTTTCGACCGTCAACGACCCCATCAAAAAAAGTTGTAATCTACGGCGAGTTGAAATACCGTGGTGGCGTGCTATGCTCTTATGATTTTTAACTTCAATTAAGCTATATTCAAGATCAACGCCACAATGCACACCATCAGCATTGTTACCACGAGTTTTAATGGCTTGACGTAATTATTAAACAGAAATGAAAAAATCCTCTCTCCAGCATTTTAATAAAAAGTAAAATGAGAAAATGGACCAAATGAGCCCCGTAATCGAAGAAATGAAATATGACCAGTTGATCCGGATTAAAATCTGGGATATCAATTTGGACGAATGGAACTCCGACGCGAATATTTAATATCATGTGAATAAAATAAGAAGAGCTGATTCAAAGGCAATCACCTGAATTAAATATAATCCTTGTACGTAGAACATAAGTATAAGTTGTAAATGACAACGATGAAATCGGATAACATTCCTAAAAATCGTAATAACTAATACATCAACCCTTCCGATGTCCATAGAATTGACAAAATGAAATCTTCACCCTGTCTGAAAGGTGATTCTTACGCCCGAAATACAGGTACTCGTATTACTTACATTCAAATCAACAGTAGAGAGCTGTGAAACAGCAGTGTATATCGGTAAACGAAAGATTATAGGTATACGGCGCTTCGCTGGCTACAGGGACACGTATGGTATACATAGCCTGTATACTCATAGCCAACGAAGCACTCTCCTGTAAATACCGATCGAGGCTTTCACTCTTCTGATCGTCCTTGTTCAATTCTGCTAAATTATCACCCGGGATATATCTATTTATAGTGGGCAATACGGTATTTATTTTGATTCGCACGTTACATAACTGATTCCCGAAACACCCTTTATTACTTAAGATCGTTGTCCCTCGAGAACTCACTTGGCTACTAAATAAGCGAGATTTCTCCGTTAACAACTTCCCGAACGAATAGAAAATAATTTTTGGCACACGGAGAGAAAAAGAGTTTCCGAGAGACATAAAATACATGAATAAGTACAAACAGCAGAAAGGATAAAAAGCCGCCAATGTGACCAACCACCTGCTCCTTAAATACGAGTGTCTCTAGCCACGTTGATGATTTAAGGTATAATATTTCACTTTCCTCATTAAATTTTCGTCCCATCAACCATTCAGAGAGAGAGAGAAAGAGAGAGAAATGAGTAATGCCTCAGGAGTGTGATCCGCCGCCAACTGAGGGGTCAGTCACTCGCACAACAGCGATTCCTTACAATCAATTACGAGAGATCATTCATTCACCAACGAAGGTCTAACATCATTCATCTGTGTTCCTATGTGCCACAGACTCACTGGCTGCATATATATATATATATATATATATATATATATATATATGTATATGTATATATATATATATATATATATATATATATATACGATTTATGTGCATCGACAGGTCAACCGATCCTCGTTTACAAGCTAGGACAGACATATCAGACTAGTTCGCCACGCTGACGGGTAAGCGACCGACCACTCGATAGTGATGCGCCCAGTCCTACGTTTCGGAGAACCCAATCACGATCACCATTCGCTCGAGTGAGCCGATCGTGATTGACAGTTCATGATTGAGCTCATGAGCTGCCAGACCGATCGTGATGGACTGCAAGCTCTCTTATTTCGGTACGCCAAACGTTGAGATTGGTATTTTTGCTTGTTTTTTGAGTAATTTGTGATTGATGGACTCGGTTCATATGCCTGCTCTGAGCTTACCACGTTTTAGCATTCCAGAAGAATTATCTTGCCGTTGTCATCTTCATGATGTCGTAATCCAAAATCATTAACCTTAGCCGTTCTTCTGGGCCTTTAACACAAGTACTCGAGTAATTGAATAAACTACATGCACTCTCATGATTGCTAGGTGCCAGATGCTTGCAGTTGGGATTATAAAGCTTTAGTAGCTTCAAAACTTGTAATAAAAGTATGATTCCCAGGAATTAATCTGTATTATTTATTTGAAGAAAAACCACGCTATAAAATACCAAAGCATAAAAATTTATACGAGCACAATAAAACATTTCGATTGTGCCGATAAACTACTTTAACGACTGCAGCCCACGAAATGCAATGAGACCAAAAGAACAAAAGGTGTATTGTTAACTTCCAAAACTTAATTCTAAGAGCAATGGAGACATTTTCTAAAATAGGGTTATGAATATCCCAGGAGGAAATATGCGAAATTCGGAGTTCATGAAATACAACATGAAGCGACTAAGCATCATGTTTTTTAAACAAAGACTTGGAATTGTGAGCATTCTTGTTCATCTCATTTTGGTATCCGCGTACAGAAGCACCTTTAAAAAAATAGTTATATACATTCAAAGAAATCTGAATTACCGCAGAAGACATTTCAAAGAAAAGTCGTAATTCAAATATAGAAAGTGACGCGCGAGGAATTAAATCGCACCCTTCGCCATCAATCAATGAGATACTTAGGCAAAGTAAACACTACTTTCCATTAATAGCTTATTATTATTATTATCCAACACCTCTGATGGCGAAAACGCCCTCGAGACATTTCTGCTTTCGGTAAAAATATCTTTCACACTTTCTAAATCCCTATCTGCTCACTAAATGCTGAAATGGGTTCATATGGGTCGGGATCAAATTCAAGAGCCAAGGGTGATGAATGAAAATTGTTAGTTTCCTTTTCATGGGATCTAAAAATCTCAAATTTTTCACATTTTCAATCCACTTCGGAGAAAACTGCGATTACTTCAGTTAATTTAATATGAAATTTCCAGAGTGTCTGGAAACAAAGCTGGAACCTTCAACGGAACATAAAACTGATTCCTATGATTATTTTACAAATTTAAAGACAATCGTTTTCATGTACCTGATTTTAAAGGAATTTTTCGGAGTCTAAATTAATTTTCATGCACCCAAATGTTGATCTTGACAAAATACAACCTGAAGACATGGTATAGCGAAACCCAATGCATTAAGATGAGAGGTGTTGACGATTCTGAGTTTCTTCACAGGTCGTACAATCCTTCCATCAAGAATATTTCACATCCCTCGAATAATTTTGAGATGTGAAATACTATTGCTCCTTCTCTATCTACCACTCAAGGAAACACCAGAAACTGATCATCTACATACTGCTCTTTTGGAACGTGGCTTTGAATATGCAAGTCGTAGAACTGAACAATCATACCTCTCCGTCATTTGGTACTATTTATAATTACCACACACCGCTCCGTTAGGTACTAGACCATCATCATCATTTTGATGTGATAATAACACTGGGATAACATTAGGTTTAAAATAGATATCAAACGATGCCAATTTGAGTTAGAAATAAAACTGAACTTACTGTGAGAAAATAAAATGGAAAAATTATGAAAACAACTGAAAAAAGATATGATATCTAAGATGATTTTTGGATTATGTATCGTCAAAATGGGAAACAACCACGACACAAACCAACTTGCGAGATACTGTTATCGGCATAATGCATAGATGCTGTGCATTGCGACGTGAACAAATTTCCAATTCCTATAAATCTGCCTTCCCAGGATTAAATAGTAACGTATTCATCTACTATGAAATGGAAATAGATGGTAAAAATCTGTATTATAATATGAAAAATGATAGCAATGATAAACGTATTACATTTGGTGAGGTTATATTCCCAATACAACCGCCGAATATAGAGCCAATAGCTACAACTAGCGATCAGACGAGCATGGAGAGATTTCTCATTCTCTCCGCTCAAGTCGTCTGAGGAGGAGCTGATACCAATGTCAACTATGACCTCCATGCAAGAGCTCTGATAGATAGATAGGGCCTGACAAAGGCCAGAAAACATCGTTCCTTCACTTTTTCGTCGCGTCTACCTAGCACTCTTTTCACAAATCCCAATTTTTTATTAGCACGACCGCATATTCCTCGTGTGTGCTTTCCCCAGGACAGATCGTGACAAATTGTTACAACCAAGTATTTAAAGGAATCTACCCTCGCGATTTTGGTTTGTTTCACTTTGTAGCTGCAAGGGAGGGAATTACTCTTTTCCCAAATATGCATTATTACGCATTAAAAAATGTTAATTCCAATTGCCATGTGTCGCACCAATTTTGAATTGCATCTAGGTCTTTGGCTGACTCTGTCTTCGTGACTTCGAATGTCCCCATAAATTACTGCATCATCGGCGAAAAGATGGACCTTACAATAACTACGGTACTGAGGTCATTTATGTAAATAAGGAATAGGAGGGGACCTATGACACTTCCTTGTGGTACACCCGACGTGACCATGACAGTATCGGATGATACACCGTCCAGGACGACTGTTTGGACACGATCACTTAAGAATTGTTTAATCCAGTTAATAATACTCTCGTGTATTCCATAATAAGTTTCCAATTTCTCGAGTAATTTGCAATGAGGGACTTTATCGGAAGCTTTCTTAAAATCTCGGAAAATCGCATCAACTGGAATATTACTTTCACCGGAGTACATTATATCATGAACAAAGAGTGTGAGTTGAGTTTCGCAGGATCTACCCTCACGGAAGTCAAGTTAGTTATTAATCAATAAATCTTGGCTATCGAGGTATCTCATTATGGAACTAACAATTAAGTGTTCAAGAATCTTACAGGAGATGGAGGTAAGCCATATTTGCCCATAATTACTGGGGTCCTCCCGGTCCCCGTTTTTAAATATTGGCGTTACAGAAGCCACCTTCCAGCAGTTTAGCACGCTTTCTTCTGCTAATGACGTCTTAAATATTACTTATTATTATCTTCACAAATCTTAAGCACATCCAAACTAATGTGTGAAGATAAGTTATCTCCAATGATAATTTTAAGGCCATCTAGATTTTTAGTACCCGGCAAAAATGTTGACTGGAACCAATCTTAAAGCATACTGCATCAAATCACCCACTTTTGGAGCGGTTAAATCAAGCTCGTTTAGGACCATTCTCAGTCCATGTGGACCACATATGCTCACCTTTATATACAACATATGGTGGCAAGAGTTCGCCTACAGTAGTTCCAGCCATCATTATTGATAATGCACTTTTACTGTAATGGATAAAGTTACCCCAAATCTTGGCTAAAGTTGTCATGAAATAGAAAAGTCGAATTATATTGTAAAAGAAAGGTAACCATATTATTACACCAAAAACACTTGAAAAAGTTGAATATACAATGTTATTATTCACTTACTTACTAGTAGCTCTTCAAGAATAAGTGTTCACAAGCAGAAGATGGGAGACAACAAATTTCACAACTTTCTCACAGTGAAGATGGAGCAGCACTGGAGTGGTTTTGAAATAGAGAACTAAACCTAAACTTCATCAACAATCAAGCCTCTGGTGCTGCATATTCAGTGATGCATTAAATAGGCTGATAACTCATCATATGAGCACGAATACAGCACTAAGAAACCTTTTCTAACTATGGGCCAAATTTACCCCAGCTGACTGTACATCAAGATAATATATAAATAAATATATATATATATATATATATATATATATATATATATATATATATATATATATGTCGCGGTGGTCTAGGGGGTAGAGCGTTGGACTACTGCTACTACTACTACCGGAGGGTCCCGGGTTCGATTCCCGGGCAAGGCACTTTGGGCACCTCAGCTCCACACAAGCTAGTTGATTTTTCGGGTACGATGTCTTCCTGGGAAACCATAACCGGCACAGGGAAAGGAACTGGCCCCCCTACCCTGATGTGTGAATTTTCACACGCCGTCGGGCTTGGTACATGGGTGAGCTCTACCATCACCTACTAAACCGACCTTCGGGTTGATTACTGTGTTTTTTTATATATATACATATATATATATATCCCTCCCATGGACAACATCCTTGTCGTGGTGGAAGGGCTTGTGCTTTCCGATGAACCCTAGAGCTGTGCTAGCGGGAGTAATAATAATTGCTCCTGGTAGGGTCACCCATGCCAGATAGGTCGAAGGTTAGGAGCCAGACGAAAGGTAGTCCACGCAGCGTCTCTTCCTCAGTGAGGCGGCTGCAAAGGCGTCTGACCCCAGTCGGGCGGCCATTAAGTTATGGTGTCACGTTAAAAACACTATTGAGGAAGGCAACGGCAAACCACCTCAGTTATCATTCCCGAGAATGTAATGATAGGCACTGCAGAGAATATGAGTCTTGGCAACTGCGGGACTCGGCCCAAGGGGCCGTGTGTCGTGCCCGGCAGCGGGGGAGGCAAGGCTTCCGCGGTCGTCATCCCAAGAAATCCTTGCGGGGGATAAATAACAGCAGCAGGAGAGAAGACGCAGAAGAAGACGAAAGTATTTAGAATAGGAACATGGAACGTAGGAACAAAGTTGAGGACCGGCAAATTAGAGAATATTAAGCTAGAGATGGAAGGAGGTAATATAGATGTTTTAGGTCTCTGCGAGGTGAGATGGAAGGATAGCGGGGATTACTGGAGTGACAATTATAGAGTGACATACAGCTGCGGGGACGAGAGCCAACGAGGGGTTGCCGTAATATTAAATAAAGGGATAGGAAGAAGCGTAGTCAACATAGAGCAAGAAACTGATAGAATCTTACTCGTAGGGATTAAACCACAGCCGACGAACTTGGTCATTGTTCAGGTAAACATGCCACCGAGCAACCACAAGGAGGCAGAAGTCGATAGGATGTACGATGAGTTAGAGGATATCACCGCGTGTGTTCCTGCAGGGAAACTTTTGATAGTGATGGGGGATTGGAATACGACGGTAGACGAAGGAAGAGAGGGTTGTGAGGTGGGGGACTATGGGTTAGGCACGAGGGATGAACGCGGGGAGAAAGCAATTGAATTCTGCAGGAGACAGGGGTTAGTCATCACAAACCACATGGTTAACCACCACAATAGGCGTAGGTATACATGGAAAATGCCAGGGGACTCAGAAGGTATCAGTTAGATTATATTATGGTTAGGTACAGGTTTAGGAACAGTGTGATAAATTCGCATAGTTTCCCAGGAGCGGATTCGGACTCGACCACAATTTAGTTGTTATGAAATGTTGCGTTTCAAGAAGATAAGGCAAGAGCGGCGATCTAGGAAATGGAATTTATAAGCATTAAATGGATTAAAACGGAAGGAGTATTCACAGGCTGCTGAGGAAATCATGGATGACGGTAAAGAGCTGAGACCTATCGAAGAAAAACGGGATTGTGTCAAGAAAGTGATATCGAAAGCCGCTGAAGACACTATAGGAACCGTTACCGGGAAAAGGAATAAGGAAACCATGGGTAACGGATGAGATGATCGCAAAGATGGAGAAGAGAAAAATATCGAAAAATGTAAACACAGAGTTGGGCAAAATGAAGTACAAAGAGTAAAACAATATATTGAGAAGGGCCACAAATAAAGCAAAGGAAGAATGTTGGAAAACGCAATGCGAGGATATGGAAAGTTTACAGAAGAAGGGTGAAATTGGTGCGCTAATACGGCAAGGTTAAGTTATTATCGGAAAGTAAGAAGGAGAGATCTGTGCTAACAGTTAATGATAAGTGGGGTAAGATAGTAGTTGAACCAGAAAAAATCCAAGAGAGATGGAAGTCACATATAGAAACAGTGTATGGCAAAGAACTTAGGCCGACAAGGTTAGACATAGAAAAGGAACACGACGTAGAAGAAGATAAATTTGGTCCAGGCATACTCGACGATGAAATAGAAAGGGCATTAAAGGAGATGAAAGCAAATAAGGCCGTGGGGGTGGACAACATCCCTGTGGAACTGTTGAAATGTTTAGGAAATTGTGGGAAGAAGACTCTAAGACGCTGGAAGATTTTGTGAGATCGGTATTAGTTCCTATTCCAAAAAAGGCAAAGGCTATATCATGTGAGGATTACAGAACAATAAGTTTGATATCCCACGCAGCTAAAGTTATTCTCAGGATCATTAACAAAAGGATAGAGAGTAAGGCCAATGATTACTTAGGGGATGATCAATTTGGATTTAGGAAAGGAAGAGGTACGCGTGATGCCATTGCAGTAATGAGATCAATAATTGAGAGGAATATAGAATACAATCAGGACGTTTTTGCCTGTTTCTTAGATTTCGAAAAAGCTTTTGATAGAGTGAATTGGGAAAAATTAATGCGTATATTGCAGAAATTAGGAATGATTTGAGGGATAGGAGACTGATCCGCAACCTGTACATGTCTCAGACTGCTCAGGTACGAGTGGGGGAACGGAGAGTCCGGATGGGCAGTGTTAGGAAGAGGTGTAAGGCAGGGTTGTCCATTGTCACCGGTGCTGTTCAACGTATATGTAGAGGAAATGATTAAAGAGGCATGGGAAGAACTGGAGGTAGGAATGAAAGTGGGAGGGAAATTCGTAAAATCGGTTAGGTTTGCTGATGACCAAGCATTAGTTGCTCAGTCAGCCAAGGGGTTGCAAGCATTGTTGAGTGAATTGGAGTTTCAGTGCGATAAATATGGGATGAGAATCAATATTAATAAAACAAAGTTTATGTGATTTTCCAAAAAGAAAAAGGCTAAGCTAAATATTAAAATATTCGGGCAAAAAGTAGAGCAGGTAGATCAGTTTACATATCTCGTAAGTGTTTTGTGTTTTGGACCAATACGGTCAATGTGGTAGGGATGTATATATATATACTATATATATATATATATATATATATATATATATATATATATATATATATATATATATATATATATATATATATATATATATATATTTATTTATATATACAGGGCCGTACCCAAAGGTGGTAGGACTGATTTTTTTACAAGAATTTACTTGACGATATACTTATATCGACTTAATAATCTTTAAAGTATGCTCCTTGAGTTTCTACACACTTAGCATAACGTTGCTCCCATTCCCTGTACGCCCGCTGGAAATTTTCTTTGGGATGCCGTTGATGACCCTCCTCGAAGCCTCTTGAACGGCCTTTATCGAGTCAAAACGTCGTCCTTTGAGCTGTCTTTTCATCAGGGGGAAGAAGAAGTCCCGTGGTGCAAGATTGGGAGAAATGGGCGGGTGCGGCAACGTGGCAACGCCGTATTTGGCCAGGAGCTTTCTTAGGACGAGCGCGCCATGGCACGGTAAGTTGTCATGATGAAGCACCAGGCAGTTTGCGATGGCCAGTCGGACTCTTTTCACGCGTTCTCGGAGGCGGGTGAGCACCTGCACGTAAAAGTTCGCATTCACAGTCTCTTCTGGTGGGACAAACTCCTTGTGAACCACTCCATGACGGTCGAAAAAAACAATCAACATCGTATTGATTCTTGATTTGCTTATGCGAGCCTTTTTTGGACCTGAGGACGCGGAAATGTGCCATTCCGCGAATTGTATTTTCGTTTTGGGGTCAAATTGAAAAACCCATGTTTCATCACCAGTTATCACATTGTCCAAACAATTTTCATCTCGGTGCAAATTGGCTAACACTTCTTCGGAAATGCGCATACGCGTTGCCTGTTGGTCGACACTCAGAATTTTCGGCACCATCTTGGCGCATAGCTTGCGCATGGCCAAATCCTGGGAAATAATGCGTTGGGCGTTGGATGCAGACAGACCCAACTGGTATGCAATTTCTTCACTGGTTAAGCGTCGGTCTGTGTTCAGCAGTGTCCTCACTCTGTCCACATTCGTGTCGGTTCTTGCCGTCGACGGCCGTCCGGAGCGATGGTCGTCTTCAACGAGCTCCCTACCCTCTTTAAACAACTTGTGCCACTGTGGAACGGCTTAAGGCAGTGTCCCCATAATCCTGTTTGATCATATCGAGGGTCTCGGTAGCCGTCTTTCCGAGTTTCGCACAAAACTTCACGGAATAAGGATGCTCTAAATTCAGATTCATTTTGTTTTTCGACGCGGACAAAAACCTTGCTTCACCAAAAACGATGTCCTCACTCAACGACAGCCCGCAGGTGACTAAGGTTGGTGTTGGTCTATTGCTAAGAGCCCCCTCCACCTTACCCTGCCAGGCAAACCCACCTCCACCGCTCCGTTCGCGCCAGAGAAAATCAGTCCTACCACTTTTGGGTCAGACCCTGGATATATAAATACATATATACACACACACATAAATTAATATACACCTACACACACACATAACACAAATTAATGACAGCGAAGGAAGAAAAAAAATAATTTGGGAAAGTCCAAGAAAGAATGAAATTTGTGGGAATAATAGGGAGAGAGTAAATATTTGAAGAGATCCAACCTATGATATGGAGTGTGTTTCGTACGGTGAGGAAAGATGCTGATCGAAGCAAGTTGATAGAGATATGTCAGATGCTTTTGAGATTTGAGAAGAGAAGGAAAAGGCGAAATTAGCAGTAAATAAACAAATAAGGAAACGTAGAGCATGGCGGGGGGAAAGGAAACATCCGATGAAGGCATAAGGTGAAGACATCCGATGAAGGCATAGGGTGAAGGCAACCGATGAAGGCATAAGGTGAAGACATCCGATGAAGGCATAAGGTGAAGACATCCGATGAAGGCATAGGGTGAAGGCATCCGATGAAGGTGGATGTAAATCATTTTGATTGACAATAGAGTGTTGAAGATAGTGATAATAGAGGAGAGAATGTGGAGAAGCGAGTTGGGGGAGGAAGAGAATAGGCATGTTTCAGGGAATGAAGAGAGATATATTTCCGGAATTGAAGAAGAGTTTATTGTGTTGTGGTGGTGTCATACTAGGGTATCAACAAGCGAGATATGAAATGTAGGCGTGTTGAATACGTGCCCAAAGTAAACCCACCTAATTCGGTAGAGTACTACTACAAAACAATAATTGCGGCCAACACACCGCAAGTCCTGATAGAACATCGGAGTAAGGCAGTTACATGGAAGAACCGCACTTATTGAAATCAGGGAGCTGACCTTTTCTACCCACATCTTTCGAGTGAGAAGGCGACTTTATTGTCGCAGCTCACGGCCGCGGAGGAGGCTTCCTTTATGGTGGAAGTGCGGCACCATCACACGTCTTTTCGCTCGATACCCATTCATCTGGAAAAAAATCCACAGCAGACGCTCAGAAGACTCAACTCAGCCCTAAACTCTGCGAAATGGTCTCCTGAGCGACCGCCTTTGAGACACCTCCTTCTGTTCATCGCTTATCCCTTCTCGTTCCACTCCTCCTCCTTCCCCTGACGCAGCAACCCCTTTTCCGTTATTCCAGAACCCCCCTCCCCCCATCCCCATCTTGGCACGACCAACATAAGCCTGTCTTAGCCCCCCGGGAGGGACAATGTGGTCTTTATTAGTATAGCCATCCTCCAACCTTCCTCCCCAACGACCAGCCCACGCACGCATATCTCTCCGGAGACGCCTGTGCATTGTAAAACGGAAAAAAATAGATACCTTCGAGGAAGAGGTAAGGAAAGAACGTTATCACCATTTCTAAAGGCCTTCGTGACACGCCTTATCTTCCGTCGCTCCTCTAAAGAAGTCACCCATGGAACTGGGAACTGTCTCCGGAACAAATTTGACTGTCCTGTCTTGAGCTGCGCGCGAGGCCACTGATGCTTGCTTGCCTTTGCGCCGTAATCCGCACGATGAATCTAGATTTTCAACTTTTTAGATTGCTTCCGTTATTTGAAGGCGATTTTAATTATTTGCCTACGGTTTTAATTTCAAGAGCGCTTTGCTATTCACAGAAAAATACTCCCGAACTCCTCCACAGCACAATTTTTGCCGTTTCGTACATCTGTTTTTATGGAACAGCTATTAAACATTCCACTCAAATTGGACACCCATCACAACGATTTTTTATGTAAGCTACCGGTTAATGTAGGGTTTTTGATGGACACAACTATCAAATACACATTTTGTGACTCCAAACAAAACCCAATCCAGAAACCTAATCTACATCAGGTCCCTATTCATCTCTGTATACTTCTTTCACAACAAATATTCGACGGATTCCCAAATATTTTCTCACAGTAAATCTAGTACCTCCAGCGTTGAACACGAGACGCCATACTTGATTCCATCTGTTGGATGGGGATAAGCTAAATTAACTTGATAAAGTAATCGTGAGTATCGTAGTAATTATTCATTTTACGGAGGAGCTACAGAGAAGAGCAGAAGTGATTCCTCCAGATATTCCCCGATGGATTGGCGGCTACAATAATCTCAGTGTACTTGCACAAAATGTTTTCAGGGAGGACCTTCCGTGAGCACGGAAATCGGTCCTTTTTCCAAATGAGAATTCCAACAGTGGTTGTAGGGTATGTGCAATGCCAGTGTAATTTGAATCCAAGGCATTACATCAGCCGCGTCAACTGAAATAACCAAATTAATTTTGATAAAAAATTGTTGTCACAAGCAATATTTACTTAATATATTACAACCATGCAGTTTACTTGATGAAAAAAATACCACGCGGCATAGTTACATACCATTTGGAAAAATCTAAGCTGCCTCCCCAGCAGAACCTAATGTTGTACTACAACTTTTCGATTCCTATCCAAGATTTTACTGCAATTTTATAAATATTAAAATACATCACTCCAAAAGTTCAGTTTACATGTCTTCATTAATGTAAATTTGGAAATACAATCGTGTAAACACGTGAAATTGATTTAGTAGATATAGGCAATCAGAAAATCACGTGGGAACTGGCGTCTTTGCGAATCGGCGTACTATCGCCGATTGAAATGATATTGTCTTTAAAAAGGGCAGGATGGTTTCGACGGTAAAATTTAAGTGTAGTGATAAATCTGAGGCAAAAAGATAGTGGTTAAGTTTAACGATTACCTCAAACAACCTTTGGCAGCATTTTATAACCCTTGATCCAGGACTAAGAACACGCACACTAAAACTAATGAAGATTTCGGCTTAACAAACTGTTCTTTCAGGATATAAAACAAATGGCGGAAGTAAAAGAGGAAGAGATAAAACGATCCCCTCACTAAAATAAATATGCTATTCTCCCCCCACCTCCACGGATTGAATTGCTACAGGTTTCAAAATGGAATGTAGAGTCAGGCATTCACCATGCTATCGCCCAGCTAAATCTGTTCCTTGTCGATATATTCAAGAGCGACCATTGCGAAGGGACTACCAAACTGAAATACCATCGGATCAATTTCTTTCTCGCCTATTTGGATTTCGATGATTTGTCTCGTATAAATTCTTGGTGTTCATATTTTATCTTGAGTGAGCGAAGTATCAGAGCTTTTACGAGGAAAACCGGTATTTATTGGCGGACCTGGCTTTTGGTTGTGCTCATAAAGCCACCACTAAAATTAGTGACGACTAATTTTTGATCAAGAATATTTTGATGCGTCACAAAATCACTGACATAAGACGTTTTACGAAAAGTGATAAACACGTAGGTTTACGGATGTCTCGCTGCCCGTTCAATTCTACCTTTTTTGTCCTTGGAGACCATCAAATCCAAAACATGGGGGCAGGCGTGCACCTCCGATTCGCTATTCTTTTATACGGCACCTGGTTGGCAAACAGGTCCATCCTGGACACTTATAATTATGCATATGTACAATCTTTTAATTATAATTAAAATTGTTACTAAAAACGTTTTAGACGATTAAAACATCCCTAAAAAAACAATTGTTGATATTCCAAAAAGAGAGCAACGCGTTCCAGCGACGAGCAGATATACTGAATACGATTCCAACCATAATGATTGAGAAAGAAGTCCAAAACCCTCGAACTTATTAACCAGAATAAAGATTAAATGGAAGGACGGGACATTGAAAAACAGAGACGCTCTCGAACCACGCATCATTTTTCAGCCTCGTTTGAATTCGTGTTTGAATGTGTAAATATACAGGTATCCTATGGAGGCAGGAAAAATGGATGAAAGGCGTATTGAGAGGTTGTGGAATGTTGAAGAAGGGAATAGAGGGGAGAATGTAAGGCAAGCTAGGAAAGGGCAGGAGCAGAATAGGGATGTTGGACGGAATGAAGGGAGGAAAGAAGTACACAGAGATGAAGAGGGACCTGATGTAGGATAGATAGCTGGATTGTGGCATTTTCCATGTATACCTACGCCTTTTGTGATGTCTAAATCATCATCAACACATGGTTTAGACATCACAAAAGGCGTAGGTATACATGGAAAATGCCAGGTGACTCATAAAGGTATCAGTTAGATTATATTATGGTTAGGCACAGGTTTAGGAACAGTGTGATAAATTCGCACAGTTTCCCAGGAGCGGATGCGGACTCTGACCACAATTTAGTTGTTATGAAATGTAATGTTCGTTTCAAGAAGATAAGGCAAGGTCGGCGGGTTAGGAAATGGAACGTAGAAGCAGTAAATGAATTAACGAGGAAGGAGTATCAGGAGGCTGTGGAGAAAATAATGGATGACGGTAAAGAAGTGAGTGCTATCGAAGAAAAATGGGAATACATCAAAAAAGGGATATCTATCACCGCAAATGAAACTATAGGAACTGTTAATGGGAAAAGCAAAAGGAAACCATGGGTCACGGATGAGATGATTACAAAGATGGATGGATGAGATGATTGCATAGATATATATATATATATATATATATATATATATATATATATATATATATATATATATATATGTATATATATATTATTAATATTAGGTAATCTACCGGTTAAGGTAGGTTTTTGGATGGACACAACTATCAAATAAATATTTTGTAACTCCAAACAAAACCCAATCAAGCAATCTACTCTACATCAGGTCCCTCTTCATCTCTGTGTACTTCTTTCCACCCTTCATCCCATCCAACTTCCCTATCCTGTTCCTACCCTTTCCTCGCTTACCCAACATTCTCCCCTCTATTACCTTCTTCAACATTCCACTACCGCTCAATACGCCTTTCATCCATTTTTCCTGCCTCCATAGGATTTCTCTCAACAAAGCCCTCTCCTCCCCCACCATCTCTAGTACTTCCTCATTTTAATGAAATAAGGACAATTTGCACTTTTCCACAGTTTATTTGACGTACGACGCGTTTCAACTCACTAGTTTCTTGCATAGGATCACCCTCTTATAAATTGGCCACAAAAATGAATACCGTATTTAGACAGGTTTCCAGTTTCTCAACAAAGCATGGTGTTAAAAATTCCATAAGTTTAGCGCAGAACCTCCAACATCTCTTACTACCTACCAACTCTAAACTCGTATCTTTTGATATAAAAAATCTATTCACCTCTGTACCCGTCCAAAAGACCTTGTCCCTCGTTCAAAAAATACTCCAACAATCAAAGGTAGAACCGATAATGTCTAAAGAAATTCATTTGCTCATGGAACTATGTGCTAATCAGAGTTATTTTCTATTCAACAAAAATTTTTATCACCAAACAGATGGTCTTGCTATGGGATCCCCTCTCTCACCATTATTAGCTGAAATATTTATGGACGACTTCGAAAGAAACCTATTTAATTCCAACCATCCCCTTTTAAAAAATATCTTCTATTGGTATCGCTATGTTGATGACATCATCTGCTGTTGGACAGGGAGTGAGAGACAACTAAATTTATTCCTAAACATACTTAACCATCAACATCCCAAAATTTCTTTCACCATGGAAATAGAGTCCGATATAGGTCTAAACTTTCTGGATCTCACGATAACCATTAAAAATAACAAACACAACTTTTCAGTATTCAGGAAACCATGCTATAGCAACATTATCATTCCATCTGATTCTTGTCACCCTACTGCTCATAAACTATCCGCATTCCATGCGATGTTACATAGACTAGTAAATTTACCCCTCACAAAAATCAACTTCAATAAGGAACTCAACATTATAAAATCCATAGCATCATCTAATGGCTATGATCCAAATTTAATAATGAAAATGCTAAAGAAAAAACTCCAGAGAATTGCCATTTCCAAAATTTGCCCTCTTAGGCCCGCTAAAGACAATACAAAAAAGTGGTGTAAATTATTATTTGTTGGTCCCCTCACGGACAAATTAGCCAGACGTTTCCCCAAAGATACATATAACATTTCCCTTTACAACCCCTCCACACTAGGGAGGATATTATGCAAAAATAAAGACAAGTTGGACCCCCTCCTTCAATCCGGTGTGTACAAAGTGAAATGTGATTCCTGTGAAAAGTGCTACATAGGCCAGACTGGGAGAGGTTTCATCACGAGAGTGAAAGAACATAAGAGATGCTGGACATCAGGGGATGAAACGTCTCTCCTAGCCAAACATCTAATAAGGACATCACATGATTGCAAGTTTGTTCCGGAAATCCTCCACCTGGAGAATAAGGGGATGAAACTGGACACATTGGAACAATTGGAAATACTGCAGGAGGACCACAATGTTCTCCTAAATGAACAAATTTTTGTGAACCATTCACCCCTCCTCAAGATCCCTTTCACGATTAATAAACTCAAGAATCAAAATCCTACTGCCCCTCCTCTTTCATGACTTCACCCTCCTACCTTCTCCTCTCCCCCCCCCTGTCAGGGTCTCTCACTGCCCACTACCACCGGTCATCATATTTTCCAAGAATTAACTAGTGCACTTCCCCCCCCTTCCCCCGCTCGCAGCACGTGGCTCATCCCTTCCACTAAAACCAGCAGTGGGCTCTGCTTCCCAGAAAGTTACCTGTTTAACCCATCTTCCCCCCTCCACTATCTCCTACTGATAATTCCTTCCCTATGTCCTTAAGCCTTTAACCCCCTGCTATACAATACCCGCTCCCGATACTCCAGCCCCTTGTCCCTCACTTTGCGGTTTTTCCTGTCATTAACCCCGCATTTTTCGCTCTTTATCACCTCTCCGCCTCTCCTCCCCCCCCTCCTCCTCTCCCCTACACGACTCTCCCTCCCCAACCACATCTTCTGTACATATAAATAAGGTCTCCTTACTATTTATTTTGTCTTGTACCTGATGATGACTCTGTGAGTTGAAACGCGTCGTACGTCAAATAAACTGTGGAAAAGTGCAAATTGTCCTTATTTCATTATGATGAACTTCCACGACCTCAAGCCTGAATCTGTTGAACTTACTTCCTCATTTGTTTTCCTTTCGGTCCATTTCACCTTCTCCATTCTTCTCCACACCCACATTTCAAAAGCCTCCAATCTACGTCTATCCTCCTGCTTCAGCGACCACGTTTCCGCGCCGTACATAGCTACGCTCCATATCAGAGTTTTTACGAGTCTTGTCTTAACATCCCTACTCAACGTCCCCGTCATCAACTCCCTCCTTGAGAAAGCCTCCTTGCCTAGCGCAATTCTTCTCCTTACGTCCCTACCACTTTGACCGTATTGGTCCACCATACATCCGAGATAGGTAAACTGCTCTACCTGCTCTATTTCCTCCCCTATTTTAATATTTAGTTTAATATATATATAATCTTGAAAATGATGCTCTCCGGCGGCGCACAAACACATAAACACTAAGATAAAAAATATTACAAACACACACACAGAAACATAAAAGAAGGACTCTTTACAGTAGGTATTTACGTTTCGACGTCGTCATCAGAATGCATTATTTCTGTTCCTAATTCCTCTTTAGAAAGGTGGTTACACCACCGAAAATTCGAGAACCAGTGAGTCCCTCTTTTATATGTTTTAGTTTCTGTGTTTTTGTCGACTAGTTAGTGAATTTACATTATTGTGCACCTTCGTGGGTTTTTCAAGGAAGTGACTTTATATATATATATATATATATATATATATATATATATATAACTTTTGGACGGCACAATAGAACACAGAATAATATATATATATATATATATATATATATATATATATATATATATATATATATATATATATAATTATATATATAATATAATAATAAACTAATAATATATATTTTATGCCAGGTGACTCAGAAAGCTATCAGTTAGATTCTATTATGGTTAGACTTTGTTTTAGGAAGAGTGTGATAAATTCGCACAGTTTCCCAGGAGCGGTCGAGGACTCAGACCACAATTTAGTTGTTATGAATTGTAACGCCCGTTTCAAAAAGATCAGACAAGGGCGGCGGGTTAGGAAATGTAATGTAGAAGCATTAAATGGATCAACGAGGAAGGAGTATCAAAGCAGGGACATCTAATATCTAATAAATTATCTTTGTCGTATCTGATAAATTTTAAGAGTGCATATGCCAATCTAAGACATTGCTTCATTTTAAAACAATGAAAAGTGCAACCATTAAAACCTTTGGCATACATGTTCTCATAACGTGACAATGGTATGGTGCACTACCATCAAACAAAGAAATGTGTCATTTAGGAAATCAAATAAACCAACATTCATACTTCATGATTAAGTGAATACATTATGCATACAGTGGGCCGCGGTAGTCCAGGGGGTATAGCATTGGACTACTGACCAGAGGGTCCACAGTTCGATTCCCGGGTAAGGCACTCTGGGTACCTGCAGCTCCACCCAAGCTATGTGATTTTTCGGGTAAAATGGACGCCTGGAATGAAGTAAATCCTTCATCGTGTAGACGAATAGCATTATTACGAACAGATTTGAGGAAGAAGAGGCTTAGGAAAATGCCAAATAGCCAGACTACGGGATAGCGGAATGAATTTCCCATTCGTTCACGTTGAGATAATGTGGCTTGCTGAAGGCAGCCTTCAGAGGATAAGCGAATGCAAGTAGGGGCAAAAGAGACATAATACGTATATACGAGGATCGCAAATTATATTTTCAGCCTAACAATGAAAAGACGGTAATTTATTGTTGAAAATGGCTTCTTTTCGAAGTATTCTCCATGATAATCAATTCAATTTTGTATGCGCTCGAATCAATTTTCGTACCAATTTTTACACTCCGATTGAGGTGCCTCCGAAACATGGTTTTTAAATGCATCTACGGCTTCTTCAGGCGCCGGAAAACGTTGGCCACGCAATTCTTTCATCATAAACGGGAATGAAAATAAGTCATTTGGTGCTAAGTCAGGGGTGTATGGAGGATGACCCATCAATTCGACGCTTTGGCCAGTCAAATAGGTAATTGTTTCAGCCGATCTGTGAGAGAGATTGTATTGTTGTCATGATGAAGAATGATCCTTGGTTGCCGCTTCATTTTCTGTGTTTCACCCAGCTCTCCTGGCAAACAAATCTTCGTGTACCAATCAGAATTCACGTTGCTCTGACGGTATGGTTGCCACATGTCCAGTTATTCCGAAGACACAGGCGATCATTTGCTTCGATGTGCTTCGTGCACGAATCACTTTTGTCGGATTTGGCTCGTATTGGAAGACACACGCAGTGGATTGCTATTTTGTTTCGGACCCATACGCATAGGTCCAAGATTCGCCACCTGTGTACATGTTATACACAGATTTGGATGCACCACCATTGTATTTCGTGAGCATTTCTTCGCGCCAATTGACAAGAGCATCTTTTTGAGCTTTTGTCAAATTATGCGGAATCAAACGTGAACAAATGTTTTTCACAGCTAAATGTCCATGCAATCTTTTTGATGATCGTCATTCTAATTCCCAAGGATGCCTCAATCTCACGAGTAGTCACATTACTATCTTCCTTTACTAGTTCTTGCACAGCATCAATGCCTTATGGCATTACAACTTATGTTGGACGACCTTCACGACTTTCGTCGCTGAGCGAACGGCGGCCATGATGGAATTCGTTATACCAGCGTTTCACAGTGGCAAGGGATGGGTCTTCATCGCCAAAAGTGGAAGTAAGTTGATCGATGCACTCCTCTCTTGATATTCCACGTCGAATGTCGTGAAAAATCATCGCACGAAACTCCATTTTTTCGCGGAGGCAACATTTTCGAGCCATTGTAAACAGCACAAGATATGGTCAAACGACAAAATGGCCCGAAGAAAGTTGGCGTTAATAGGGTCAAACTTGCATATGGAAACGTCAGATGGCGCCTAAAGCACCTAGTGTTTTCAAAGCTGAAAATATAAATAGCAACCCTCGTATACGAAACAAATAAAAGGAGGAGCAGGTGATACGAAGAAATATGTAACGCATGAGACTCTCTGAACGGAGAATTTAGAACCACGCTGCATGGGAGCATTTCGTTGGGTTGGATGACCACACACACATGAAGAAGGCGTTGGACGCATTTTATGGAATGAATGGCCATTTCAAAGATGAGTCAACTTCACGTTGAGATGAATTCGACTCAAGTGGGACTCTTTATATCGCATGCGGCCACACAGAAAAAGGGAAACTAATTTCTTTCAAAAATAAACGAACTTATAATTCATATGCTAAAAAGAAGTTTGAGGCGTCACTTTGTGGAAGCGATTCATAACGGAAAAAGAAAATACTTAGTTCTTCCACACAATTTGTGTGGAAGTATTTTCGTTTTCCGTTATATGTTAAACTTTTTGAACCTCTACAGGACGCGTTTCATCTCGATAGCAGAGGACATAGCTGACGCCAGAAATCACGAAGGACGGCCAGACGGCGATAAGACTTTACGTGGAATTGCCTCCACTCACTTGCAATTCTCCCCTTCGACCGCGAGAGAATGGAGAGGGGGTCAAAGGAATCACAGACACCCTCGGGGGGGGTCTCTCTTCCCCCCCTCCCACAAGAAGCCTCTCCCTCAAGACTCGTAACCCACGTCCAGATGCTGATGGAAGGAAGTTTCCGCGGGCGCCCTCAATGGTGATGCTCCAAGGCTCTTACGATGCAATTCAATCGAGAGCCAACGCAAGAAGTAACTATTTAGTTTCCCGTGTAGTGCACTTCGCGCTCTCAGTTGCCAACGTCCTTCGAGCTCGCAATCGATAAATGTGAAAAGTCGATCCTGTCTCCATTCCATCTTCGTTTTATTCCCGCTGACGAAGAATCACATGAGCAGTGGTGTATTAGGCTCTAAAAATCATTTTACGGAATATCAATTCAGCGAATCCGAAGAGTTATGGCTCTCCTCGGAGTTACTTGACGTTTTATCGTGTGCCGAGTACTTTCTTCCCCGCAAACCGCTCCGCCCCTTCCAAGCTCCGAGAATCGATATTCAAGGCTCCGCAAAATGGTTTACCCTTCTCGGCGCCGATGGCGACTGGAGAGCCACCTGGCCAACTCGTGGAAGCAATAAACGATCAAAAACGCCTCCTTAGGCCAAGGCATTAGGTCCGGTACCGTAAAGTTAAAATATTAATGCGATCGATTCAGGGTCCGACCTGGTCCCGAGCGCCATTACACAGGGCGATGAGAAAATTATGTCCGGCCGCTAAGCGAAAGAAGGCTAACTCAATATAAACTCCATTTCCGCATCATTACAAAATTAGCCATTAAGCGGCTTTATGAGTGCCAAGTTTACGGAGAAGCTAAGTTTTCAATCAAGGGGAAGATATCATACAATGATGACTTTAAAACGTTAGTGTGATGTAATTCTCTAGAAATCTTTGGAGTAACGCTTAAATCCTTTCAGTTGAAATTTCCATCGAAATTGGATCATAAAGTACCGAAGATAAAATCCAAGACGCGCAGGAATTTGCTGGGGAGGTTAAGGTAAAAGGATAACTTTATTCTCACTTTCGAGTGATATCATTTTGTAACGCATTTACAATTGGCTCATCATGAAAACATTGCTGGTTGACACTAATTTCAATAAAGATGCTTCATAAAGTCTTCATCAAATTGTTTAGAAAACCTCAAGTGGTGGTGGCGATCGACGACTGAGATAATTTTATCAACAGGGAATCGATGAGTATTAGAGAGAGATACTTTTTGGAACGAGGGAGGGGCGCCGAAAGGAACCCGGGGCCACGTCAGCCAATGCCTCTTGGCCAATGGGTTCACAGTTAGCAGCGAGCGACTAAAGGGACTGCACGTATGTTCACTCCAATGGGGTCTCAAGGAGAAAATAAGGTTGAGAAATCAACAAATACTTGCAACCTCGAACCCTAGATTCGGGAAGAAGTTACACTACTACCACGTAAATGGTAACTCACTAAATACCTTGAAAAAGTGCAAGGGCTTAATTGCCAGACACCAAGGTCGCACTACATTTTACTCAAATCGTCTGATAAGAATTTTGCATTAGGTCACTTCAGCCATGTCGACTTGTAGGTTTGAAAACACAGAGCATAGGTGCAGTATGTGACCAAAAGAGAATTGCAAGTAAATTTGAGCAGGGTCACGCGAATGTCATCCGAAAACGATATTATGCCAGAAAACAGTTGCCAATTTTATGAGAATTGGCAAAATCTCTGTTTTGGATGGCGGGGGCACCGCGAAGCAAATTGAGAGCATCGAAGATGCTAAGTCGAATCGTGCCAAGCCACCCACCGCCAACGTACAGAGACACCTATCGGCAGGAGTCCTCTCGTCTTCGCTCCCAGAATCTCACCTAGTAAGGTAATTCATCCCTTCCAACTTTTTTTTGGCAAGGGACGCTTCCCCAGTCAACAGTGCCGCCGCGGTCGCAGCTTGAATCGGACGCCGTCCACGCGGTTTTCATTCCAACTCACCCCCGCAACCATGAATCCCTCGAACCGTACCCACCCCTGGCCTCCCCTTATCGCGACGCTTTATTTTTTCTGGGAGCGGAGAGAACGCCACGCCCATTGCTCTCGACTCTCTCGGCCCCTGTCCATTCCTCCCTTTTCACCCCTTCCCCCGCCAATCTTACTGCGAGGCAAAGATGGAATCCAGCTTTGACAAGAGTTATATCAGTACAGACTTGAGAGTTTTAAAAATCGATATCGCTCTTTCAATCGATTTATATTTAAAATCCACACTATCATATCACCTGTGGAATAATCCCTTTCTCTTTTCTTTTTTCTCAATGCATTATATTTTCCGCATATGGTGTTCACAATTTAAAAGTCTCTTTACTCTAATCGGATCTGTTAATTATTTGATTTTTTCATTTTCGGCGAGAGTTTTATTTAATCATAATTGTTGCCTCCTGCATGTGCTGAGACAACAATTACAATGGACAATGGATCTTCAATTAGGCACACATGAATGAGCGAGAAAAGCGAATTTATCTCGCAAATCACCCACATTATTACGAAACATTTGCTTTTAAAAGGTAGTACGATTTAAGAAGACTCGAATAGTAATTTTACTCTTTTACTGTAAAAACAATTCTTGAGAAAAAATACGAAAGACTTTGATGTCCTGTTTTGTTAAATATATTATTTATAGAATTAGAACATGGATACGTCTGGTGCGACAGAGAAATAAAACCACATGCGTGCCATAGCCTGGTAGGAACGCGAATATGAAAAATTGCTAGTTAATTAGAGATTGGCTTGGTAAAATGGGTAAGTATTGATTCAGCTATGACATGCTAGTAAATACCCATTAAACACTTTCCAATGAGAAAGTGTAAACTCTAAATATTGAACTTTCATTGTCAATTGTAAATGTCAAAATAGGTTTATATGAGCTTACTGTCAATAGCTATGAAATAGCTACAAAATAGAATTTGCAACAATGAAGAAGCCTTAGCTTAATCTTACCTATTAAATTGATAACTAAATTGTGTCGATTAAATGATCAAAATGGATGAAGAATAGCGTTTCATAAATGATTAAAGCAAGCCATTTGTACTAGTGGCTCGATGCGAGCTTCGGAAAATGTCAGAATGGCTCGTTAATAGCTATTTGTGAATTACCATTTCCACCAGGGTAGATATTGGTGCAATTATGAATTTATCACTTAATGAGTGTTTCACTTACGAATGTGTTTAGGGATTGTTTCTGGAAAGAGGGATGCCTTGAAACATGGAGAGATCAACACTTTACGTGGATAATAATTCAGTCATTAGGTACACATATTCCTGTTACCGCTCGATATCAAAATTCCAGGCGCCCTACACTGAAGCTCACATTCCGTTTACTTTGCCCATTTAAATTATTAAAGGGACAAATATTAAAAATCAGATATTTCCTATCCTTAATTAGCATTATCCTTTTGAATTTTGGAATTTCATTGACTGCCTTTTATAATTGTGGGCGAAACCGCAAAGATTAACAGCTGGTCAATAAATATTTCCGTACTTAAGAGGGAGATTTGGAGTCTTGGTAAAGATTAGTTTTTTTAGTGCTATCGCGAATAATACGGAATAATTGGGACTTGATGACATATTGTTGTAATGGACGCTCGGGATATTGTTTAATTAAGTGCGCGGGATTGTTGCGCGGATGTTGCGAGTTTGGCTGAGCGAGATTTATTGTTAACGAGAAAATGATAAACCTGATCGCGCTATTAGAAATAACGAAAAAATATATCAAAAATCGTTATCTACTGACATGCAGTTAAGTTTATGTGCTAAAAACATGGGGGAAAACTCAAAAATGGGTTTTTCAAATTTAGAGGAGGTTCCGGAAAAAATAGGCAAGTCTGACCCCGCCATTCAAAGGAATGGAAAACAAAACACGAAAAATAATTATTTAGAAGTTTACCAAAAATTAGCTACATAACCTAAAAATTCTTTGAAAAATTAAAATATTTTTCCTGAGCTCAAATTTGATCTAAAAAAATTGGAAAAATCAGCATGTTTTTGGGCATTGAAATGTTCGCTAATGATTTTTTCAGATTATTTTAAGCAAAGGATTCCTCAAGAAAATTTTTTTACGTAAAAATATAATTTTTGCTATAGAAGAACCCTTGGGCCACCTGGGCAACTAATAATATGGCAAAAGGAGTCTCTCAAATATTTACCTTCGAGTGCCCAATCCCAAATAAGAATCCAACAGCATCTAAGAATCCAAGTGCAGATTTCATCATCCTGTCCCGCTATAGCCTTTCACGAACGTTTCAAAGGATCGAGGCCAAAAATATATGTACTTAACCTAAACCGTGTTTTTCATTTTACTTAACGTGTAGCGATGTGAACTCGATATACTTTACACATTAGTATTAGGTAATATACCGGTTAAGGTAGGTTTTTGGATGGACATATCAAATAAACATTTTGTAATTCCAAACAAAACCCAATCCAGCAACCTAATCTATATCAGGTCCCTCTTCATCTCCATCTACTTCTTTCCTCCCTTCATCCCATCCGACATCCCTATCCTGTTCCTGCCCTTTCCTCGCTTGCCCAACATTCTCCCATCTATTACCCTCTTCAACATTCGACTACCGCTCAATACGCCTTTCATCAATTTTTCCTGCCTCCATAGAATTTCCCTCAACAAACCCCTCTCCTCACCCACCATCTCCAGTACTTCCTCATTTGTTTTCCTTTCGGTCCATTTCACCTTCTCCATCTCTCTCCACACCCACATTTGAAAAATCTCCAATCTACGTCTCTCCTCCTGCTTCAACGACCACGTTTCCGCGCCGTCCATATCAGAATTTTTACGAGTCTCGTCTTAACCTCCCTACTCAACGTCCCCGTCATCAACTCCTTCCTCCTTGAGAAAGCCTCCTTGCCTAGCGCAATTCTTCTACTTACATCCCTACCACTTTGACCGTATTGGTCCAAAACACTTCCGAGATATGTAAACTGTTCTACCTGCTCTATTTTTTCCCCGCCTATTTTAATATTTAGCTTAGCCTTTTTCTTTCTGGAAAATCGCAAAACCTTTGTTTTATTAATATTTATTCTCATCCCATATTTATCGCACTGAACCTCCAATTCACTCAACAATGCTTGCAAACCCTTGGCTGACTGAGCAACTAATGCTTGGTCATCAGCAAACCTAAGAGATTTTACGAGCTCCCCTCCGACTTTCACCCCCACCTCCAGCACCTTCCCATGCCTCTTTAATAATTTCCTCCACACATACGTTGATCAGCACCGGTGACAATGGGCAACCCTGCCTTACACCTCTTCATAACACTGCCCATCCGGAATCTCCGTTCCCCAATCGTACCTGAGCAGTCTGAGACATGTACAGGTTGCGGATCAGTCTCCTATCCCTCAAATCATTCCTAATTTCTGCAATATACGCATTAATTTTTCCCAATTCACTCTATCAAAAGCTTTTTCGAAATCTAAGAAACAGGCAAAAACGTCCTGATTGCATTCTATATTCCTCTCAATTATTGATCTCATTACTGCAATGGCATCACGCGTACCTCTTCCTTTCCTGAACCCAAACTGATCATCCCCTAAGTAATCATTGGCCTTACTCTCTATCCTTTTGTTAATGATCCTGAGAATAACTTTAGCTGCGTGGGATATCAAACTTATTGTTCTGTAATCCTCACATAATATAGCCTTTGCCTTTTTTGGAATAGGAACTAATACCGATCTCACAAAATCTTCCAGCCAGATTCCTTCCTCATAGATACTACGAATCAGTCCATATATGGCCTTCTTCCCACAATTTCCTAAACATTTCAACAGTTCCACAGGGATGTTGTCCACCCCCACGGCCTTATTTGCTTTCATCTCCTTTAATGCCCTTTCTATTTCATCGTCGAGTATGCCTGGACCAAAGTTATCTTCTTCTACGTCGTGTTCCTTTTCTATGTCTAACCTTGTCGGCCTAAGTTCTTTGCCATTCACTGTTTCTATATGTGACTTCCATCTCTCTTGGATTTTTTCTGGTTCAACTATTATCTTACCCCACTTATCTTTAACTGTTAGCACAGATCTTCCATTCTTATTTCCCGATAATAACTTAACCTTGCCGTATAGCGCACCAATTTCACCCTTCTTCTGTAAACATTCCATATCCTCGCATTGCGTTTTCCAACATTCTTCCTTTGCTTTATTTGTGGCCCTTCTCAATTTATTGTTTAACTCTTTGTACTTCATTTTGCCCAACTCTGTGTTTACATTTTTCGATATTTTTCTCTCATCCATCTTTGCAATCATCTCATCCATTACCCATGGTTTCCTTATCCTTTTCCCGTTAACGGTTCCTATACCCGCCGCCCTTGCCTTATCTTCTTGAAACGGACGTTACATTTCATAACAACTAAATTGTGGTCAGAGCCCGGATTCGCTCCTGGGAAACTGTGCGAATTTATCACACTGTTCCTAAACCTATGCCTAACCATAATATAATCTAACTGATACCTTTCTGAGTCACCTGGCATTTTCCATGTATACCTACGCCTTTTGTCGTGTCTAAACCATGTGTTGGTGATGACTAACCCCTGTCTCCTGCAGAATTCGATTGCTTTCTCCCCGCGGTCATTCCTCGTGCCTAACCCATAGTCCCCAACCTCACCACCCTCTCTTCCTTCGCCTACCGTCGCAATTCCAGTCCCCCATCACTATCAAAAGTTCCCCTCCAGGAACACCCGCGATTATATCTTCTAACTCATCGTACATCCTATCGACTGCTTCCTCCCTGTGTTTGCTCGGTGGAATGTACGTGAACAATGACCAAGATCGTCGGCTGTGCTTTAAACTCTACGAGTAAGATTCTATCAGTTGCTTGCTCTATGTTGACTACGCTTCTTCCTACCCCTCAATTTAAAATTACGGCAACCCCTCGTTGGCTCTCGTCCCCGCCGCTGTATATTATTCTATAATTATCACTCCAGTAATCCCGCTATCCTTCCAACTCATTTCGCATTGACCTAAAACATCTATATTACCTTTTTCCAACTCTCGCTTAATATTCTCTAATTTGACTGTCCTCAGCATTGTTCCTACGTTCCATGTTCCTATTCTAACTACTTGCGTCTTTTTCTGCGTCTTCTCTCTTGCTGCTGTTATTTCTCCCCCGCAAGGATTTCGTGGGATGACGACCGCGGAAGCCTTGCCTCCCCCGCTGCCGGGCACGACACACGGCCCCTCGGGCCGAGTCCCGCAGTTGCCAGGACTCAATTTGTATATGTTGTCCATAAATTAATGCGTGTGTTGCAGAGAATAGGAATGGATTGGAGGGACAGGAGACTGATCCGCAACCTGTACATGTCTCAGACTGCTCAGGTGAGAGTGGGGAATGGAGAGTCCGGATGGGCAGTATTAGGAAGAGGTGTCATCAAGGGTTTCCCAATGTCACCAGTGCTGTTTAATGTATATGTGGAGAGAATGATTAAAGAGGCATGGGAAGAACTGGAGGTAGGAATGAAAGTCGGAGGGGAATTCGTAAAGTCGGTTAGGTTTGCTGATGACCAAGCATTAATTGCTCAGTCAGCCAAGGGGTTGCAAGCATTGCTGAGTGAATCGGAGGTTCAGTGCGATAAATATGGGATGAGAATCAATATGAGCCGCTAATTGAAATGCAATTAAAAAGGTTGGTTAAAATAGGTTTAACAATATCCCAGTACGCGAAATAAAATTCAAAGGGTAGGCCGTTCAAGCCGGGTGCTTTGCCCTTTGGGATCATGGAGGAGACGTAGTCCAGGTCGTCTGAAGTTATGTCTCGATTTAAATCGTCTTTTTGGGTTGAGGAAAGCATTGGTAGTGGGGGAAGAGGGGGTGTGTCTCCTTCCTTCCACGGGGGATACCTGTTAGAAATGTTTTGAAAGTGCCCTATGGAGGTCGGTGTCGCCGGTGGCAGATTCTCTTACAG
The DNA here is from genome assembly GCA_037158775.1 of Hetaerina titia. NCBI lineage: Eukaryota > Metazoa > Arthropoda > Insecta > Odonata > Calopterygidae > Hetaerina > Hetaerina titia. The sequence goes on from CM073771.1 coordinate 4,572,958, forward strand.
GGATTCTGTCTGTGACGGAGCCTGAGTTGGATTTCATCGAGCGCCGAAGCTCGGATAGCGTAAGGGGCCCCCTATATCGGTGTCTAATTCTTTTTGCCATTATTGGGGAGCGTATTTTTGAAGTTCGTGGCCGAGTATATATTTGTTAAGAGACGACACTTGGGCGTGGAAATCCTCCGGCGCAATATCCTTACGCAGGAGCTCCTCCAGCGCCCGGCGGTAGAAAGAGATGGTGTAATTTTTTTTCTACGCCACTCAAAAGTTTTCCTTTTGATGTGTGTGACAATTCGGGGTTTGAAAACTTCGTCCCACCATGCCGCGATGTCTGCACCGGGACGGAATGCCGCGATCAGTTCATACACCCGGCTGCGGATGGAGTCGCGGCGAGTGGCGTCCTCCAGCAGGGGGAGGTCCATGCGCCACACGGCGACGCAGCGGTGGCCGCGCGCGGCGGGGGTTGTATCCGGGCACGTAACACTCATGATCAGCGCACAGTGATCAGAGGACACTGGGAGGGTGTCCACTCTCTGGACATCATTCTTAAGCAATGCCGAGAGGAAGAGGTAGTCGACCCGCGCCCGAGAGTTATGCCCTCATTGCGTGAAGGGGGCGGGACCGGCGCAGAAAGAACGCACTGCGTCAATCGCTCCAATGCAGTGGAGCATCAGTGAGAGTGCTCGCCTTGTATAATATGTCATCCTATCCCTGTTCGAGGCACTATCCTCTCGGCGGTAAATGGAGTTGAAATCCTCACCCAAGATGCCCTTTCCCGAGAAGGAATAAAGGTAGGGAAGGAGAAGTTCATTAAAATAAGTTTCGCGCTCTGCCCTCGCACGCTCACCAGAGGGAGCGTAAAAATTGGTGATGTGGATGCCATTCACGATAACGGACGTTATTCGACCCGAGGCATGGCGGCGAACATGTGAGAATGGAATGCCATTTCGGAATAGGGTGGTGGTGCCAGAATGACAAGATGGCGTAAGCGAGCTGTTACATCCACCAAAGGAGAAATAGACGACACAAACAAGAGGAAAGGGCAGTAAGTTACGGAAGCAGAGGTTACCAATCATACAACATCGTAAAGGATAGGAACAGTGAGTTTCATGGCACGCATAGCCAGAAGAAGAGATGAGCCACATTGGCCAGATACTTTGGTGGGTGTAACAGCTCCCTTACGCCATCTCTTGGCCAAGGAATCGGAGCTGTAAACTGTAAATTAGGTTTTCTCGATAACTGAAAAAACTAATTGAATCATAGCTCAGGTGGTTGGAGCATCCGCCCGGCAAGTGGAGAGATCCGGTGTTCAAGTCCTGGTCGAGGAAATATTTTTACATCAGTGGTCTGCTTGATTCCGCCTTCCCCACCTCTCCTGTGTTCGTCCTTTATTTAGGTGTGTTCCCATCTCCTTTCCTTATATATCTATGTGAATCAATATTTGTTCGCCGTATGGAGGGATTTCGTTTTTGAATGTCTAAATAGAAATATATGTACACATAAATATGATTTCGTCGAAATCACCCGGAAGTGTTGAATAAAAAGCTTCCAACTGCCAAGAAACTACCAGGTTATGCATGCAGTTAGTTTTACTGCATTTTCTGAGGAAGACGGAGCTCAATTCCGTCGAAATTATCAAGAAATGACGTGTGAGCGTTCTTTTCATGTGTTCTTATATTGTTTGTTGCTGTCAAAGTTTTTTAATCATATATGTGTATATATATCAACAGAAAATATAATTATGGATACAGTAATTGCTTTGAAACCCCCAGGCATCCATCCCTATCTTGTTTCACAAGGATAGAGTTAGTCATAAACTTCTAACTATGAATCGACCAACTACTGCAAGTTGCCACTTTTTTGGCAATAAATAGCACACTTTTCGATTCCAGTGGCTTACGGCTGAACGTGGAATACCCACCATGGAAATGAAATTTTACCCTTTCGCCATTACACCAGCACTCTGCCTAACCAGTGGCTTTTCTCTTCGGAGAATGACTTCGAATTTTTCGGGGACCCGCCGCTGAAGAGCAAGTCGGCTGCGGTCATCCACGTGGGCGTGCCTCCTCAAAAGCCAACAGCAGTGGACCAGTGGACAAAATAGGAGTGGCGTCATTAAAACTAGGAAGTTATTTCCCTAAAAACACCCGAGGAGGGGATCCCACGCAAAACTTTCCACCGGCCATTTTCGGTTGAAATCCCACCATGAAAGATCTGGACCATACCTTCGTAAAAAAAAAACGCAATCTATACATTTCCCTTTTAGTTTCACGTTTTACACACTTTATTCGATCACACTACCCTTCCACGAGAGCGGAGTGGAGAGACGTAACCAGAGAGTTCCCAAACCCTTCCTTCGACGCAACCAGGCAGTTCAACCAAGTACCTCGTGTTCTCCAAACTTGGCGCGAGAAGGTGGGAAAGAGAGAAAACGGTTAAATATGGTGGAGGGGTACTGAGGGAGGGAGGAGAGGAAGGAAGAGAGAGAGAGGAGAGGGAAGAGGGAGACCTGGGCACAAGAGCGGAGTTGAGCGCGGAGGAGGAAGGGAGGTGGGGACGGTGCGGGCGGGCTTTTGGCGGAGGCGGGGGAGCGGCAGCGGGAGGGAACCCAAAAAGCATCCAGCATCCATCATCGCAGCACCCCTGCCTAAAAGTGCGCATTCTCCACTCTCTCACCCAATCCCTCTTTCCCCACCACCTCCCTCCCTTTAATGCACTGTTCTAACCTTAACGGGGCTCGGATAACTCGGTAATTTGCCACTCCGAGGCGTGAATTCTTCCATCCAGCGTCTTGGCGGCGTTCTAAACTGGTTGAGGAGGAATGCCCATGAGAGGGGAGAAGAAACGGCGAGTGGTTTGTTCCCCCCCCTCTCACATTCCCGGCTCTCCTTCCCAACCGCCGAAAATGATGCCCCTATTTGTTGTTTGTTTTCATTGAGCATACAATCCGTGGCGACCTTCGCATCGGTAACGCTAAAAGAAATTTCTATGACCTTCAATTTTAATTGTTCACACTAAAATGACATCACTTTATCAAGTTTGGACTACGGAAAATATATATGAAAATCTATCTCCGGGTAGGAAAACGAACGAGAACTGGACTCTAATTTAACCGGTCCTCTGAGTACAACGTTAAATTTGAAAAAGTCAGTTTTCCAACAAACTGAGTATTATTTGCTTCTTTAATGTCAAACCATTTATAACCATTTATTACTGCAATGCCATCACGTGTACCTCTTCCCTTCCTAAACCTAAACTGTTCATCCCCTAAGTAATCATTTGCCTTACTATCTATCCTTTTGTTGATGATCCTGAGAATAACTTTAGCTGCGTGGGATATCAAACTTATTGTTCTGTAATCCTCACATGATTGAGACTTTACCTTTTTCGGAATAGGAACTAATCCAGATCTCACAAAATCTTCCGGCCAGATTCCTTCCTCAGAGATACTACGAATCAGCCCACATAGAGTCTTCTTCCCACATTTCCCTAAACATTTCAACAGTTCCACAGGAATGTTGTCTTCCCTCACGGCCTTATTTGTTTTCATATACTTGAATGCCCTTTCTCGTATTTCATCGTTGAGTATGCCTGGACCTAAGCTACCTTTTTTACGTCATGCTGCTTTTCTATGTCTAACCTTGTCGGCCTTAGTTCTTTACCATGTTTAATGTCGGCCTAAGTTCTTTACAGTATTTCTATATATTACTTTTTATCTCTATTAGATTTTTTCTGGTTCAACCATTTTACCCCACCCATCTGACCACATTTATCCTTAACTGTTAGTACAAATCTCTCCTCCTTACTTCCCAACAATAACTTAACATTGCTGTATAGAGCACCAATTTCACCCCTCTTCTGTAAACTTTCCATATCCTGGCATTGCGTTTTCCACCATTCTTCCTTTGCTTTATTTGTGGCCCTTTTCAATTTATTGTTTCAATATTTGTACTTCATTTTGCCTAACTCTGTGTTTACAGTCTTCCATCTTTTTCTCTCCTCCATCTTTGCAATCATCTCATCCGTTACCAATGGTTTCCTTATCCTTATCTCGTTAACGATTCCTGTAGTGTCTTTTGTAGCTTTCGAAATCACTATACTCATACATTCCCATTTTTTCTTCGATAGTACTCAGTTCTTTATCGTCATCCATTATTTTCTCTAGAGCCTGCTGATACTCCTTCCTAGTTAATCCATTTAATGATTCTAAATTCCATTTCCTAGCCCGCCGCCCTTGCCTTATCTTCTTCAAACGGACATTACATTTCATAACAACTAAATTGTGGTCAGAGTCCGCATCCGCTCCTGGGAAACTGTGCGAATATATCACACTGTTGCTAAACCTGTACCTAACCATAATATAATACAACTGATACCTTTCTGAGTCCCCTGGCATTTCCCATGTATACCTACGCCTTTTGTGGTGCCTAAACCATGTGTTGCTGATGACTAACCCCTGTCCCCTGCAGAATTCAATTGCTTTCTCCCCGCGTTCATTCCTCGTGCCTAACCCATAGTCCCCCACCACGCCACCCTCTCTTCCTTCGCCTACCGTCGCATTCCAATCCCCCATCATTATCAAATGCTTCCCTGCAAGAATACACGCGATTATATCCTCTAACTCATCGTACATCCTATCGACTTCTTCCTCCTTGTGGTTGCTCGGTGGCATGTATACCTGAACAATGACCAAGTTCGTCGGCTCTGCTTTAATCTCTACAAGTAATATTCTATCCGTTGCTTGGTCTATGTTGACTACGCTTCTTCCTACCCCTTTATTTAAAATTACGGCAACCCCTCGTTGGCTCTCGTCCCTGCCGCTGTATATCACTCTATAATTGTCACTGCAGTAATCCCCGCTATCCTTCCATCTCACCTCGCAGAAAACATCTATATTACCTCTTTCCATCTCTCGCTTAATATTTTCTCTTTTGCCGGTCCTCAGCATTGTCCTGACGTTCCATGTTCCTATTCTAACTACTTTCGTACCCTACACACAGCCACTCGGGCCAAGTCCCGCAGTTGCCAGGGTTCAATTTTTCTCTGTAGTCCATCATAATTTTCTTGGGAATGAAAATTGTGGTGGTTTATATATATATATATATATATATATATATATATATATATATATATATATATACATATATATATATATATATATATATCCCTCCCATGGACTACAACCTTGTCGTGGTGGAAGGGCTTGTGTGTTCCGATGACCCCTAGAGCTGTGCTGGCGGGAGTAATAATAATTACTCCTGGAAGGGTCACCCATGCCAGATAGGTCGAAGGTTAGGAGCCAGACGAAAGGTAGTCCACGCAGCGTCTCTTCCTCAGTGAGGCGGCTGCAAAGGCGTCTCACCCCAGTCGGGCGGCCATTAAGTTATGGTGTCACGTTAAAAACACTATTGAGGAAGGCAACGGCAAACCACCTCAGTTATGATTCCCAAGAATATTATGATGGGCACTATAGATAATATGAGTCCTGGCAACTACGGGACTCGGCCCAAGAGGCCGTGTGTCGTGCCCGGCAGCGGGAGAGGCAAGGCTTCCGCGGTCGTCATCCCACGAAACCCTTGCAGGGAAGAAATAACTTCAGCAGGACAGAAGACTCAGAAGAAGGCGAAAGTAGTTAGAATAGGAACCTGGAACGTCAGGACAATGTTGAGGAGAGGCAAATTAGAAAATATTAAGCGAGAGATGGAAAGAGGTAACATAGATGATTTAGGCCTCTGCGAGGTGAGATGGAAGGATAGCGGGGATTACTGGAGTGACAATTATAGAGTAATATACAGCGGCGGGGACGAGAGCCAACGAGGGGTTGCCGTAATTTTAAATAAAGGGGTAGGAAGAAGCGTAGTCAACATAGAGCAAGCGACAGATAGAATTTTACTCGTAGAGATTAAAGCAGAGCCGACGAACTTGGTCATTATTCAGGTATACATGCCACCGAGCAACCACAAGGAGGAAGAAGTCGATAGGATGTATGATGAATTAGAGGATATAGTCGCGAGTGTTCCTGCAGGGAAACATTTGATAGTGATGGGGGATTGGAATGCGACGGTGGGCGAAGGAAGAGATGGGGGTGAGGTGGGGGACTATGGGTTAGGCACGAGAAATGAACGCGGGGAGTAAGCAATTGAATTCTGCAGGAGACAGGGGTTAGTCATCACTAACACATGGTTTAGACACCACAAAAGGCGTAGGTATACATGGAAAATGCCAGGTGACTCAGAAATGTATCAGTTAGATTATATTATGGTTAGGCACAGGTTTAGGAACAGTGTGATAAATTCGCACAGTTTCCCAGGAGCGGATGCGGACTCTGACCACAATTTAGTTGTTATGAAATGTAATGTTGGTTTCAAGAAGATAAGGCAAGGGCGGCGGGTTAAAAAATGGAATTTAGAAGCAGTAAATGAATTAACGAGTAAGGAGTATCAGGAGGCTGTAGAGAAAATGATGGATGACGGTAAAGAAGTGAGTGCTATCGAAGAAAAATGGGAATGTATCAAGAAAGGAATATTGGAAGCCGCTAAAGACACTATAGGAACCGTTAACGGGAAAAGGATAAGGAAACCATGGGTAACGGATGAGATGATTGCAAAGATGGATGAGAGAAGAAGATGGAAAAATGTAAACACAGAGTTAGGCAAAATGAAGTACAAAGAATTAAACAATAAATTGAGAAGGGCCACAAATAAGGCAAAAGAAGAATGGTGGAAAACGCAATGCGAGGATATGGAAAGTTTACAGAAGAAGGGTGAAATTGGTGCTCTATACAGCAAGGTTAAGTTATTATCGGGAAATAAGAATGGAAGATCTGTGCTAACAGTTAAAGATAAGTGGGGTATGATAATAGCTGAACCAGGAAAAATCCAAGAGAGATGGAAGGAATATATAGAAACACTGTATGGTAAAGAACTTAGGCCGACAAGGTTAGACATAGAAAAGGAACATGACGTAGAAGAAGATAGCTTAGGTCCAGGCATACTCGACGATGAAATAGAAAGGGCATTAAAGGAGATGAAAGCAAATAAGGCTGTGGGGGTGGACAATATTCCTGTAGAAATGTTGAAATGGTTAGGGAAAGGTGGGAAGAAGGCCATATATGGACTGATTCGTAGTATCTATGAGGAAGGAATCTGGCCCGAAGATTTTGTGAGATCGGTGTTAGTTCCTATTCCAAAAAAGGCAAAGGCTTCGTCATGTGAGGATTACAGAACAATAAGTTTGATATCACACGCAGCTAAAGTTATTCTCAGGATCATCAAGAAAAGGATAGAGAGTAAGGCAAATGATTACTTAGGGGATGATCAGTTTTGGTTCAGGAAAGAAAGAGGTACGCGTGATGCCATTGCAGTAATGAGAGCACTAGTCGAGAGGAATATAGAATACAATCAGGACGTTTTTGCCTGTTTTGTAGATTTCGAAAAAGCGTTTGATAGAGTGAATTGGGAAAAATTAATGCGTGTATTGCAGAAAATAGGAATGGATTGGAGGGACAGGAGACTGATCCGCAACCTGTATATGTCTCAGACTGCTCAGGTGCGAGTGGGGAACGGAGAGTCCGGATGGACAGTGTTAGGAAGAGGTGTAAGGCAGGGTTGCCCATTGTCACCGGTACTGTTCAACGTATATGTAGAGGAGATGATTAAAGAGGCATGGGAAGAACTGGAGGTAGGAATGAAAGTCGGAGGGGAATTCGTAAAATCGGTTAGGTTTGCTGATGACCAAGCATTAGTTGCTCAGTCAGCCAAGGGGTTGCAAGCATTGTTGAGTGAATTGGAGGTTCAGTGCGATAAATATGGGATGAGAATCAATATTAATAAAACAAAAGTTATGCGATTTTCCAGAAAGAAAAAGACTAAGCTAAATATTAAAATAGGCGGGGAAAGAATAGAGCAGGTAGAACAGTTTACATATCTCGGAAGTGTTTTGGACCAACACTGTCAAAGTGGTAGGGACGTAAGGAGAAGAATTGCGCTAGGCAAGGAGGCTTTCTCAAGGAGGAGGGAGTTGATGACGGGGACGTTGAGTAGGGATGTTAAGACAAGACTCGTAAAAACTCTGATATGGAGCGTAGCTATTTACGGCGCGGAAACGTGGTCGCTGAAGCAGGAGGATAGACGTAGACTGGAGGCTTTTGAAATGTGGGTGTGGAGAAGAATGGAGAAGGTGAAATGGACCGAAAGGAAAACAAATGAGGAAGTACTAGAAATGGTGGGGGAGGAGAGGGGTTTGTTGAGAGAAATCCTATGGAGGCAAGAAAAATGGATGAAAGGCGTATTGAGCGGTAGTGGAATGTTGAAGAGGGTAATAGAGGGGAGAATGTTGGGCAAGCGAGGTAAGGGCAGGAACAGGATAGGGATGTTGGACGGGATGAGGAAGGAAGTACACCGAGATGAAGAGGGACCTGATATAGATTAGTTTGCTAGGTGGGGAGTCACAAAATGTTTATTTGATAGTTGTGTCCATCCAAAAACCTACCTTAACCGGTAGATTACCTAATAAAAATATATATATATATATACATATATATAATATAATATATGTATATATATGGGTCGCGGTGGTCTAGTGGGTAGAGCGTTGGACTACTGACCGGAGGACCCCGGGTTCGATTCCCGGGCAAGGCACTTTGGGCACCTGCAGCTCCACCCAAGCTAGTTGATTTTTCGGGTACCAGATCTTCCTGGGAAACCATAACCGGCACAGGGAAAGGAACTGGCCCCCCTACCCTGATGTGTGAATATTCACACACCGTCGTGCTTGGTACATGGGTGAGCTCTACCTTCGGGCTGATTACTGTCTTTATGGTTTATATGTATATGTATATACATATATATATATATATATATATATATATATATATCTCTCTCTCTATATATATATATATATATATATATATATCTATATATATATATATATATATATATATATATATATATATATATATATATATATATATAGAGAGAGAGAGATGATTTCTTCGAAGTAACACGGAAGTGTTGAATAAAAAACTTAGACAGTAACACACAGCACGAGAACACATAAAAAGAACACTCACAATATTATCTTGATAATTTCGACGGACTTGAGCTCCGTCTTCTTCGGAAGATAAGATATGTCATATTTTATCTTCCGAAGAAGACGGAACTCAAGTCCGTCGAAATTATCAAGATAATATTGTGAGTGTTCTTTTTATGTGTTCTCGTGCTGTGTGTGTGTTACTGTCTAAGTTTTATATATATATATATATATATATATATATATATATATATATATATATATATATATATATATATATATATATATATATATATATTTTTACTTTCGTGATCTGCTCAAAAACCGCCTTCCCCACATGTCCTGTCTTCGCCTTTTATGTGTTTTCCTATCCCCTTTCCTTATACCTATTTCTGTTTGAATGAATATTTGTGCGCCGTATGGCGGGATTTTCAAGTTTGAATATGTGTTTGGCCAATGTGGCTCGTCTCTTCTTCTGGCTATGCGTGCCATGAAACGCACTGTTCCTATCCTTTACAATATCGTATGAATGCTTTTCTACTATCCTTTCCCCTTCTTGTGTCCCGTCTATTTCTCCTTTGGTGGGTGAAACAGCTCCATAACGCCATCTCTCGGGCAACATCTATCGGAGCACTTTGGCGCTTTATAAGATCGCAGATCTCAAGGTAAATCGGGTTTCCCTATTAGCTCAACTGGTAGAGCATCCGCCCGGAAAGTGGAAGGTCCGTGGTTCAAATCCCGGATAGGGAAATATTTTTACTTTCGTGATCTGCTCAAAAACCGCCTTCCCCACATGTCCTGTCTTCGCCTTTTATGTGTTTTCCTATCCCCTTTCCTTATACCTATTTCTGTTTGAATGAATATTTGTGCGCCGTATGGCGGGATTTTCAAGTTTGAATATATATATATATATATATATATATATATATATATATATATATACTGCTGTGAACCACTGCCTCCGTCATTCCAATATTTCCCGCATCCCTCTTGGTCTCCTCTAACCATCCTGTTGAGTGCTTTGATTTTGAAATATAGTTGAATATTATTTTTGTTAAACTCTTTTCATCCAATCACTTTAGGTGTCCATAGAATTTCAATCTTCTTTTTCTCTTCGTAACTGTGATTCTCTCATTAGTCCTATATTGATCCTCATTTTTTCTCCTAATCCAAATATTTTCTGTGATTTTCAATGGTGCTAGCATTTTCCTCAAAATATTTCTCTCTTTTCTCTCCAGTTCTCGCAGGTCCCCTTTCTTCTACATCGTTAGGCATTCCGATACATTTGTAGCTTCGTGTTTAACGACTGTGTTGTAATGCCTGATGTTGGCTTGGATGGATATTCTTCATTTACTGTAATGAATTTATTTAATTCTGTTAGCCAGTTGCAGTTCTTTTATTCGTTCTTTGTTTTTTGTGTTGTCCAATCCGTTCGGTTGAATATATTCTCCTAGATATTTAAATTTATCAACTCTCTTGATTCTTCCATACTTTGTTTTCAAGCATTTCTCCCCATTGTATCCGAGTTCTATATATATTGTCTCCTTATAGGAGATCTTCATTTCTGTTTTTTTTTCCGATATTTCGTGTAATTCATGACTCTTGCGTCTGTAATGTTTTGTGTTATCAAGGCTCTGTCGTCAGCAAAGGCTAAGCGTTTCACTTCAAATCTTCCTTTCCCTTGCCCCATGTTAATCCCTTTCACCAGTCTCTCTTTTAAAGTGTTTTCCCATTTTTCCATTATCTTGTCAAGTACTAAATTGTATAGTATTGGTGAGAGTCCATCACCCTGTCGCACCCCTGTTCTGACTTCAAATGTTTCAGAAAGTTCTCCTAGGATTTTTATTCTGGATGTGATACCTATAAGTGTTTGTTCTATTAGTCTCCTGGCGTTGAGGTCTACGCCTAATTCATTTAAAAGTAGAAACAGCGTTTGTCGGTCTAGGGAGTCATACGCTTTCTTGAAGTCCACAAAGGTGACAACTGTATTCGTATTCTGCATAGTTCTAATCCTTAATATGGTCTTTAGGTTCTAAATTTGTTCTGCGCATGATCTTCCCTTTCTAAACCCTGCTTGGTATTCTCCTATGCTGTGTCCTACTTGTTCCTCTACTCTATTTAATAACGCCTTAGATAGTATCTTTATGTTACTGGGAGAGGGGAAATACCTCAAACAATTGTTTGTGTCAGTTTTTTCCCCTTTTTTGTGGAGTGGATAGATTAGTGCTTGTTTCCAATCGTCTGGTATATTTCCTGTTAGCCAAATGTTTCCAATGATTCCATGTACTTTCTTCCTCGCCAGATTTCCCCCTAATTTTCACATCTCTCCTACTGTCCCATCTTCTCCCGGTCACGGTTGTTCTTTAGGGTATTTATGATCGTATCTATTTCTTCTTGAGTTGGTGGTTCTGCTGGTGTGTTCATCTGTCGTGATTCTTGGAACTCTAATCTTTCTGTGGGTTCTTCACAGTTAAGTAGTCCCTCAAAAGAGTCTGCTAGCAATTGACCGTTTCCTTTTTGTTTTCCATTTTTTGTCTTTCAAATGGAAGCTTGGTGGTTGGTATCGCACTATTTCTTTTTTAAAGGTCTTGTTAAAATCCCTGCTGTTGTTTTTTATAAATCTCTGTCTATTTCTTTTAATCTGTTGCTATCATGCTTTCTTTTCTCAGTTCTAATAATTTGGGATGTTCTCTTCCTTTCTTCTGTGAATTTCTCCCAGTCTTCTCTTTTCTTACTCGTGTTTCATCTTTTCCATGCCATTAGTCTCTTGTCCATCGCTTCGTCACAGATCTCGTTCCACCACCTTTGTTTCCGCCTCCTTGGTCGCTCCCTCTTGCTGCCTCCATCATTGTGTTTCTTATTTCCTTCCTTCCTTCCTTCCTTTAAAGTTTCCATTTTCTGAACGTTAATTTTATTGGTGAAATCTTTTTGTCTTTGTTTGGAGTTTTGTGTCAATTCTCATATCTCTCCTCAATCTCAGTTTTGGTTTATTCGGTTGAAATTTTGTCTTCACTTCCGTGAGGTAAATAAAATAATAATAAGGAAAGGTGGTGAAGGAGTTTCCCCAATCACACCTTCCCTTTTTTTATTGCACGAACACAGGAGAGGTGGGGAGGGCGGAATTGAGAAGATCACGAGTGTAAAAATATTATGTGCATACATGTATATATTATAAGTGGGTCGCGGTGGTCTAGTGGGTAGAGCGTTGGACTACTGACCGGAGGGTCCCGGGTTCAATTCCCGGGCAAGGAACTTTGGGCACCTGCAGCTCCACCACAGCTCGTTGATTTTTCGGGTACCAGATCTTCCTGGGAAACCATAACCGGCACAGGGAAAGGAACTGGCCCCCCTACCCTGATGTGTGAATATTCACACGCCGTCGGGCTTGGTACATGGGTGAGCTCTACCATCACCTACTAAACCGACCTTCGGGTTGATTACTGTGTTTATGGTTTTCATGTATTAAATTAGAGTTTAATGTTTCTATTTTGAGAATAAAACATTTACCGCAACAACTTGGAGAAAATTCATGATCACTAAATTATATCTGTGTAATATTTTCATAATTATTCATTGATCTACGACCGGTTCCGGTACAAGACAAGATCCTTAGGCACAAAATTTTGCCAAAAATGTATTCATATAACATTAAGAGGGTGCGAGGAAGGAGAAAGATGGGAAGGGTGAGTTGCGAGGCAGAGCTAAGCGTGGATGGGGGCAAGGGATGTGGCGGCGGGGACAAAGCGTCATCTCAAGGTTAAAAAAACTTTTTAAAATATATTATTGAAACCTTTCTACCTTCTACTTTCCCAAAAACTACCATGTATAATAATAAATTACATCATTTTTTAAATTTCAACGAATGTTCTACTTGAGCACTGGCTACGATATATTTAAGCGTCGTCATTTTTTGCGACATATCTCTCAGAGAGAAGAAGACTTTTTATATGCGTATGCAGTGAAAATGTTACTAAAAATTTCAAAACATACCTACTCGATTCCCACTACGGATCAATAACTCGTGCATACGATTCGTCCCACTGAAGTCCATAACTGGAGTGAACACAATCAAATGGAAATATACTGTCAAAGAAAATATAAACCTTTTGCTAAAGTAAGAGTCCAAAAGAACTTCCTATTTTAAACAAAATTATTATTAATTCATGACACGTACTGTAGTTCATGTACGTACCGATAAAAATCCCATAAAAAGCGCATAACTCAACCCTGTACCGATCTCAATGTTCCAAAAAACTATGATACGCGGATAATTTCAAATGTTATCTCATTCCGAAAAATAAAATTATTACTGCGTAATAAAAACCTCACTCATTTTTGTCCCCCGTATGAACGTGGAGATGTGGAATAGGTACAGTTTCCCACTTCTTTGCAATCCACGCGAATGGAAATTAATCCCGGGACGAATCCAGCGCATCTACCGAATAGGAAAACGGTATAGTTGAGCTTTTTTACTGCAAGCGACCCCGACAAAGAGACACGCGGAATCCTCCGGGAATGAGGTGGAGAGAGGAACCACAGGAGAGAGAAAGAGAGAGAGAGAGAGGGAAGGAGAGTTGGGAAACGAAGGAAGCGAGCCGGATGAGAGGACGGCGGGAGGGTTAAGAGCAATCGCGGATAATGGGACGAGGGAGAATCTAACGTTCCCACGCTAGGTGGAGCGAATAAAACCGACTAGAGCCCCCCCACCCCCCGCGGAGAGCAAATCGCACTCCATAGCCGCCGAGCAATGAAGACCAGTTTCCGCCGCCGCATCCCAGCCCCTCCTCCTCCCGTCCGCGCCGGGGCTAACTCACGACGGAGCCGAGTGGCCGGGGAGGCAGGAAGCAAATGCAGAGCGGGGAGCGAGAGGAGGGTGGGGGGTGCAGGGGGAGGGTGTGAAGGGAGCATCGGCGGGATGAGGCGAACGATTTGAAATGGCGTAAGGGGAGCAAGGTGGGAAGGGAGGAATGGGAGATGAAAAAATCTTCCCGGCGTATTCTAAAAGGGGAAGAGAATTTGAAAAAAATTTAAGTAAAAAATGCAAAAAAGGGCCGTTGAATATAAAAACGGAATGTTTTGCCTCGCATGCATGAGTGCGTCAACACTTGCAAGTGCTCCCATTTGGAAGTGTAAATCATTGTCGGATAATCCTCTTCAATTTCGCTGCCTTGGCAAGCGGGTTGATGCAACCGCTCCAGGGCTCAAAGGAGTAGAAACGAGAGAAAGATCCGGGAATACGTTCGGATTCGACGGATCTAAGGATTTTATTCAGCATCCAAAGCCGTTTTTTAATCGAAAGAGAAAAAATAACGGGGAATTTCCACGCCGGGTTTCCACCGTGAGTCAATGACTAAGAAAGTGCATCTCCACGAAATGATATCGTACATTCTTAGGTGCGACAAAGAGGAAAAGGCCATAAAAACGCTCAAAGTAGGTTGTTTACCATACAATGCATAGGTCTCTCATTCTTCACTCCTGACCAAATATAGCAATGGGAAATAGAATGATAACCCAAGGTAAACGTTTGAGCACATCGTTAACCTATGTGAAGTGTCGGCAACGGCAGACTACCGACGTCAAAGAACTTGTCTAAGCTATGGGATTTGTCGCTCTCCATTACAGATGATGTCAAAATTGCAATTTTCCTAACAAACAAATGTTTTATAAATGCATGTAATTGTTTCTATTTGCACTTACTAATGTGTTTTATCACTTTATGCAGTTAAATACAGTACTATACCATACATTAAGCAGGAAGTGTTGACATATTATCTTAACTATCGAAGGAAAAGTACGAGGTGATAGAGGGCTTAGAGATTTTTAGTTTTAACAAGGTCATATGAGTAAAGATATACGATCGAGTAACTGATTTTATCAGCACACACTATGGATTCCGGTAAAAAACGTAACAGGAGGTAACTGAGAAATGAGATACAGTGAGATGCTATATTTAATAAAAATAGGATGCTAGAATAACGTGCTATTAAGGTTGTCCCATATTTTTGACGATTTCAAGCGGTCCCCCTTTATGAGATTTCTCATACAATGATACCAAATGTAATCGCCCAGTAATGTACTCCACACTCTGTTTAATACAGTAACTTTGTTGATATGTAAATGACTCTCAAACAAGCTATTCAATAACTTTTCTTGTTATGTTTCCGTGCCAGGATTACTGAAAAACTTCATGTAGGAAATTTCAAGCCATTTGAACTCATAAGCCAAAAATGTAAGCAACGGTTAAGTGGAACTGCCTACACGACTTACACACCACAGCAACAAAGCTTCTCTTTAGCGAAGGAAAATTAAGCTATACTGCCGTGATAAATGCAATCAGCTATGTCTATAAAATAGAGAAGCTGGAACCATAAAATCCCCTTGCAGTGGCACTGTGAGTGAATTAGTCAATACAAGTAGTGTGTACAATAGAATTTAAAGTCTGAAAAGGAGCATTGGGGATGTCATCGAGGTAAGTTCACAACAGCATTGCAGAATGTTGGACTTCACTTTCTCCCGGCGGATGATGGCAGTGAATTCTTTTTGGGATTTCATCCGGGTAATCTCCTCCATCTCCATCGCTGCCGACGTTTCGATGAAATCCTTTTCCGTCGTCATCAGGGCCGATGATGCCAGTCTGTAGGTGCCGGTTAAAATATCCTCGGTGGTCATGTTGGGTCCCTTCTGATTGGCGGAGGCCGAGCACGTTTTCCCGCCATTTTCAGGATCGGGTTCCATGTCCTGCTTAGGCTGAAACCCTCGTCTCTGTTAGTTTTTCTCAGAGAGCCGTATTTCAATTGCCTCCTTGGTGAGGCGGTCCCAGTAGCCTTTGGAGTGGTGGAGCATTTTGGTTTCTTCCCAGCGTATCGCGTGGTCGCAATCAATGGCATGCTCCGCAACCGCCGATTTTGATGGTTGGCAGATTCGGAGATGACGCTTATGTTCTTTAATTCGGGTCTCGATCGTTCTTCCCGTCTCACCGATATACTCTTCGCCACACTCGCATGGTATGCTGTAGACACCAGGCAATTTCAGTCCGGCGGAGTCTTTGGCGCGAACTAAAACTTGTCTTAGCTTTTTGTGTGGTAGGTGCACGGTCCGTATGTTATGTTTACGTAGAATGCGCGAAATCTTGCCAGATACCGTAGAGACGTACGGCAGGAATGCGTTGGCCAACGGTTTCCGCTCTTCTTCACGTGCCTCCCTTTTTCCCTCGATACCGATAAAAATGTTTTGGCCGGTAGGGGGCTGATTGGAGCGCATGTTCCTCAAAGTCTTCCATGAAGAAATTGGCAATGGCCGGTGACTGTATGATGATTGAATGAGGTGAACGGTGAGTTGAATGTATTCCGAATTACAGATATTACTTCTTTGAATAATATGGAATCAGAGGAGAACAATACGGGTACAACAAAGATGACTCTGATATGCACACCCACTAATACAATTTAGAGTGTGACCCCGTTACTCCAATCTGGGTGGCGAACAAAGAGAATGAAGGAACAGGATTCATTTGAGTTCGTAGTAAAATATGCATGGCGTTTCCTTCATTTCATTTTTCCTTTCTAGCCTTAAAAATTACCGAACTTGGAAGGAAAAGCGGTCGCCATTCTCTAAATGATAAACATTACAATTTACATTGATTATAGATGAACAGCAACGAACGCATTCTTTCAGATTTGAATCTAATACCACGAATGAATTTTCGACTCGTAATGTCCGCGCCGCTCGTTTACAGCTGCCGGTTACACGGAAAGATGATGCGAGGTCTGGCCGAAGGTGAGAGCAAAGGAATTCGGGGAAGGAAGAAGCGACGTCTAAAGCAGCTCCACCCCGTGGGACAAGTGAGGGGAAGAAAACGAGAACGTTTAGACATCGCGGACGAAATTAAATGGTGGAGAGAGAATGGTCGGCGATTTTCGATGTAATTAGCGAGATAAGCGGCGACGATTTCATTCAGGTCTGGTAGCTTTGCTCTCGCCATGGCTACGAATTGTATTAGTTCCAATTTGTTTTGCACAAAAAGTGTCTTGGGAACATCAATTTCATCACAGCCTGGATGAAGTGATCTTCCAGAGAAATCTTCATGAATTTAAAGCGTACCAATTGTATAGTATTTAATTTCTAATTCTGTTAAAAAGATTTTTCACTACGCCAATAAAATTATGGTAATTCGCTTATTCCTGTTTTATTATTCCGAGAGTTCAAGTAACCTCAGATAACATTCAATTACATGTGACGGTTATCCTTGCACACTTGGATGCAGTGAAGCAGGCGAAATTTGGTTTCAACCATTCCACGAATAACATTCCCATTGCTACGCAGAGAACAAATTCCCAAATAATTCATTCATGCTTTCTTAAACCTTAGTAAATATTTCGCCATTGGTTCTGCCTCGTTAGAAATGCAAAGGCGTGTTAACACCCCAGACGGTCGTTGCTGGCCACGCCCTCTGTGGTCTCTCCAAAGTTTCAAGTGTATATCATAAAGAGGGACCGAACGGAAAGGTCTGTATTTGCTCCGTTTCCCTAACCCAGCAACATCAATCATAACATTCCCCATAAACGTCGTTAGAAATGGTAATAGCACGAGCAAAAACAAGTTTATGCACCAACAGAACATGCTGTGAAGAGAACGTTTCTTTCATGCCGATTACATAAAATTAGCCAATGAATATCAGAAAATTTTATTTCATATTCGACATTACTGTACTGTACCTCTCCAGTTACATCACGAAAGTTGGACGAGAGGCCTAGGACTGACGTTCCAGTTTCGGGGTGAAAAAGGTAATGAAATGGAAAATTGAAATTTAATGAAATAATATAATGTATTCGCGTATTCAATTATGTATGTGAATGTAACTGAAAACAACATGGGGCATTGTATTCGGTGTACAATTAAATGCACACAAATACGAATGACTACAAAAAATCAATTTCAATGTCCATATATAATTAACACTTAATGTAACTATGCACTTTCATTTACGATTATAAAAACAGTGTCACTGGGCATTGCAATAAATGACGTGGGAACAAAATGCAGGAGTTCTCAAGTGACTTTCATAAGAGAGGAGAAAAAATGGCGGCGCGAATTTCTGTAGATGCTGCGGCGGGACGCCCATTCAACCTTGGAGCATTTCGGAGACTGTTTTTCGTAATAACCAATTCGCCCCGCCACCACGCGCTGGAAACATATAACACATTTCAGCAAAAGAGTCGTCAGAAGGAAATGAGAATCGGCGAAAATGAAGAACGAAGGACAGACCACGAGGAATACCTTCCTTATTCAGAGGCACGACATACATTCTATTATTAAACTACATTCTAGTCATTAAAACGCCCTCGCGATACGTGATGTACACCACATACTCCCTCTTTATCAGATGACTGCTGACCCTGACCCCTGGCTGGTCTGAGCGAATGACCACTTCATCCGAAAGCACTTTATTAAACGTCACTTCAGAGCTTTAAGTTAAACAAAAAGTATGTGTATTGGAGATTCTTTTCAATAAAAGAGGGAAGAACGTTTTGCAATAAACCACATTTTTACACAAAACATATCATGACCCACTAGATCCCTAGATGATAGCATACTTATACTCGTATTATGTTTACATAGTTTGTTTTCAACTAAGATCTCGAGGACTAAGTAAGCAAGTTTATATCCGCCTTAATTTCACGTCAGTGTACCTGCAAACCTTGAAGCTTATAACAAGTATTACAACTTTTCCGTCTAAATATTTCTCCAATATTTTTTTCCAGACAAACTCTTACCTGCAGGAAGCAAGTACAATTTATTTATCGACCATAGTTGCAATCACATAATGTGCATCGGGAAGTGACAGATGCCGGGACAGGTGGGATTGTGAAGGATAGAGGGAACAGTATGTTTATTAGGTTACGGTGGATAAAAAATTACTAGCAGAGTTAAGTTTTAGAACTGCCTCGTAATTTTAGATAGCTCCAAGTAAATTTTCACATGCATGGCAACAGCTAGGTTAGACTAGGCTCTTTTGTCAGTATGTTCCCTTAGAATAAGACGATGCAAGTTATCGCGAGATATATTGACGATGTGAGACAATAAGTTTAAATTCAGAGACACTTCTCGGATTGATGATATTAATTAATAGTGAAGAAAAGAATAGTCGTCAGATAATGCGTGCAAATAAAATCGGCTTTGTTGAAAAGTCACGTAAAAGCATGCGACCAAAAGATAATCACATGAGTGAAATTACAGGAATCAATATTAAATACATTGGCTTCCATGCTAATGTTTTCTCAGTTCTATCCAGAGAATAAATATATGCGACGTGTCATTTAAAAAACCGATGTCTTCATTTCTTCAAGTTATCGTGGCTCGTGGAGCGTTAGACTTTATTCTAAATTTCAGTAACGCACGTCATGTCTTCCTCTGAGCTTTCTTTTTAACGTACCCTACGCCAAATTTCGAGTGAACCGCTCTCTTTACGTTTTGGAGAGGCTTTAGAGGGGATTTTCTCTTGTGGACAGCCCAACTAGTCGCCGCTATGCTCCCCTTCGCTTGGCCCTCCGCTCTGGCTGCTGAGAAGCGGGGACGGGCGAGCTTCCCGAAGTGTGGTGTCGCGGCAAAGGCGGATTTAACGGCCGGCCAAATGGCCACCACGGTGGCTATTTGTATTCGGACGGAAGGAAGTGGAGTGACACAGTTTATGGCGATGGGACCCGAGAGATAAAAAAAAGGCCGCTCACGACAGCTAATCGAATACGTTCGGTCAAGGTTAAACTCCCCGAACAACCCCCACCAACCCCGATCTCAGCTCGCGATTAGAGCAGGGGCTAGAGGCTTGCCATAACGGATTACTGCGTATTCCCGCTTGCATTGGGATGCACATAATTGGAAGTTATGCGAGTAAGGAGGTCAACGGAGGGGTTTCCATCGATTAGGCACGAAACTCAATTATCCAGCCTGACGCCAAATATTTACTATCGTAGCTAACGATATTATTAAGCTGCTGAGCTTTCAGATGAGGGATATCGTAATGCGATTAAAAAATCGTTTTCGTCTGAACTGATGCATTCAGAGATCTTAGCTCTGCGCTAAAAAAAAACTATTCCTTTTGAGTGAGATAAACTAAAATATACATCTGATTACACATCAGCAGGAAGTGACTCAAAAGTTTCTTTCAAATGAAAATTAGTACGTCTTAGAAGCGTCGAACAGAAGAAACTTGTGGGACTGACAAAGCAAAAGAGCAAACAGTAAATAACCATAAATACGTCACAGGTTCAAATGAAAATCACTACCTATTCGACATCTTGTATGAAAAATTACGCAAACGTTTTCTTACAGTCTTATTCATTTCAAATTCGATCGACTGACAATGAATTGAATATTGCATCCTTGCCTAAAAAGCATATGATTATCAAATAATGCATTCCGCCTTTTCCTCTGATTGATTGCTTTGATTAAGATATCTCGTGAATACAAACGATGAAATACAGCTTACATGCAACACGAATTACTCAAAATTGATAACACAGGCCTACAAAAAAATTTTTTTTTGTGCCGGGAATCTTTGTGTTGGTTTTAACTATATTTGTAGAGCTGAATCCAAATATGAAATCCGTTTTTATTTAACAGCTCCACTTTTTTAGATGTGGCACATCTTACGATTAGTTGTTTTAATATTTGATATATTCCGGAAAATAATTTTCAAGGTTAAATAAATCTATAAGTATACTAATTTATAACCACTCTGCGGTGTTCCTTTTATTTTCAATAAACTGTCAATAAGTTTTATGCATATTTCTATATTGTAGGCCAATGAGATTAAAAAACAAAAATCGTTTGTATCGACTTCGGTAAAAGATGGCGAAATTAGTTCATAAGGTATCCGAACTACTAGCATCAAGACTGCATGAAAAGAATTTGCTGCAACCCGGTACAAAAATAAGATTTTATCGCACAAGGGAAAAGGATATGCTACCCTTCTTTACACAAGAAGACAATCTTACATTTTGTTTAAACGTTAAGGGTCTTTTGGAAAAAATGGGACTACTATCACAATATGATGCTAGTGATTGGCGTTTGTCTATTGATAGCTCCAAGCGTAGTTTAAAATGTGTACTTCTTCACAATGGTAACAGGTTTGGCGCAATACCAATCACTCATTCAACTAAAATGAATGTTCACTACCTACACAGCCACTTAGACAATTTTCTTGGAAATTTAGGAGACACAAGTGAAGAACAAGGTGAAAGATTTCACCAGGATATAAAAACAATGGAAGCTCGCTACCAAGGAAGATGGGATAACCATATGATGGCAGATTACTGCTGGTGCTTAAAACGAGACTGTTTGAACAAAGTGCACTCAAGAAAATCGCGCAAAAGAAGCTTCCGATGTGTTGAGTGATGTTTCTATGTATTTTTTTCTTTTCAATTTGTTTTATTACAGTAAAAAATTTTAGTATTTGTGTTCAATTGTATTGTAAAATTCTGTTGTGTTTGTGGGTGATTTAACAGCCCTAGAAATAAATCAAGTCTTTATATTTAGTGGGTTTTATTATTAATATAATATTCCCATATCATCATGTAGAAGATTTTTTTACGTAAGTAACAACATATCTATATAGTATATCGAAAACTATAGCTGATAGGAAAAATCTAGTGTCATAATTGGATTCAGCACCCCAATTGTTCTTTAAATCAGTATTAAAAGCTCCGGCACCTAAACCTTTGTTGGCCTGTGTAATATATAATTCCAAGTTGCATCCGATTTTACATGTCTGCTATGCAATGACACAATCAAACATGAGGGGTTGGGACGTGGACGGGAGCAGAATTCACACCGTAAGGCCCACGGCACACGAAAACAACGAGAGGGATGCGGATGAATCATTCTTATCCCATTTCCGAAAAATGTTTGAATGCAATATCAGAGTAGGAAATAACACGTCAGGGTTCAAGGGTGCGTGCAGGCATCGTTATGTGAGCACCGGTCACTTTCCAGCCAGCAGCCTGAATCTACACAAGCGTATGATTATGTGATGAGCGCTAAAGAACTGAAGATTTGTGCTCTATGAATGACGAAGGCTCAGGCAAACGAACAACGGCGTCGCAATTCAATATTACCTAGGAGCTAAAATTTAACGGGCACATGCGCCATAAATATGTGCTGACGTCAGAGGCTCACTGGCGTAAATAAGATAATGGATCGATTGCCAATTCACCGCCCGAACTGAAAGAGTTTGGAACTTGGATATTTTTGTGTTTTCTTTCCAGGCAGATAATGAAATGATAGTCCCAAGCCCGATCTCTTTGAGAAAGATCAAAAGGAGAATACAAAACACAAAAGAAAACAGCGCGAGAAATAATTACAAAATTACGAATTGCCACCGAAGAAAAGTCTACCTTTTAAATGTTAATCATCGGGACACACCATGATTGCAACTTTGACAATTGAAATCATAATGCACGATTAAAGCAGAGTAGTATTTTACCAACGGATTTAGCTACGATCCTTAGAATCCCAGAAAATATATTAGAGAGTCCCTTTGGACATTAACATTGACTGAAACTTCTGAGTCTTCCGTTAGAAGAATTTTTTAAGGTTTGGCGTGATCCCTAATGAACATTCTTATAAAAATTCTGAGTTATTCGGAACATTGGGAATTGCCGCAAACTATTTCTTAAACCAGGTTCCCATAATTTTTATCATCATAATGCCGTCAAAAATCCTCTGTCCTTCCCTCCCTCTTGCCAGCTTATCTAAGTTCCCTAAATACCCCGTTCTACCAAAATCTTACATATTCCGCCATCCTCTGTTAAACTTAGCTTTGATGTACTGTTAAGTTATTTCCACCAGTATCCACTCTGCCTGACAAACCTTTGCTTGTCTTCTTTATATTTCAGCTTATTTCTTACAGAAATAACAACTACAGTACCCCCGAATTGCACACGTATACCCTGCTCCTTTTCGCGAGAAATAAGATGTGAATGTCCGGGGTCGATTGTATACTCCGGTGAATATGGTGTCCGGCCATCTCATTGCAATAGATTTCCCCGTTCTGATGGGGGCCTCTCGACTCTTCCGTTGAGGACTGATTTTGTTCATTAATGTTCATCAACCAGAGCTAGATATTTCCGAACTGTATCGGAATCCGCACTTGGCGAAGAATTGCTGGTTACACGTGAGGCAATACCTCAAAAGAAACTGCGCCGAGAAGGGCTACGCCATGTTTTTATCAGCATCGTCCTTCCAGAAAAAAGGAACAACGAGCTGGCTACGACAATCAGCTCGACTGTTAACATCGGATTCGACAACATCTGTGATCCCGTGCCCATCGAGAAATGTCATGAATAACAAACGATGCCGATCATGTCGGATATATCATTTAATATACAATATCATCACATGGCATACAAACTACATCCTCGTCATCTCATCCATACTATCTCGTACTAATCGGCAATGATCACCGTCAACGTCATATCAACAGTAATAACCGGCCCTAACATATAAGTTCCTTTAAATTATCTAAATTGACCTGGCCGATACGAAACGCGACTCAAAGTTTAAGGGTGAAGGTTAACTAAAACATTAATGGGAGACTTTTACAGGCAAGGGAGGCATGTGGAGAGAGAGATGTAGAACTAGAATTGGTCGCACGGAACTCATTTTCGAATACGATATCAGTTTTGGGAGGCAAGGAGGGGGGGAGTGAAAGAGGGACTTTGCTCGCACGATCGCCTTGGGGAGGAGAGGGATGGGGAGGAACGACGGTGTCCAGGGAACAATGCGGTAGATTGGGCGTGACTCGCCGGCCGGCCGGGCAAAGAACAAAACCCTCATTTCCTCCCTCTGGTTTTCTTATCCCCTTCCCTCACACCCTCCTCCGACCGCCGCCGACACAATCGGGACCTTTTATAAGCCTCTCTATCTCCCTCCCTCTGATCCACCTCCGGCTCTTACCGTCCTCACGGCTCTCCCACGCGGTTCCCTCTTATCTCCTCGCCCGAAGCCTATAACTAAACCGACATAAAAGTGCTCGGAATGAATGCGTTCGAATGGTAACGTTCCTCGTTCCCCCGGGCAATTATGCCTTGCCTTTAACTGCGAGGGTGCGAGAAAGCCAAGATCTCTTCGCTCTTCAGCGACGTTAAAAAATGACTGAATTTCAGCCGAGAAAGAACTCGTTGTGTTAAATGTTCAAAGCGCAAATGTCCCCGCAATTCGGAGGCAAAGACTTTTTTCGGTAGTCACAAAAAAATGGCCTCATCAACAATGTCATTGTAAATGACTTGGACGTTCAAATAGTTAACAATTATTTTAAGAAAATAACAGATGGAGTGAGTTTACAACGAACACGCTACTGTGCCACTGGGATAACAAGAATTATTAATAGAAAAGATATCTTTTACTGATTTGACAGACCTAGTTATTTGGAATTCACTGTGGATTCTTTATGGAAAGGGAAACCTAGCAAAAATCGTGGTAGGGGATTGTTTTGGTCGGCTACCCTGAAGCGTTCCTGATACCATTCGAAAGGTTAAATTACGGTAATCAAGAATAAATTTGTCCGAATATAATTGGAGCTTCCAGAATACTTTTATTTTTCACCTTTAGATATCTACTCCGGAATGATTTTTGGTGAAAAATGTTTGCAACGATTGGCAAGTCACGGTATTGGAGAAAGTATTATATTAACATCTATAGAGGATGACAATGGGATGCACAAGATCCAATTACTTTCGAAAACTCAATGTGTCATAACATATGCGACTATTTGTTTGCAGTCCTGCTTTAAAAGTTCAATAGAATTATGGAGCGGGAGTACACGTATATTACCCTGACAAGTACGTCAAAGGCGGTATTCGAACTCTAAACTTCCACATATTGATGTAGGATTATTATCGGGAAGTAAGAAGGCAAGATCTGTGCTTACAGTTAAAGATAAGTGGGGTAAGATAATAGTTGAACCAGGATAAATCCAAGAGAGATGGAAGGAATATATAGAAACACTGTATGGTAAAGAACTTAGGCCGACAAGGTTAGACATAGAAAAGAAACATGACGAAGAAGAGGATAGCTTAGGTCCAGGCATACCCGACGATGAAATAGAAAGGGCATTAAAGGAGATGAAAGCAAATAAGGCCGTGGGGGTGGACAACATCCCTGTGGAACTGTTGAAATGTTTAGGAAAATGCGGGAAGAAGGCCCTATATGGACTGATTCGTAGTATCTATGAGGAAGGAATCTGGCCGGCAGATTTAGTGCACTCAGTTTTAGTTCCTATTCCGAAAAAGGCAAAGGCTACATTATGTGAGGATTACAGAACAATAAGCTTGATATCCCACGCAGCTAAAATTATTCTCAGGATCATCAACAAAAGGATAGAGAGTAAGGCCAATGATTACTTAGGGGATGATCAGTTTGGGTATAGGAAGGGAAGAGGTACGCGTGATGCCATTGCAGTAATGAGATCACTAATCGAGAGGAATATAGAATACAATCAGGATGTATTTGCCTGTTTCGTAGATTTCGAAACGGCGTTTGATAAAATGAATTGGGAAAAACTAATGATTATGTTCCAGAAAATAGAAATGGATTGGAGGGATAGGAGACTGATCCGCAACCTGTACATGTCTCAGACTGCTCAGGCGCGAGTGGGGATTGGAGAGTCCGGATGGGCAGTGTTAGGAAGAGGTGTAAGGCAGGGTTGTCCATTGTCACCGGTGCTGTTCAACGTATATGTGGAAGAAATAATTAAAGAGGCATGGGAAAAACTGGAGGTGGGAATGAAAGTCGGAGGGAAATTCGTAAAATCGGTTAGGTTTGCTGATGACCAAGCATTAGTTGCTCAGTCAACCAATGGGCATTGCTGAATGAATTGGAAATTCAATGCGATAGATTTATTAGGTAATCCACCGGTTAAGGTAGGTTTTTGTGTGGACACAACTATCAAATAAATAAAAATTTTGTAACTCCAAACAAAACCCAATCCTGCAGCCTACTCTACATCAGGTCTCTCTTCATCTCTGTGTACCTCCTTTCTCCCTTCATCCCATCCAACATCCCTATCCTGTTCCTGCCCTTTCCTCGTTTGCCCAACATCCTCCCCTCTATTACCTTCTTCAACATTCCACTACCGCTCAATACGCCTTTCATCCATTTCTCCTGCCTCCATAGGATTTCTCTCAACAAACCCCTCTCCTCACCCACCATCTCCAGTACTTCCTCATTTGTTTTCCTTTTGGTCAATTTCACCTTCTCCATTCTTCTCCACACCCACACTTCAAAAGCCTCCAATTTATGTCTATCCTCCTGCTTCAGCGAACACGTTTCCGCGCCGTACATGGCTACGCTCCATATCAGAGTTTTTACGAGTCTTTTCTTAACCTCCCTACTCAACGTCCCCGTCTTCAACTCCCTCCTCCTTGTGTGCGATAGATATGGGATGAAAATCAATATTAATAAAACAAAGGTTATGCGATTTTCCAGAAAGAAAAAGGCTAAGCTAAACAATAAATAGGAGGAGAAAAAATAGACCAGGTAGAACAGTTTACCTAACTCGGAAGTGTTTAGGACCAATACGGTCAATGTAATAGGAGAAGGATTGCGCTAGGCAAGGAGACTTTCTCAAGGAGAAGGGAGTTGATGACGGGGACGTTGAATAGGGAGGTTAAGACAAGGCTCCCAAAAAACTCTGATATGGAGCGTAGTTATGTAAGGCGCAGAAACGTGGTCGTTGAAGCAGGAGGATAAACGTAGATTGGAGGATTTTGAAATGTGGGTGTGGAGAAGAATGGAGAAGGTGAAATGGACCGAAAGGAAAACAAATGAGGAAGTACTGGAGATGGTGGGTGAGGAGAGGGGTTTGTTGAGAGAAATCCTATGGAGGCAGGAGAAATGGATGAAAGGCGTATTGAGCGGTAGTGGAATGTTGAAGACGGTAACAGGGGGGAGAATATTAGGCAAATGAGGAAAGGGCCGGAATAGGATAGGGATGTTGGGCGGGATGAAGGGTGGAAGGAAGTACGCAGAAATGAAGAGGGACCTGATGTAGAGTAGGTTGCTGGATTAGGTTTTGTTTGGGGTTACAAAATATTTATTTGATAGATGTGTCCATCCGAAAACCTACCTTTACCGATAGACTACCTATTAATAATAATAATATTGATGTAAAGGCTATGATTGTTGATAAATGTTAGGAAAACCAATAATGTAATTCTCAGCATGAAGCAAGATCTACATAAACCATCATTTCTACGGATTCATATAAAAAATATATGATTTTGTTTATTTGACTACATTCTTGTTCGCTGTATTTGAATTAGGCATGTGCTTGGGCGGCAGTTTCGCCGATGAATGAGGTGGGATCGGCCGTGTGGTTTGGTTGCACAACGTTTGTACCTTGTGTTCTTGCAGTTTGCTGCTCCGGCGATTACTTCCGCGCTCTCGAACATTTATTTTTACTATAATTTATAACATATGATGGATCATTCTGCATAGGTTCGTAGTGAATGTGAAATTTAACGAGAGCAAAAGGTGTATGAAGAATAATTGTTGCATCAGGCATCATTTGTACACCTCTAATTGAGTGGTAATGAGGGTGTATCCTGACACGTCTGCTCATTCACCATAAATCATGAAACCCACCCGTTTGAATTTAAATGAAATCTATCATGGTGATATTATAAGGCAATTTCCAAAATTTCAGAAATATTATACCGATAATGTTTTGTTTCCAGCATTCTAAAAGTCTTTAACAGAGAGCTAAACATTTGACACATTTATCATTTTGTCAGCTGGCAGGGTAGATTCAAACAACATCTCAAGTAACATGGGTACAATAATCATTCCTTTTTTTAAATGTTACAATGAAATTTTATACTTCAATGTCTATTCAAGCTAAATATTTACATTTATCTGGTGCATAAATCCAATGAAAAATCATGGAATAGCTTAGCACAAAAACCAGTTTATATAAAGGGTTATTTCAGAGGAGGAAGAACTGGTACAAGTTTCAATTTTTTAGTGAACTCGAAAACATTTTTTGAATTGCAGCTATAATTCGTAGATCGGAGGCTTTCGCAGCTGTTGAGAGATGCAGAGGTGGTTCTCGGGTTAGACTGCGTGAGAGTCATATTTGGCTCAACGTTTCTCTCCCGTTGCACTTCGCTCCTGAAGACGCTCCCTGCAACGGGAGAGAAACGTTGAGCCAAAAATGTCTCTCACGCAGTCCAGCCCAAGAACTACTTCTGCAGCTATAATTATAAATTTTACCTCTTTCCTCTCTGTCGAAAGATTGAAATTATTGTTTATTTTTAAATGCACAAAACTAAGTCGTGAAGTATGGGTTTAATACTCATTTTGACTAGACAAACCAGCCATTTGAAATAAAAATGAATTTTAGCATTGCAAAATTAATATGTGGTTTATTCGAATGGAATTACCTGTACCTATCTCACTGCTTATTCTCTTGTTTAATATATTCGTAATTATTTTTGTGTTTAAGATACTACAATGATTCCACCTAAGATTTGGGATTTTGTACCAAAAAACTATAACCAGAAAATTGCTATTCTTAACAAAGCAAGAAACTAGGCGACACATGCATAAAATGTTAACTATCACCAATTAACACCGTATACTCTATCGCCTTAGACTGTAATCAGGCGAGTACCACCAGTCGGTAGTTACTTGGCATGGGATGGTCTCATAGAATGCGTCTGGTGACCATCCACATTAAATCATGATAACTTCAAGCCTAGAAAATAATTATTAAACAACTTTTCCAGTCAGTACTCATGTTTGGGTAATACGGTTAGGCTTGCTAATACTTTTATCTCTGATCTATGGTATATTCAATCGCCGGAATTCATCGTATAAAGTCGGCAAAAAGGAACTGAAATTAGTTTTAGAGTTAGCAAAGAAAGATAACAGACATTTCCTTCAAATTGACAATTTTCCGTTTTAGCATTCCTTTACAAATTTACTTTTTAGTTCCAACTCTAACTGAAATGACTTCGTAGAATTACTAACGCAAACTAGTCAGTCACCCTTAGAGAAAAGATAACTGGCGAGTTCTCCGCAGAGTCGAAGTTTGAGGCTAGCATTTGTTTTTCTAAGACCGTGTTTTTTTAAATTTCTCATACTCAACAACTTTGCATCTTACAAATATGGATTTGAAAAACTCCTTGGAACTTTAAAGTTTTATTTCGATAATCGAGTCACGTTAAAGCTTAGCAAAAGCCATCTCTCGACTTGTCAACAACGGCCTGGGGAAGCCTCATGGCATGGCGGCCTACTTAACGAAGTTCACAAACAATTCATTCTCCAGAGGGATTGGAGTTTTTTCACCGGCTATTGCAGCATTTTCAATTATTCAATACTGTTAGCCGTAAGAGCTCAATTCATTCATTATAATCCTCCAGAGGTTACCCTCTATCCTTTCAAACGCGTTTGATGAACAATATGCGTACGATGATGATGATTCGCCGCATCGAAACCATGGTCGTGTTATATTAAAAGTGCGTGGAAGTGCAAAGTTTTCTTTTCTCTTTCTTTCACCCTCACCAACATGCGTACGTCAAAATTTAAAACTGATCAAATAATAAAAAAGTACCCACCTGAAATACTTCTATATTATGAATAGGTGCAAGTTTCACCGCCTTACCTGTAAAATATGAGAAAAAGCGGGTTAATTATATAATCACAAAATACATGTATTTCAACTATAAATCTCTATCATAATACTGCTGTCCCGGAGATATTGACTGGAGATTTTCTTTATATTTCTCTCTCTCTCTCTCTCTCTCTCTCTCTCTATATATATATATATATATATATATATATATATATATATATATATATATATTTCTATAATTCTAAGGGAATCTATTGAAATGAAATGAAACAATTGACTTTGTAATTCCGCACAATTTATTTAAAAACACGACCCAGGTTTCGACAATGAACGTCATCATCGTTCATTGTCGAAACCTGGGTCGTGTTTTTAAATAAATTGTGCGGAATTACAAAGTCAATTGTTTCATTTCAATATGTTACGCAAATGCCATGAAGTTACGCCGAAGACGACAAATTTTCTCAGGGAATCATTTAAATTACTACCAATTTTGAAATGGAATAAACATGTATTTGGTATGATACATCCAAGCACATCAAAACAACCAAAGCACACAAACAAATGCAAAAGAACTACGTTAAAGTGCCAAAACCTAATTACACTGCATCTGACAAGATATGGCATTAAGATTTTTATGTTAAAAATGTATCTTTATAAATTAGTAGCGTTTTACAATAGCGATTTAATGCTTTTACACTTTAATTTTACACAATAATTCAATCAATTTTCCATAAGTTGATAATAAATATCGTTCCATTTCAATTGCGTTATCTTCAGCTGAAAACCTAACAAGTACTGTAGTACAATCAAATCCTTTGGCTTTATCCTGCTGGGTTTAACGTAAATATTTTGAGCGAAAAATGTGCAGTGTGCGAAGAGGAGCTTAGTGCATAAAAAATGCCATTCCAATGCAATCACCTGGAATGATAACAATGAAGGAAGAATACTGCATTCTTTTTTTAACTTTAAAATTACAGTTTGACTACATAAAACTGTGACTCACGGAGGAAAAATCTCTGAAAGGCCTCCCAAACCAATAATAGTCTCTCAATTTGCTGTTTGAGCCCTACGAAATCGCGCATCTTAAGGATAGAGCGAAAAGAACTTTCAATTTCAAGTAAAATATAAACTAATACGTAGGCGACATCTCAGGGATGAAATGGTCGTGCAATACAAAGTTTTTCATGAAATGAACAAAGATGAGACCTTTAAAATGAATACAAACGGCATTTGTTAATCGCCTCCACGTTATCGTTTATTCAGAAGCGCGAAGTATCAGGAAAACACTTCCGCGGGTTTTTCTAGTACAAAAATGTTTTCTGAGAATCAGGTTAAACGGAAATCGTTGAACAATCTAAACGTTATACTATAACTCAATTTAGAGTGCTAACGAGTGGAAACATTCGCATGGTTATTCCATAACAAATGACATATTTCCTGGAAGCGTTTTATCCTTTACCTGCATGAAGTAAAAACTTTTCACTTTATTCATTGATCAAGTTTCGGCAACGAGAAGCGGGTATTGTGGTATTACCCCATCTGAAGATTTGTTTAAAAGTTTTACAAGACGTCGTTCCAAAAGGATTGCGTCACAAATTCAAGTGTCACTCATGGTGGTCTGCAGTATGGCGAACCGCGAATAGCGCGAACGGAGAGGCTTCGGCAAATGGCCTCTTCTTTTATCTTCGCTTAAACGTTAGGCGCTGTCTACGCCCTTTAAAAACGCAACGTCGTCACTCGGTGAGGAAAGAAATAAAGACGGCATAAATGAAAAGAATTCCCTTTTTATATTTTCCCCTGGGAGCCCTGAGTAGGGGAGGAGAGAGGGAGGGGGCGGGAGAAGGGTGGAGGAGGGTCATCGCACCACGCCGGCCGGCCGCGCGATAGCGACTCCGGATTTAGAATGCGTTACCTCCAAAGGCAGGGAGGAAGGGGAAGAGAGAGAGAGTGAGTCGGAGTGTGTGGCCAGGAAATGAGTTGGAAGGAGTCCAGAGAGAATGAAATGTATTGGAAGTCGGAAGGATAATCGGGAGAAGTTGGTGGGACAGATGGACGGAAGAGAAAGGCTTGACAGAAATTTTTTTTAATCAAGTGGAAGGGTCAGAATAATCGGAGCTAAGAAAACGAAAGGCGATCTTGCAATAAAAAGAAGTATTTTCACAGCTGAAAAAGTTTTGGATGTCAGTACCATGCACGATTTGGCAACAAATTAAAACTCCCAAATGTGAATTGGCTCCACCGACTGCGAAAAAACATTCACTACGAATTCGATCAATTTTTAAGAGGTAAGTTCTGATCTCAAATACAGATGGCATGAACTCATCTGCAATTAATTGCAAATGAGTTCATGCCAGATTTATTTGATGTGGAGTTATGATAATAATAGGTAAGGTACTAAAATAGTTCTTCATAAGAATAATAGTGATACTATTCTTATGAAGAAGAATATTGGTATCATACCTCCGCATATCATTCTTAATTTTAAACCCCACGTCTTTCATTCCAGGGTGCTGCCAACGAGTCGTGAAAATGGCCGTCATTTGTTCAAGCAAGAAAGAGAGCTCACATCGAAACCTGCAGGACTGCGAGAATAAGCGACGCCTCGTCATTGACCATGATAAATTCTCCGGTAATTATATTTCGAAAAAAATAATATTCCTACAGGATTTATATAATCTATAACGAGAAAGAGATCAATGACACGGAAAAGATGCCATAGATATCGGCAAATGAGTTAGAATAATCGATTTGGTACGGTGCGATTTTATCCCCGCATAGTTCGCGGACGAACTTAGGATATAGAGACGACACCCTCGCGTAATATATCCAATTAAATATTCCCACTGAAAAACGAAATACTAGAATACAATCGAATGAAAATTTTATTCCACTAACCAAACATAACTCATTCATTCATCAAATGAGAGATTTAAGATTGATAAAACGATGGGTCAGAAAATGCATCACTGAAGACCGCCGTGCGATTAATATTCCGTCTCCGCTCAATGTTGGCACCTGAGGATGAAAACTGTGACAGGTAGGCAATGGTGACCATTGCCTACTTAATGGAACAGAGCAGCCACGGGCGAAAATGGGCGAGGAGGAGCGACGAGGAATAAATTGGGGAGCGACACACCGGATAGCAGTGGCATGCGAAACGAGGGGACGGAGGGATTGGCAAGCGCAATACGTGGAAAACGAATGAAGAGTCGAGAGCGGGAGGGAGAGCGAAGGATTGGCGGCTACACAACAGTTCCCGTCACGGCCGGGGAAGAGTGAATGCGTACACGGATACGCAGAGCAGGCAGGATGGAAGCGAAAAGATGGGATGGTCTAGTGCAAGGACTTAGCGGTATTCTCAGACGGACGAGGTCCACTAGCGCCGCCAAGCACCTTTGGCTTTCCAACCTTGGAAGGGATGCTCTTCGGGTAGAAAGAAGCGCGATAGAGACAATGGCTCGGTGTCGGGCGTGCCACGAGGAATCCCAAAGAGAGACTGAACGCTCGAGATAAAAGAGCCGTGATAACGGGAAGCGAAACAATCGCTATGATCTAAACTGACCGGCATCTTTTTCAAACCTGACATTATTACTTGGTGGCGCCATCAATGGATTGTGTTGCAATTCATATTATTCAATAATTCTGGCGGAACATAATCTTTCTTTCCACGTGAGATTGCTTAAGATCTGGACTCCAAATGGAGGATTAGATGATGAACTCTTAAGCGAGAGAAGATAGAAGTCCCATGTGTCTATCTGAAGATTTAAATCATGAAATTTCTTCGCGAAATGTTAAGAACAGGACGGAATGTATGAACCCTCGACGAAATCAAATGATAAAAACAAGAACAAAATAAAATGGAGGGTAAATAATGAACACTTTAAACACATAACAGAACTAAGTGGAAATGAAAAATCAATTTTTGGGTTTAATATCGAGTTGGTTATTTAATAACACAGGCCTAAAAAAAATTTTTTTTTGGTGCCGAGAATCTTTGTGTTGATTTTAACTATATTTGTAGAGCTGAATCCAAATATGAAATCCGTTTTTATTTAACAGCTCTACTTTTTTAGATATGGCACATCTTACGATTAGTTGTTTTAATATTTGATATATTCCGGAAAATAATTTTCAAAGTTAAATAAATCTATAAGTATACTAATTTATAACCACTCTGCGGTGTTCCTTTTATTTTCAATAAACTGTCAATAAGTTTTATGTATATTTCTATATTGTAGGCCAATGAGATTAAAAAACAAATATACGGTACCGGTACAAAAATACGGTACGGTACCGGTACCGGTACAAAAATAAGTTTTTATCGCACAAGGGAAAAGGATATGCTACCCTTCCTTACACAAGAAGACAATCTTACATTTTGTTTAAACGTTAAGGGTCTTTTGGAAAAAATGGGACTACTATCACAATATGATGCTAGTGATTGGCGTTTGTCTATTGATAGCTCCAAGCGTAGTTTAAAATGTGTACTTCTTCACAATGGTAACAGGTTTGGCACAATACCAATCGCTCATTCAACTGAAATGAAAGAAGAATACGATACAATAGCATTGGTCTTACAGGAGATAAAATACCAGGAACATCGCTGGGTGATTTGTGTAGATTTAAAAATGGTGAACTTTCTTCTTGGGCAGCAAAGTGGCTACACAAAATATCCTTGTTTCTTGTGCCTCTGGGATAGCAGGGACAGACAAAACCACCGGATTAAGGAGTGGCCTAAGAGAGAAAACTTGGTTGTTGGGAAAGAGAACATCATTGCTGAATCTTTAGTTGAAAGAGAGATCTAATCATCTTACCGCCTCTACATATTAAACTAGGCCTAATGAAGCAATTTGTAAAGGCTCTTGACAAGGATGGGCCATGCTTCGGCTACTTAAGACTAAAGATGCCCCATGTACGCGACATACTTCAAAGGGACATTAATAAAATGACGGAGTGGGTGACAAATAATGGGATGGATATTAATGTTAGCAAATGCAAATCCATCACCTTTAGTAACAAGGTAAATTAAAACAATAGGGAATATAAATTCTCAGAAAATGTCATTCCTAGAAGTGATAGCTGCAAATACTTAGTTGTATATTTAACCAAGGATTTAGGTTGGGGGCTAAATGTGGAATACATTTTTAAGAAAGCTTTGAAAACTCTTCATTGGGTCATGAGAAACCTAAAAGGGAGCGTTAAAGCAACTAAGGAGAAGGCGTATCAGACCCTGGTAAGACCAATTTTGGAGTTCGCTTCTCTAGTATGGGACCCTCATGAAGAAGGACAAATCAAAAAACTAGAAAAGGTGCAAAGAAAGGCTGCCCGATATGTACTGGGGAAGCATAGGAGGATGGAGAGTGTCTGACATGCTAAAAACACTGGACTGGGGACCTTTACAAACTAGAAGGAAAGTAAGCAGACTTTGTGGAATGTTCCGCATTCTGAAAGGGGAGAAGGCTTGGGCAGATCTAAGGAAAGAGGCGGGGAACCCGAATTTTATAGGGAGAAATGACCACAAATTTAAGGTAAAATGCCGGGCACAAAGAACGAATAAAAAATTTTTCTTTTCTAAATAAAACAATTGTTGATTGGAACAATTTACCTGCAAAAAATTTTAAGCCCTTTCCTAACAGAGTCCAAACTTTTAAGAAAAGATGTAAACAACTTCTGTAATCATTTGATTGATGTGTTGTATAAAATTAAATGGAACAGCTTAATTTTTTTTTCTTGTTGTTTGGGAAACAAATGTTAATGAAATGGGGATTTACTTTTTTTATGTACTACAGATTGGTGTTTGGAAATTTCCTTAAAGTGTATTTTTTTCTTTTTTCTGACTTATTTTATTTATTATCTTTTGTGATGTTGATTGTATTTCAGAAACCGTTATTTTTCCACGGCAAGTTTATTGTAACACTTGGGACTTGTGTGCCACCTGACATTTGTCTATTTGCACATGTACATTTTAATAATAATAATAATAATATAAGTATTGAAAAACTTAAAGCTGGTATTTTTGAGGGGCCACAAATCAGACAACTTACAAAGGATCCTGCTTTTGTCGAGTCAATGAATGAGATTGAAAAAATTAGTTGGATGTCATTTGTTGAGGTCATAAAACATTTTCTAGGAAATCACAAAAGTGAAAATTATATTGAGCTGGTAAACATTATGCTCAGTAACTTCAAATCACTTGGATGTAACATGGGCACAAAAGTTCACTACCTACACAGCCACTTAGACAATTTTCTTGGAAATTTAGGAGACACAAGTGGAGAACAAGGTGAAAGACTTCACCAGGATATAAAAACAATGGAAGCTCGCTACCAAGGAAGATGGGATAACCATATGATGGCAGATTACTGCTGGTGCTTAAAACGAGACTGTTTGAACAAAGTGCACTCAAGAAAATCGCGCAAAAGAAGCTTCCGATGTGTTGAGTGATGTTTCTATGTATTTTTTTCTTTTCAATTTGTTTTATTACAGTAAAAAATTTTAGTATTTGTGTTCAATTGTATTGTAAAATTCTGATGTGTTTGTGGGTGATTTAACAGCCCTAGAAATAAATCAAGTCTTTATATTTAGTGGGTTTTATTATTAATATAATATTCCCATATCATCATGTAGAAGATTTTTTTACGTAAGTAACAACATATCTATATATCGAAAACTATAGCTGATAGGAAAAAACTAGTGTCATAATTGGATTCAGCACCCCAATTGTTCTTTAAATCATCATTAAAAGCTCCGGCACCAAAACCACTGTTGGCCTGTGTAATTTGATATTAATTTAATAACAAGAAATCGAGCTCAGAAATAAGACTTATTGATAAATAACATTTTCGAAAATGTGTCTTTATTAGGGATAAACCATTTTTTGATTTAATACGTATATAGTATATCTCTCAATTCGTGTCCATATTGCACGATGTAACCTTATTCCTTATCACCAAAGCTCTACTTGAAGATCACAAAAGAAAAATATGCACCGCAGTATTGAACTCGTAAAGTGACGATTACGCAAAGGAGTTGACTCGTAAAGGCGTCAATTTGGAGGGTGGACTCTATAACGCACCACGCGCCCATTTCTAAGCGAGTTTACGATCGATCACGACCGGATAACAGACTTGAATATGGAGTCAGCAGTTAATGGAGCACCTATCCCGGTCGTCATTCGACTGAGTTCCGTTGTATTTACAAAGTCATCAATGCCAGACTAATAAAATGTTTGTAGACATAGCCCCTTTTTTATTTTGCTTCTATCGAGAATTTTTCATTTAACATATATCAATAAATCTCAGCATGGAAGACTCCTGAAGCTAGTTTCAACATGACTGCCACAGAAAAAATGGTCACAGTTTTGAAAATGTGGACACGATTCACCTTCTGTAAGTTCCAATCGACTCAAAGTTGTTGATTCGATGAGGTGAAAATCGAGCAGTTACGAGGGAAAGCCCGTGTCTAACCGTCATTTAAATTTACTCGGAGTCACACGAATACTCACTGCCAGGACAAACGCACACGCCTGAAAGGACATTCAGGAATATCTGGTACTGAAAAAATAAAGGTCAAACATTGAGTAAGCAGAATGGATATAAGAATTGGCGTCATCATTAAACATGTCGCCCTCTGGTAAGTTGCCGTCCGAGATAACCTTCGATTAGGGTGGGGGACGGAACCAGCCCATGACCGTCCACGAAAGCCTGTCCAGAGAAAGCTATCAATCTTAGAAGCTCTCATGAAATCTTAAGTTCATCAGATTATATTTCGCCTTTTTACAGAACCGGCAGGAATAAAAATATTTAAATATGGAGTATTTTGTGGATCTGAGAAATTTGGCTGCATGATAGAATCACTAATTTAGTGTAAAACACCGATACTTAAAAATGCAGTCACATGATCCAGAGTACTTGTTGATTGAGAACTGACATCTCTCAAAGAATATCATAAAGCATTCTCGGCCTCCACCTAGTCCAGATATATATTTTTCACGAGTTTTGTATGTGAGGCCCACCTCACCTGTGTATCAACCTGTACCGGCTCGTTTGGCAGTTTTTGCCATCTTGACCACCTGTCAATGTACTTCTGGAATTCCATCAATCCTCTGGCGTTGAAATTGGAGTCGCCTGATGAATACCTTAGCAAAGTAAGTGTATTAAGAACGTTAACAATTACAGACATCTCCGACAAAGATTATCACACTACCGAGCGAGTTCCTTCGATCTATGGTGGCATTCATTATTTTTCCTATAGTGCAAGTTTTCGGGCTTCGGTTCAATTATAACTTCCTGAGATGGATTCCAAATCACCGTGACGAACTCAAAATGGAATGCAAAGCAATAAACTTCTTTTGCAATTCTATTGCCACATTTTCCAACTTTTATCTTAATAAATATTCAAAGTCATTACAATATCTAGACAATCTTAGGATTGAAGATTTGAATCCGTACAACCTATACTACAAGAAAGCGTTAATTTAGCCATTGAAAAGGGAAACAGGGAAAATATGAAAAGTACAAGATACAAGAGTTGCCGTTTGTCATGAGTTAACGATTCAGTAAAACACACCAATTATGGCATGATTCATTAAGGAATTTATGAGTGTATTCGGTCACGTGTTTTTGTATATTTTTCTAACATGTATTCAAATGCATTTCAAGGAACAATACTTCTGTAAGTATGACAGGTGTATGCCTTTACCATCACGACTCTTTCTTCGCCTTTCTATGTAGTTCTCTTGTCCATGCTTCCTGACATCATTCAGTTTAGAGTACTATTTTTCCTCACACTGTGCCCATATATTTTCCTTTTTTTCTACTCGATACGCTTTCCATAAGAATTCCCCCCCTTCGACCTTTGAAGGGTTCATCCGTCCCTCGACATGGCCGTATCTTCTTTACATGACTGCAGCACAATATTCCCAGCCCTTCTAATTATTTTTCGATTGCCTACACCATAACGCCGTAAAAAGTAGAATGGATTTAAGTTTTATGGATCGCACTTTTGCCTCTAGACTCTCTAGTATTACTCTCCTTCTTTCATGTTATTCCGCTTGCTCGCGAAATTTGAATATCTCTTCTAGGATAGCCAATATAAATGAACATAAATAACACCAGAACCAAATTATAACTGCGTACATAGAAGAGGATGAGCGTCTTAGCGTACTCGTCGTAAGAAACCTTCAGCAGCGATACCTGACTGATTCCCGTTGAAACTCGAATATATCGAATATGGAAAATATCGAATTCATGTGTGCGCACATTCACGAGTGGCGTTAAATTAAATATTATTCGAAATAGCAATGGCCTCGCTCCTTTTTTTATGAAGCGTAATCAACTACGATAGAAAAAATAGTGATGAGAGCTAATTTTAATTACGAGAAACGAAAGGAAACCAATATTCTTTAGGACCTGATTAAAGATTTTAAAAGTACTGAGAGCGGAAACCTACATGGGCACAGAGAGAGTTTATGGTATCTGTAAACATGTGAAATAAAGAGATATACTGTAAAAATTAAATTGGTTATGAATTACTATCAATTATATCTCATCATCAAGTTCAAATTAAATCAATGCATTTGATAAAACATTTGGAAACAGCATAGTATATAAACAGGAAGTAGGACACGTAGCTTTACAGAAAAGCGAGCGTCAGCTCTAAGAGAAGAGTAATGAGGAGAATATTTACTCAGACGTGATAAAAAAGTGTGGGAAGATGGGCTAAGTGAGCAGTATTGCGGGAAAATGTTCATGCACGCACAAGTATGAGTCATTATTTTCAAGGACCATCCTAAATGTACAACTACGCGGTAGATTGATTACTTACGAAGATCACATACGTCAATCGCAATACGATTACCGGTCAATGCAATTAGCGAATTATGGATGGATAACAATTGTAATTACAGCATTTTCTATTAAACTATAATCCCATTCCTTTTTTATTCATTACCAACTGGTGTAGATGAAAAAGGGATCAATTTTTTTTCTAAGAACACTTTTTAGCATGATAACACGATGGATTGATTTTCCAGAAGAGAACCGTAAGAGGCAAGATAGAGCGTAATAACATTCCTTAAACCGTCAACGGATAATGCAAATATCCAGTGATTCTCGCCGGGTTTGCCCAGCGAAAAAGGCCTAAAATCAAACGCCCCATCGTGGCGAAAGGCAAGGGGAGCAGGGACTGAAAGGGGGGGGGTACGGACTGAAGGGGGGGACAGACGGAATGGAGCACGCGGAAATGGGTTTGGCGCACACCGCCATGGGGTCGCTCGATATGCACTCAATTCCGTCTGATACCTACCCTCTTTATCTCCCGCGCCCTCCTGCCGACACACCCTCCCATCCCATCTACTATATATCTCACCCCCGCTGATAGAGCACTCTCTCCACCCAGCCATCGCCTCTTCCTCATAGAGGCAGTTATATCTCTTACCTCCCCCCTTACCCCGTTCGCTCTCCTAGGGGATAAAAGTTTTTCGGAATGGCTCCCAGCTTCTTCGATTCGACCGATGAATTCTCTCCCAGTGAACGTTTACTTTCTTAATTCGACCAGAGTGGTGTTTGGCGAGGCTTCCCTTCAGAACCTCAAATACCACTTTCCCGACAGCGACGGCTGACTCCCAACTCGCGTCTGGAGGTTGAGGGTGGGGACCCCGGGATCGCCTTCTCCTACCCTTCCATATTCGACCCTCGGACATATTTAATCTCGGGGCCAAATCCTGAACCGGCTCCCTCCTCTCCGGTCGACCCTCGCGAGCCGATCAATGGGAGAGGGATATATTCGCCGCGGGCGATATTCCTTTTCCAATATTCACTCTCGATGTTTAAAAAAATCGTGATGAAGACGATGTCTCGGTGTGCCTGCAAAATACCGATGGATGAGTGGAATCGGCGTTCATTCCACGCGGGTAACACCATCGATACATTGTCAACACGATACACTTGGGAGTGAAGGAGGCCTGCCTGCGATAGAATGAAAATACACAAGGGAAAATTTGAAAGCAATAAAAAACGCTGCTACACCCACGATAAAATTAAGAATCAAGTAATAAGCATGAGGGAAATAATCCGCAGAATAGGCGCCGAAGGTATTCGATCTGAAGAAATGACTGGCCATGAAGTTGAAAATGTTAAAAAGCTCATACTCCCCTACGTCTAAACTACATTGAATTACAAACTGCAAGTAAATTACATTGACTGACATCTAAACATTTTAAATTAAAACCGATCCAATTGGTGAATGAACTTCCCCAAAACGAACTGGAAGACATTTTCTCTTACTCTGAATTCGAATGCCTACCGAAAACATTTTTGCATTGATAATCACCGGCAATTTTAACCTTTTCGATGGATCTTCAAAGCATGAGCAAGGTGAAAAGTCGCAGAAATCGCCGATTCATCGACAAGAGGAGCGAATGGAACGTGGCCCGAGCTCCCTTGTCTTATTTCCGTGGAAGCCGTGACGGAGGCACGCGAGGCCCGGGCAGCGGCGACCTTAACTAAGGCCAAGCGGCGAGGAGTGCCGGGATCAATATCTCCGCCACGCAAATAACGAAACGGCCACGCACGGGCTTCGGCTGAACGAAGGACATATTTTTTATCCTCGCAGGGTTCCCGAGTCAACTATCGAGTTGAGGGGGAGGGAGCGCAGAAGGAAGCCTTCTCCGTTGACTCCATCCAAACCTTGCGAACACTGTGGTGAACCATTTTAAGGTTTCTCAGGCGATTATCCCGGTCACCGGGGATGTGGCATATCAGCGTCCAATGGGCGTGCAGGGAAGCCGACTCCTTCCCCGAGTCGTCCTTCAACCACTGACAATGAGAATGATTCCTCAATACAATTCCCTTATCTTATGTTTGAGGCCGAACGATTGCAGTCGTGCCAACGCCCTTAGTTTAGCCACTTCGTACGGGCACTTATAGACATTTCACCATTAAATATTAGCATGACTTAATAAAAACAATTTAATTTGATTTTAGCTTTGCATCGAGGAAATTAAGAACCGCTGAATGGACGATATTTCAAATAGAGTTTAATATTTTTACTTTTTTAA
This sequence comes from Hetaerina titia, assembly GCA_037158775.1. Taxonomy (NCBI): domain Eukaryota; kingdom Metazoa; phylum Arthropoda; class Insecta; order Odonata; family Calopterygidae; genus Hetaerina; species Hetaerina titia. Next base: position 4,614,669 of record CM073771.1, read on the forward strand.
CAGCGACAGTATTTCCGGAAAAATTAAAATAATAGCGATGCAAACCGATAGCCTTACTTTCGGGTTCCCAAGATCTCGGTATCGCACTAAACTTAAAACTTATTCATTCAATCCAATGAACAACGGGGAAAGACGGATCCATCGGATTAAACAGTTTGAGTGTATCGCGCATGTCTCATATGCGGTTTTCTCTTCTCCCTCAATTTACCCATAACATAGACGCCGAGTTAACTGACAGTAATATGCATTAGCTTTTGCTTCGAAAATTTATGTCACACGAACCGTCGCTATATCGCTAAAGTCTTAAATGAGTCCATGCATTTATGTTGATTCAACAAATTTAAAAATATGATAAATTAAGATATAATTAATTTGTCCTGAACAATAAATACATGTAGTAAGAAAGTACATGATGACATGGACGAAATATGATGTGCTCTGAGAATGGCGAATCTAAAAGCTTTATTGAATAAAATAAACGCATAAACGGTTTCCTGATCGGCTCTGTGATAATTGATTTTTAAAATCAGTTCCAATGATGCAAAGATATTCTATTTTTTTTAAATATAAGGTCCATTAGACTTTTTGTTACAAATATATTTGTAATCAATCATAGCAAGTAGTTTTTAGGTAGTTCATTTTTAAGTAAGTAATTTTTTCGCCCCTCTGTGGCCATTTTTTTACTGAGAATCATTATTTATCTTCAATACACAGGTAAAAAAATTGGAAACTATATATATCCGGTCGCGGTAGTCCCGTGGGTAGAGCGTTGGACTACCGACCGGAGGGTCCCGGGTTCGATTCCCGAGGAAGGCACTCTGGGCACCTGCGGATCCACCCAAGTTAAATGATTTTTGGTACCATATCTTTCTGGGAAACCATAACCGGCACAGGAAACATAACTGTGCCCCCTACCCTGCTTATGTGTGAATGATCTGCGAGTACGTGTAATTGGCTCTTAAAAGCTAATTCGAGACAAGTTGCAGTTAATTAAAGTTTCAAAACTCAGAGTTAATATTTATGAATTAATGTATAGCTCAAAATAATCAAACATTCGCCAAAAAAAATCGGTCACATAAATGAACTTGCCGTACCAATCAATCTACAGCGCACCTGCACATTATACACTATGCATTAGTTCCTACTGAGCCATTTTAGTGCACACCCGCGATTGGTCAACTACTTCATCCCTAGATGACACTCCGTAGAAAAATGACGGAAAAGCCGCCTCATTCGCTGAGACTATTAATTATCTATGTTCACATCTTTCACTTCAGCTTGCGTCGATATCACGTGGCAGAGAATTTCACTGACCTAGGAGGGCCCATCTAATAGAAAAGCAAACACCTTTCAGCTTTTTCTTCACCGCCCGAGATTTCCCACCGAAATATTAATCCCAGCGAGTATGAAAAATTCAAATCCCATCCTTGACCCGAATGGGAATCCGATAACGGCACCATCACATAAAGAAGAACCCTTTGGAAGATGGCGAGGTGCAGGGCCGGTCGACCGAACATCCTCGAAGGGTTCGCTTGTGAAAAAAATAACGAATTGTGCAAAGGAATGTTCGGGGAAAGGAAGAGAAACGAGCGCTTCAGCAGCGCCATTCCCTTTGAAGCGAAGAATTCGAATGGGAAATCGCAACGAATGGTAAAAAATTAATGTGTTCTCCCTACTAGATCGAAAACTAGCCAATGACTCGGTACCGGAAGGAACCGAAATTACAAATTCGTTCATTGCAGAATTCTCATTTACTCTCAAAAATATATGCGTTGGATGATATATAATAATTACATATTCTCATTTTATAACCATCTAAATTATAATGTCAAGTTTCCCATTGGACTGTGGCAACGACTTAAAATTCCATATTATTTTAATCTCAACTAATAAACTTAATGACCCATGAATAAAGAGCGAAATATAAAAACTTGGAATATTCACGGAATAATAACAGCGCACCATAGAGCATCATTACAATTCTCTTGAGTCCGTAACCATGGCATTTTCAAGTTGAGTACTGAAAAAATACAGGCTTCTGTAGAAATCTTCACACCTTCAAAATTAATTGCCAGATCCTTTTTACTCACGTTTCTTATGATATATTTGAAGATTCTCCAGCTAGCACAATAACTTTAAACCTACAAAAAACCGTTAATGAGTATTAGGAACATATGTTTTTGCGATTGATTATATCCTCTCATCCATACGCTTATTCGTCGCACGTGTTTGATTTTCGGAAAGCGAATCAGCCCGACGGTTCCTTAGGGGTGGAAACAGATGTGTCTGACATTCATTCTTGAAATACAATTAGCTTAAAATGTTGTACAACTAGTTCCTTAGAAGTTTTACACGAAATAAGTGATCACAAAGAGATAAATAGGCATTTGTGATGCATACATGTTTAGCAAACATTTATTTGGACAAGAGTTCAATCTGTACACGGGCAATTAACAGCTTCTGCCTTTGGAGCTTCCAATCATAGATAATCTGTTCAATGAACATTTTATTTTATATTAATAGAGAAATATCATAAATACACACACCTCCCTCAAATTTTTTATTACAAAATTTTCCAGGACTATCCCTGCCTTTTCCAGGCCAAAATAAATTCTCTGACTTTTCCAGAATTTTCTATTCCATCGGCCATCCTGAATTTAAAGCAAACGTAGAGGCGCTATATAGTGAAATGATACAAGTGGTACAGCCTCATTTTAAGTCTTCCACTTAATTCAGCTGCTTGCTCTGAATTTGACAAATAGATGCACTTGACTGTCGCTAAAGTCATTCCACAACACCTCTTCTAAGGAGTAGATTATTTAGTGCTAGCCAGATACAAAACGGAATGCTCTGTCACCAATATAATTTAAAATTAGCACTTATTGGGTGACTAAGGAATATAAGACTTATTCAGTCATCTAAAAGCAAGTTTTTAACTCAAAGATAATATTTTCTATCAATTGTACGAATTTCACCGGCCTTACTACATAAGGATACGCTGTCGTATTTGACCATTTCATGACTGAACCAAATGTCCTTATGTAGTATTGTGCGCGTGTGAACGGTATTCATTGCATTCAATGCGCATTATCACATAGCCACATTGCTTCCACAGACATCCATGGATTTGAGGTTCACCATAACCATTGGTTATCAACCCGAGGATTGATTGGTAGCACCTCTCCTTTATATTCTATGCCCTGCCAATCCATTAATTCCCTCATAGCCCCTTGCACCCACATTTTACATTACCTGCTCCTCATAGCTCATCATAATCTGCTTTCCTCCGTTATATTCCTTCACTAATGGACTCAAGTAACTTATCACACCTCAAGAGGTGTCAATTAGTTACCCTCTCCAGTAGTGGTCTTTCATGAGCTTCATCTCTTCATGCAATCTTCGAAACATTTTCCGTTTTCTACACTCTTGATCCATTTTTTTCGTCATTCTTCGGGATTATCACACTACCCCTAGCTCCAATCTCCTCCAATCGTCCACGTCTCACATCTGTAGGAAAGTAGAATATGCATATGGTCTTGGCAAATTATTGAGGTATTAATGCTCACTTATGCTGGCACTACTTACCGTTAATAGTTGTTTCTTCTGATAGATAGCCTTTTTCGCCAATAACTTTCTGCTTACTATATTCTTCTTGCTTCTTCCATCGCTACTGATCTATCTGCCAAAAATCAAAACTCTTCCACTTGTTCCAGGGTGTCATTCTTGGAGATTATCTTCCTTCATTCGATTGTGGGTCATTTCTTAGTTTTGTTTCTGTTTGTTTTCAGGTTTTAATCAGTTTTACCCTTCCCCTAACTGGATGGCATCCTTGTCGTGTCTTCTTTCTTCCCTATTCCGTGAGTGCAGAGAAGAAAGTGGATCTGGAAGGTAGATCCTTTTCACGTAAGCCGTATGTCGTCCGCTAATCGCAGCATACATACTTTCTCTGTGCATCCGCATTTCCTTTCATTAATCCCTTCAATTTCTTTCTCAACGCATACATTAAATATCAAGGGCGACAAAGAGCAGCCTTCCCCACTCCTTCATTTTAACTTCTCCCCCGCTTGCAAATGTAATCGCTGCCACCTACCCTCCATAGAGGGCATATCAATGTCCTGTGCTTTAACAAAAATTTGCTGTCTCCGACATAACTTTTATACGAAGCACCTCATCGAACGTGACCACGAAAGTGACTTTGCGACTAAAATTCTCCATTTGAAAATAAAGGTCAAAGACTCGATGCATTGGAGCAGTTGGAAATTTTAAAATGCGTCCGTTGAAAGGATGAACTTGCCGATGAAATTTCGTGTCCCCGCCACTTCCCCCTCCTAGACCTACCACTCTCTCAAGTCAAGCGTTCCCCATACAAGGCATTCCCCCTCCTCAAGCAAACTCACATCAACAGCCAACGATTGACACCGCAATCTGTAATTCCCTTTCCCTCCCATCCACAGTTGAACTTTTTTATGCCTCCCTTCGCCTCCTCCCCTCAGAAGGTATAGTATACACCAAGACGAGGACCACCTGAAGATGACGTTCAACGTCGACACCTACGTCATGTGTTCAATAAAGTGTATGGAATTACAAGGTCAATAATTTCATTTCAGTATCCTTTACTTTTAATTCATTGCAATTTCTTTCAGGATAAGAAGCATCGGTTAAATATTTGATTTCTTAATAATTTCAAATTAATCTGTCGCCGCGTAAACCTTGAAAGACGGAAAACAAACAAGCCTACTCTTGATTTGGCATTCCGACTAATCTACTCCCTTCGAACGCCTTTGCAGATATCCAGCCACAGGAAACCTCGACTCGAGCACTAACGGAAGCTCATTGCGCACATCAGTTCTGGTACATAATTACAACGAATACTGATTCGTTTTCTAATTAAAATAGGTTGTTGTAATACAAAATTCTAGGGAAGAGGTACAGATAGGCTTCAAACTCTCCATCAAACATAATATATTCATCAAGTGCGGAATTCTGTAGAGGAGATTTTAGCTATCTGCTTTATTGAAAAGTGAGGTTTTATTGTTCTAGGATAAATGCTTGGTTTCTTCAATTTCGCATTTATTAAACACGATAAGATCATCGCGAGGTTCTCACGATTTCTGATCCGAATAGAAGCAATCCAGAAGGAATGCCAAGGTACAGTCATGATGAAATGTCACGTCACCACCCAACTGAAATCCTCCCGGGCGACCCACACACTCGCCGTTCCAGGGGCTTCGCTGCTTACACCTCCCCTCCCTCTCTTCCACTCCCGTCTCCGCCCCTTCCTCTTAATCCGGGGCCGGCCCCGGTGGCGGCGGGGTAACGTCCTCGTCTACCAACTGAGAGGTCACGGGTTCGATTCCCGTCTGGGTGGATTTTTCTCCATCCAGGGCTTGGCTGTATGTAATTGTCTTCAATGAAATGTAAGGTTTAGGTGGAAGAAGGGACTATTTAGTCTCAACCTCGCCCAATTAAGTCGATAATAAATAAATAATCCCATGGGCCCTGCTGTGTTGCGACGGCTAGGGGTCGCTTGCCATAGTGTCGTATCACTGTGTCTTCGCTTGGGATATGGGCGACAATTTTAGATTACCCAGCGAGTGGGCGGCTGCCTGGCGGGTAACTGGGGCATGAATTAGATGGGTATTGGGAAAATATCGGAAAATATGAAGAAGGCCAACCCAACGGTGCTCTGATTTTAATAATATACATAATAATAGTTTCAGATGAGGCTAATTTTAATAACATGTAATCAGTAGCCACCATATTAATTTCAAATTAGGCAAAAATTGACGAAGATGAAAAACGTAAAAAACTTTTGAAACTTAAAAAACTGTTAATGAAGGTTAACTATGACGCCGCGTGAACTTAACTTATTCGTCTTTAAAATCCGAGGAATCTATCGCCCGCTTAACCCTGATAACCATCGCGCCTGAAATACGCATCCCTCTGCTCCATGGACTTAGGCTGGCATGGGCTTAGACATGGCTTACATTCTTCAGCCATGCCTGGTTCTGACTACTTCTTCGCAATATTTCCCGAATCCCAAATCACGCGTCCTCCTTAGAGAAACCAGCCCGCATAGCCGGTTGATACAATAATATATGGCTGTCGTATTTCATTCGACCGAACCCCGCCCAATCCGCTCACCCTAACCCCGTACCGCACCCTCATATCCTTCTCCCCGTCCCTCCCTCCCAGGCATCCATTCTCCCTGCGCTCAATAACACTGCATCCCTCCAACCCTTTCAAAGAAGGGGAACCCTCTTCGGGCCCAATTTCATCCGGCTTAGTGAAACTTCTTCTCCACGACCGCTCCAAAAGATTCGAATCCGAAGACAAATTCAACGCTATTTTTTTCCAGGAGTAACTTTCCTGTATCCACTGGAATGGATTATTTCGGAAGAAAAGGCAGGAATCAAAACACATTTCTAGCGACAAAACCAGCATCCTTTAAGAACGCCTGGTTTTGAAATTATCTACAATGGACATTTTCTACAAATATACTCCATTAAAACCAAAAATGAAAACGCCGAAAATTCAGGTACAATAAAGTAGGTGTCGAACAGCATGAGGTGCATATTATATCTGGTGCCACGTTGGAAGAGGGAGTGAAGAGCTGGCGCTAATTTGTTTGAATTATATTAAGCAAACCTTTGCTGATTCCAATTAATGTCAATTTATTTCTAAATCACCAGATGCTTTTTATATCCATGGATATACATTTTAGAAACCGATTAGTAAAATCATTACAACTTGATTTTTCGCATCTACGCCAAAATATCACAGCAATGCTCAAAACATCTCATTGTTTTTTCTGTCAGTGAAAAATCACGTGACTTGTTTAGGTACTTCAGACTTGTAAGCCCACGCATTCATGCGTACAAGGGGTGATCAAAAAAAGACAGGACTGATTTTATAACCATTTGTTTATTTCGACGGATACAGCTTCATCGAACTCGTCGCCTTCAAAGTACATGCCTTGGCTGACGACATACCTTTGCCAACGTTTCTTCCAACTCTCGAACCCTGCCGGGTGATCCGCCTTAGGGATCCCCTTCGGGTCCGCAATAGAGTCGAATCGGGGCCCTTTCAAGGTTGATATAAACTTTGGAAACAAAAAAATGTCTGACGTAGCCACGTCTGGAGAGTAGGATGACTGCGGGATCACGGAAGTTCCGGTTCTGGCGAAAAACTCTGTCACGACAAGCGCCTTGTGAGCCGGCACGTTATCGTGGTGGAAACGCCATGCATTGTTTCTCCACATGTCCGGCCTCTTTCGGCTCCCTGCGACCCTCAGCCTCTTCATAACCAGCCTTTAAGTAGAAATCTTTGTTGACGGTTTGACCTTGAGGGACGCATTCATAATGGATGAGCCCTTGCCAATCGAAGAAACACACCAGCATGACCTTGGATCGAGACATGCGAGCTTCCTTTGGTCGCGGAGAATGAGGACCTTTCCACGGAGAAGACTGGGCGTTTGTCTCAAAATCACAACCGTAAACCCAGGTTTCGGCACCGGTTACGATGGTTTTAAGACACTCTTGGTCGACATTGGCTCTATCCAGGTGATCCTGACAAAAGTCCACACGTTTTTGTCTCTGCTCATCAATCAGCACCCGCGGGACGAAGTTTAATGTGACGCGCGTCATGCCCAAAATGTCTGTCAAATTGTCTGACATAATCCAAAACGAAATTTCACTTCCTCGGCTATCTCCCTAACAGTTAAACTGCGATTTGACCTCACCAAAACGTTCACCAATTTGACATGGTCGGGGTCTGTCGAAGTGGAAGGCCGCCCCGTTCGCGAATCTTCATCTGTCGAGGTTCTGCTCGAATTAAAATGATTGTACCTCTCAAAACACTCGCTTCGACTTTCCTAAGGCTTGCTGAATCATTCCAAATGTCTCCGTAGCACTTTTGCAAAGTTTGAAACAAAATTTCACGCACACACGCTGTTCCTCCAGCTCCTTCATCGCTGCCGTTGCACGTGGCGACGAAGAGGTTAAGACACGTACCGCTGCTGCGGCGTAACGACTCGACGTAAACAAACGCAACACCTCTCGTATTAGTCGTCAGATGTGTCGCTATATGGCGCACTGTGCCTCTTTTCGATCCGTTGAACGGTTTGCGTAGAATAAAATCAGACCGGTCTTTCTTTGATCACACCTAGTACAATTGGAACAAAGCTGAGTCACGCATACTCTTAATAGTTTTCGTGTCATTATTCAAAAAATAAGCTGCATAGTCAATAGAGAAATGGGCTGCTGGAAAAGGATACCGGGTTCAAATCAAGTGATACCTTTGAACACTCCCTACTCGAAGCAGATTTGGTTCCCTAACTCCCTGGAAATCCCTCCCTGGACTCCCTCCAGAAATGAGGAAGAGCAGTGCGATTCAGGAAAAAGGAATGACTGCGAGGATAATATAATAGAGTTCTACCTAAGGAAACGATATGCGACATGATTTTGGTGAACAGTTTCCAAAATTCCTCGTGGCTCGTATACCCTTACAACGAAATTACTGGCTATGTCATGTTGTAAGTTTTGATTGGCGGAGGAATGTTTGCTAAGAGATGATAGACCGTAGAATAGTTAACATAGGTATGCCTAATAGAATAGGTATTTCGAATTGCTTAATGGAGCGCGGAGAGACTGAGGAACTGCAAAGTACAGTGATGCGAGGTTACATTTGTCCTAAGTACGCCACCAGTATACGCAATTGTTTTCGAGGATAATCCAATATTTCTATTCTAAAATCAATCATAGCATAACTCCCTAATTATTATCTCTATGTGAAAGAAAAAAGTTCACTCAAAAACTAATAAAAAGATACTACAGTTTTAATGCAGATTTCAATGGCTTAACTTGAATGAATGCGACAGAGGAAAATACTGAAATGAGAAAAATACTTTTAGCTGAATTGCCACGCGACACTGGAAGTAACTGAATCTTTAAGTTTGCTGGGTTTCGGAGTTTTAGTTTCCACAATACGTTTCTATCTTATCTCACAGTGGAGTTCAATTAAAATAGCGGATGTATGCAGCTTCAAAGGGAGGCTAAGAAAGTGGAGGAGGAGAACATATTCCGCATCGAATCTCCGAGGAAAATTCCCCCTATTTTCGCCGCCCGTGTCGACGGCTCTCGCTGGTACTGTGGCCCGGGGTGTTCCTCGGAGCGGCAAAAGAGAGGTTTATCGAGGCGACTGGTCTGTCCGAGACGGGAGTGAGAAGCCGTGATTCCGCTGAGTGTGGAAGGCCTGTGGTGTCGACGGTGGCCGCATGTGCCTGGCCGCCCTTCCTCCACCTGGTGGCGCGGTCCCGAGCCATGTCGGCATATCCGGCGGGAAGCGAGCCTCCGTGTTCCGGCTTCAGCAAGGAAGCATCGCTCGGTTTCTAACATGAAATTTCACCTCGGCAGCGAGCGTCACTTCCGAGTGAGTGAGCGAAGAGGCTATAGAGACGGAAATCCGAGACAGAGAGCTCCCCCCTCTTAAACCCACCACCCATCCCACGTCTTCTCGGTCATGAATACACTTGTCGCTGCCAGCGCAGCCGTACTCTAATTAATAAATGTAGAATTTTATGCGAATGATTGATTGCTGATGGTATCAGACCACGTTTCCGCGCCGTACATAGCTACGCTCCATATCAAAGTTTTGACGAGTCTTTTCTTTACCTCCCTACTCAACGTCCCCATCATCAACTCCCTCCTCCTAATGAAAACCTCTTTGCCCAGCGCACGTCCTCTCCTAACGTCCCTACTACTTTGACCCTGTTGGTCCAAAACACTTCCGAGATACGTAAACTGTTCCACCATACTGAAATAACCGAATCATTTTGGCACGATCCGAAGCAGCAAAAACAAAATTGTCAATTTGTGCACGAGACAAGAAGAATTCAAAAAATGTGAATTATCCCAGAAACGTCTCAGAATTTCTCTAGTTTTGAAATTATTTGCTCCAAGAATTTTAAGGATGTTTCGCCGCGTTATCATTTCATTCTTACGATGTAGGCATGCGACTTCCGGTATTGATTCTTGACCTGAAGACAGAAGCTATATTGACTCCCAAAACTTCGTGGGGAGAAAGAAGACCAAATATAGCCAACATTTTGGAAAGTCATAAATTCAAAAACAGTTATACGAAAGCCTCAAAGAGTTCAATAGGTCTCTATGCGTCTCAACACTCTCTGATTATATTTCGGAATAGTTTATGTGAACCTGATTAATTAGAAAAAATACAAAGGGAATAAAAACAATAGAACAAATAAATCATTCTGTGACAAATTTTCATGAGTGTTCTCCATGAGAAATGATGAGACTTGCAGAGAACTACAACGAACGGAATGGAGACCTGATGTCAATCTGTTTTAGCCCAACTAGGGTAGACGAAAGTCCAAGCATTTTAATTACAAATACAACTTTAAGAACCACTTTATTTATTAAATATAAGTTTCATAAAAAACACAATTTCCGGAACCAACTTCCGCATCACAAAAGGATCGTAAAAGAAATAAAGTTAACAATATTAGTCCATAAAAAGATTTTCAAGCAAATGGCCAGCGACGAATAGATCACTTACTCTCGATTCCACATCACGCAGTACGAAACTCGATTACACCTCGCTAATCAAATCGCCTCATCCACTAACTGCGATTGAAACTCGGCTGATCGGAGAAAGAATGCCACGTGGCATGCGGAGGGCGAGCAGGCACTCGGGTGGCGGCGACACTCCACTCCGACAGTATCCGATGGATTATATTTGGAGAATCCGCACAGCCGCTCACATTCCTATTACTATTCTTCTAGTTACCACGAATGGTAATCAGTTTTGATGATTTCTATTCATCACCATTTCAATTGAAATAGTTCTAGAGGTGAAATTTACAATAAAAAATATTTTTCTTTCCCCACTTCGTAACTTGCATTTATCTCCAAAAGAACACAACGTTTAATGTCACTTCCAAAGCAAGGTGCATTTCAATAAATTTATCGCTGAAACAATTACATGAAATATGTTTTCGAGTCACTGTATTTTATTTGAGTTGCGATTCGTACAAAAATGCTGTAAGAAAAGAAGAGTAATGATTTGCAAAACACTTTCCATATGAACCATGTTAAAATAATACATGGAGGTCGAATTTGAATCACCTTAAATGATCATTTCTTCCTTATGAAGACTAGCCTCCGAAATATATTTTCACTCCGTTTTGGACACACTAATAGTTGGTAAAATAGAGTAAATCCAGGAGCCTTCTTGATCAGCAGTTTCTTAGGCGGTCCTAAAATGGTAAAATCATAATTGTGTAAAAATGCGATGGAAATGCGGAGTAAAAAAGGAAGGCACTTCTCACCGAGAAAATTTATAAAAAACCCTCTAGAGCATCCCGCGATTGAAATAAGTTAGCAATCTTTTGATTTCCTAATTCCGTTCCGGTATTTGACGGCAGAAAGGAACGAAGGGACAAAGTGACGACTAATTGATTCACGCTGCATCCAAGGAAGACGACTTTGACACTGCTTGCGTCATTGTACTGTGATGGAAGTGACATAGATTTATTGAACAGTTTTCCATTTTTTGCGCTCGTGCGATTTAAAAGGCATAACATGCATTGTGCTACACTTCACATCTTAGGGTAAAATTAGTTAAAGTTTCAAAATTATGCTCACCATCATTTATGCTAAGACCGGAAAGTTTTTCCTGCACATCTTCTTTCCCGACCCGTCTTTCCTTCTATTGGGTTCCCCCGTACCTAATGACTAAAGACCAACGGGCTTTTTGAATGTATCTACATTCAAAGGGAAAAAATTAACAATAAGCGACGTTTCCAAACTACAAATTTTAACAAGATGCACTCCTTCAAGCAGGAACAGAGGTTTCTTCAGCTTTTATCCGAGCAATACAGATGCGAACCTTGATGTAATTTTTGTGAATACATCTGTACATCAATGAACATTGAGCGACGGTGTCACGCTAAAAACACCATTGAGGAAAGCAACGGGAAACCGCCTCAATTATTATTCCCAAGCACAATGATGGACATGTCTCAGACTGCTCAGGTGCGAGTGGGGAACAGAGAGTCCGGATGGGCAGTGTTAGGAAGAGGGGTAAGGCAGGGTTGCCCATTGTCACCGGTACTGTTCAACGTATACTATATGTGGAGGAAATGATTAAAGAGGAATGGGAAGAACTGGAGGTAGGGATGAAAGTCGGAGGGGAATTTGAAAAATCGGTTGGATTTACTGATGACCAAGCATTAGTTGTTCAGTCAGCCAATGGGTTGCAAGCATTGCTGAGTGAATTGGAAATTCAGTGCGACAGATATGGGATGAAAATCAATATTAATAAAACAAAGGTTATGCAATTTTCCAGGAAGAAAAAGACTAAGCTAAACATTTAAATAGGAGGGGAAAAAATAGAACAGGTAGAAGAGTTTACATATCTCGGAAGTGTTTAGGACCAATACGGTCAAAGTAGTAGGAACGTAAGGAGAAGAATTGCGCTAGGCAAGGAGGCTTTCACAAGGAGGAGGGAGTTGATGACGGGAACGTTGAGTAGGGATGCTAAGACAAGACTCCCAAAAAACTCTGATATGGAGCATAGTTACGTACGGCGCAGAAACGTGGTCGTTGAAGCAGGAGGATAGACGTAGATTGGAGGCTTTTGAAATGTGGGTGTGGAGAAGAATGGAGAAGGTGAAATGTACCGAAAGGAAAACAAATGAGGAAGTACTGGAGATGGTGGGTGAGGAGAGGGGTTTGTTGAGAGAAATCCTATGGAGGCAGGAAAAATGGATGAAAGGCGTATTAAGCGGTAGTGGAATGTTGAAGAAGGTAATAGAGGGGAGAATGTTAGGAAAAGGAGGAAAGGGCAGGAACAGGGTAGGGATGTTGGACAGGATGAAGGGAGGAAGAATGTACACGGAGATGAAAAGGGACCTGATGTAGGGTAGGTTACTGGATTTTGTTTTGTTAGGAGTCACAAGATATTTATTTGATTGTTGTGTCCATCGAAAAAGCTACCTATACCGGTAGATTACCTTATAATATCAATAAACAATGTTGTCTACGCCGTGCCCACCTCCTTGTATTCTACGCTTAAATTTGGGGCGACCGCACACCCATTTTGAATAAGTCCGCTCACTCTTTTACAGGCTTTGTCCAATATTCACCCATCCCCGAAACAATCAGTTGGAATACATCCTGATCAATTATTATGGCGGGATACCCAAGCCAATTTTCGGGTTAAAGACATGGATTTGTTTTATCTACTTACCTCATGAATCTACAAGCCGGAGTCTTAGTCGGAAATAAATTGTATGCTCCGTAGTTTTTCTCCATTGTCAAGCGGAAATAATATCCGACCTTACCCGCGTGTGAATAATGAATGAGGGCCATGTACCACGATGCGCCACAGCCAAATGTATCAAACGTCAAGAGGGAAGAGAAAAGCAAAATCTGCTCAATGCGAAAAATACAACCAACGTGGCTGAGACACTTTTTTCTTCCTTTGCGTTTCAGAGACCACTCCCATCATGAATACCGTTCCTTATCCTCTCTACCGTATTCACGAAAAGGTAAAAGTGTCCGCGTTAAAAGCTCTAAAAAAATTTTGAGAAAAAATTGATACATCTTTTCGGCTTCCATTTCATTTCCAGCGACGCGCTAATATTTAGACGAAATGAAACGCGGTGTTTCCTTTTATTCCACTGGAGTGCGAGCGTAAACCGTGAGGAAAGCGAAAAAAGGGAAAAAGACCTTTTTTTCCCTCGACGCGGGACGTGTTGCGTTTGTTTGTGTTGAATAGCGCAAACTCTCGTAAAAAGCGACGAAAAACTTAACTCTCCTCATTTCATTCCTCACACTCGGGACTCTCCCAAGGCAAAAATTAAGTATTTTTATCGAAAGGGAGGAAAGAGCAATAAAATAAGGCCAGACGTGGGCAGGAAAGGAGAAGAGAAGCACTGAGATGGATGAGGCTGCTTTAAATCACACCGGCGCGTCGGCTCGACCCCGCGTTACACACAATCACAAGTTCCCCGGCGTGCAATAGAAAAGGAGTTCGCAAGGGATAGGCTAAGGTGAGCCAACGTTTTTGCTGTTGCTGTAAAAATAAATGAAACGCAGTGGGCGAGTCCGAGAGAGTTGCGACTGTAACGGTGACTGTACATTTTGCAGCGAACAAGCGTGTAATCTTTGGAATGGGAGTGGGAGAGGGGGGGGGGCACACCGAGATGGAAGGCGTGCGTGGGTCTCCGGTGGTGCGTAAGCGCTTAAGAGGTGTTATTACGCCCCTTATTACGCGCCTCTGTGGCGCAGAGGAGGGCGTGGCCCATTGGCGACCTATTTTATCGCCGAGACGAGTTGGGATTGGGAATCGTAGCCCGCCAGGATGAATTAGAAGTGGCTAGAATCCATATTTTATGAGCGCGGCAATCCCCATCCCTCCCACCCGCTCCCGTTCGAACCCATTCCGAGACGAGGCTGAGTTAATGTGGTTGCGCGACTCGGCCGAGAACTACTGCTGCCGCCGAATCTGTTTCCAATCTGTCCCGCGACGCGACGCCCGCGCCGGACTCGTACATTTAATTCTATCCTCGTTTAACATCTTTCCAAAGTAATTCAAAAGTGTAAGAGGAGCTGAATTGTGAGAAATAATCGAAATTTAAATCACCTTCAATACCTCAAAATGGTTCTTAATGCCACCTATAGTAAATGCACTTAGTATTCGATAAATGTGATCGCCTTGTCTTCATATAGACCATAAAATCATCCATCACTTAAACGTTCGGTAACTTTGCGTTAAATCATTCTAGAAGTAGGAAATTTTCTAACAATAAACTCTAAGAACAGAATAGGTGCAGCGATTTTTGTTGTATTGATTTGTTGTTTTTTCGTGTTGATTCTCCGGAACCAGAAATAAAAATTATATATTTTCTATAAAACGTATTCTATAATATTTTATCGGAAGCAATCGCACAGTCCGTACACTCCAATCCACCAACACAATACGCAATCCACTTGAAAATGAAGTATCTACCTATTATGATTGAATGCCATACATTCACTAGATTTAAAATGTTTAGTGCTATAATCAAAATATTAAAGCTTCTTTCGTGAAATTTCTTTTCAATAACTGTTCTCACGATGAATATTTAAATTGCCTAACACTCTTGATTTTCCAGCAAATGAGTGACAACAAAATAACCCGATTAAATATCTCGAACATCAAGGTGACAAGGGAAATATGGGTACAGAAATATTAAGTTCGACAGGCGGGGGCCAAGTATCACGGACACTGCGTAAGTGACTCCACCGAAATTATTAGGATTTCGCTAAAACATTAAGAAAACATTGTATTTTCACTCCATAAACAATAAAGACACTAATCAACCCGAAGGTTGATTAGTGTGTACCTAACCAAACCCTGTACCAAACCCAACGGCGCGTGTAATTCACAAATCAGGTGAGGGAGGCTGGTATTGATTACATTTTCACCAAAAATGCATATTTGGTTAGCTGGTAAAACATCCATTTTAACGTTATTAAAGAACATAAGCGATTTCCAATATAAAAAGTAATTTTTTAAGATAAAATTGAGAATAAGGAATGTTATGACTCCTAGATATTAATGTGGAAACATGCACTTGGATTTAAATATTTACCCTCATGAAGTAATGCTTACATATGGACAATTCAAAGAGCCGGGAACCAACTTATCAGCCCCAGTCTTCAAAAGGAACACCATGGCAAAATGCGAACATTTGAATTAAAAAATCATACCTTCAGACAGATTATATTTTCGTTAGGCACAGGTTTAGGAACAGTGTGATAAATTCGCACAGTTTCCCAGGAGCGGATGCGGACTCTGACCACAATTTAGTTGTTTTGAAATGTAACGTCCGTTTCAAAAAGATAAGGCAAGGGCGGCGGGTTAGGAAATGGAATTTAGAAGCAGTAAATGGATTAACGAAGGAGTATCAGCAGGCTGTAGAGAAAATGATGGATGACGGTAAAGAACTGAGTACTATTGAAGAAAAATGGGAATGTATCAAGCAAGGGTTATCGGAAGCCGCAAAAGACACTACAGGAACCGTTAACGGGAAAAGGATAAGGAAACCATGGGTAACGGATGAGCTGATTGCAAAGATGGATGAGAGATGAAGATGGAAAAATGTAAACACAGAGTTAGGCAAAATGTAGTACAAAGAGATAAACAATAAATTGAGAAGAGCTACAAATAAAGCAAAAGAAGAATGGTGGAAAACGCAATGCGAGGAAATGGAAAGTTTACAGAAGAAGGGTGAAATGGGTGCTCTATACAGTAAGGTTAAATTATTATCGGGAAGTAAGAAGGCAAGATCTGTGCTAACAGTTAAAGATAAGTGGGGTAAGATAATAGTTGAACAAGAAAACATCCAAGAGAGATGGAAGGAATATATAGAAACACTGCATGGTAAAGAACTTAGGCCGACAAGGTTAGACATAGAAAAAGAAAATGACGTAGAAGAAGATAGTTTAGGTCCAGGCATACTCGACGTTGAAATAGAAAGGGCATTAAAGGAGATGAAAGCAAATAAGGCCGTGGGGGTGGACAACATACCTGTAGAACTGTTGAAATGTTTAGGAAAATGCGGGAAGAAGTCCCTATATGGACTGATTCGTAGTATCTATGAAGAAGGAATCTGGCCGGAAGATTTTGTGAGATCGGTGTTAGTTCCTATTCGGAAAAAGGTAAAGGTTATATACTGTGAGGATTACAGAACAATTAGTTTGATATCCCACGCAGCTAAAGTTATTATCAGAATCATCAACAAAAGGATAGAGAGTAAGGCTAATGATTACTTAGGGGATGATCAGTTTGGGTTTAGGAAAGGAAGAGGTATGCCTGATGCCATCGCAGGAATGAGATCACTAATCGAGAGGAATATAGAATACAACCAGGACGTTTTTGCCTGTTTTGTAAATTTAAGTTAAATCTTAAGAGTTAAGATAAGTACGCGGAGGTTCAGTGCGATAGATATGGGATGAGAATAAATATTAATAAAACAAAGGTTATGCGATTTTCCTTTCCGTTATGGTAAATATTAAAACAGGAGGTGGAAAAATAGAGCAGGTAGAATAGTTTACATATCTCGGAAGTGTTTTTGACCATTACGGTCAAAGTAGTAGGGACGTAAGTAGAAGAATTGCGCTAGGCAAGGAGACTTTCACAAGGAGGAGGGAGTAATGACGGGGACGTTGAGTAGGGAGGTTAAGAAAAGACTCGTAAAAACTCTTACATGGAGCATAGCGGCGCTCTGTACGGCGCGGAAACGTGGTCGCTGATGCAGGAGGATAGACATAGATAGGAGGCTTTTGAAATGTGGGTGTGGAGAAGAATGGAGAAGGTGAAATGGACAGAAAGGAAAACAAATGAGGAAGTACTGGAGAGGGTGGGTGAGGAGAGGGGTTTATTGAGAGAAATCCTATGGAGGCAGGAAAAATGGATGAAAGGTGCATTGAGTGGTAGTGGAATGTTGAAGAAGGTAATAGAGGGGAGGATGTTGGGCAAACGAGGAAAGGGCAGGAACAGGATAGGGATGTTGGACGGGATGAAGGGAGGAGGGAAGTACACAGAGATGAAGAAGGACCTGATGCAGAGTAAGTACCTGGATTGTTTTGTTTGTAGTCACAAAATATTTATTAGATAGTCGTGTCCATCCAAAAACCTACCTTAACCGGTAGAGTACCGAATAATAATATAATTATATTTTCAGAGTCACGGAGAATGAGGACCGTCAGATAGTACGGATTCTTTTTGAACTGCTACTGTTACATTTCGTTTTGAAATAAGCGGTTTTAGATGAATATTTGCTTTTATTGTCCATGAAATCGCCGATATTTAACAGGTCTGAGACAGAAAACAGCGTATATTCATGGGGAAAACGGGTATTAGGATGACGAATATAAATTATAAAACCATACAAAATAGTATGATCTTTAATCAGTTCTCTCCCTCTTTACAATTAGTTTTGTCAACGATGTCATCGATTTTCGTTTCAAGAAGACCACAGGATGAAAAGCTAAGAGAAAAACAATCGAAATGACTTTGTTCCGATGAAAAAAAGAAAGGAAATTGCCAACGAAAGAAAGGAGACATCATTTTATCGTAAAAAATAACACGTCGAAAGAACGTTCAGCTCCAAAATGTCATCTCATCTGAAGCTTCTGGGACCGAGTATTGAAAATTTTAAGTCAATTTAAAGGAAAGGTAATGGATTTCGACGACGCGGAGAAGGAAAGGCAAGCAAGGAAGGCTTTCGGGCAGCACCTCGCCCTCCGGTGAACGCAAAGGAGACGAAGAGAAGACGAACATACGGAGTGGGTAAGGGAAGAGTGGGGGGAAAAGAACGAAATAAACTGCAGCGGAGGAGAAAGAAGCCATGGGGTGGGGGACGGACGCGAGAGGGATATTGATAATAAATAGTGGATGGGTACGAGTCCGCTGACGCATGGAACCCGTCGGGGGGCGTCCGTCCCCCCTCCTGTCAGTCAGCCACATCAAAGGGGTTTCGGGGAGGGGTGCACGCGTGCAGGCAGTCGCTCGAGGCATGGGCCACACATCACCTCCCCTTCCTCGTGTTTTCTCGAAACCTGCTTGGCTTCTTCACACCTCGCCTTGCAGGGCGGACCTCTTTCATGCGCCTCGTCCACCTCCTCGCCTTCCTTCGCCCCGAAAGGGTGACCTCCCTCCCTCTCGACCGCGAGAAGAGACGCACTTGAATCCGCCTGGAGGACGGGCGGGGTGAGGACTGCGCCAAGAAGGACGGACAAACGACGAGCTCCAAGCTGTCCCGAATAAGAAATTACAGAATTCAATACCCGGCACCTTGAAGTTAGACTGCACCCCAAATTGTACCAATTCTGAAAAGAGCTTCAATCCTTTGGAATCCTTAAAAAAATAATAACAGCCTCCGATCTATCAATGCACCATGATTAATTGATTATCATAGTTTCATTTCAGCATTAATAAATTAACCCTCCGATTACTACAATTATTTCTTTCATTTAGCGTTCTGCTAAAATAAGGTAGGACTTGGATGGATTAAAGTTCATTTTAATACTTCCGTATATTATATTTGAATTCAAAAAAGCTCTAATTTATCACTAGCATTACGTCCCACCATCCCTAGTACTTCCTCATTTGTTTTCCTTTCGATCCATTTCACCTTCTCCATTCTTCTCCACACCCACATTTCAAAAGCCTCCAATCTACGTCTATCCTGCTTCAGTGACCACGTTTCCACGCCGTACATAGCTACGCTCCATATCAAAGTTTTGATGAGTCTTTTCTTGACCACCCTACTCAACGTCCCCGTCATCAACTCCCTCCTCCTTGAGAAAGCCTACTTGCCTAGAGCAATTCTCCTTACGTCCCTACTACTTTGACCGTGTTGGTTCAAAACACTTCCGAGATACGTATATTGTTCAACCTGCTCTATTTTTTCCCCTCCAATTTTAATATTAAGCTTAGCCCTTTTCATCAACATCACTCAATGGCCGCGCCACTAGTATAAACATATATATCATCGTATTAAGACCAAAGACGTTAGCCATATTCCAACAATAAAGATGTTGAGATATCCATTTTCAATTCGACTATAAGGCAACTGCGGATAATCGTCAACCATTTTTTTGTTGAGTCATTTTATTTATAGGTGATATTTAGTTTGCCGAATCGAAAATTTATCCACAAAAATTCATGGAACAACTGAAAAAACTAATACCGTTTGTCCCTCAGTCGGGAGAAGAAAAGGAGAGGAGATTTAAATGTGGTCAATTCTATGAGGTTGCACCCATTACGGAACAGTTGAACAGATACACGTTAACATCCATTTCACCGTCACCACAGATTATAGTATTTATGTTAGTTGCAAGAATAGGGAATCGGAAATTTTGAGAGGAGAAAAAAATCTGTAAATTAGTTTCCCACGATGAGATCGAATTCGATTGGCGGGAGTGTAAGACTCCGGAGGCCTCCTCCGAAATGTGTATCGTAAAAAGAGTGCATCTGGTACCTAAAACATGGTAATAAATTACGGAGTTCAAAATGCAATATGAAACCTATTGGCCTTTTGGTTTCTTGCGTAACTGTCTCTGCATGTAAGGGTTATGCATAATTATATATGCATATTCAGAAAATAATCAATGGCGATCGTTCGCAACATATTTGAAAGCATTGACTTGTCTATTCCCGCAACGTCTCGTTCCCAAACTCTAATAAATAAATTAAAACGGTGGCATTGCTTAGTTCTCCCATTTCTAATTTGAAAAATTAAAATGCGGACATAATTTAAGATGTCTGATCCATTCTTCTATTGCTGTACGATAACTACAAGAATTATGACCACGAACAGGATGCATCGCCAGCGAATCACAGAGATGTGTTTTTACTTATGAACACAATCCTAAATTTCCAATTTATAGAGTTATTATTGCTTGCTGCTAAGTAAACCGTATTTTATTTGGAGATGATGATAGAGTAATGTTGAGTTTCCGCAGTCAGTCTTGGGTGTAGTTCTTACGCGAAAATGAAACTCCGGGTTCGCTTCTTGTGGATTAAATCTTGCAGACCCAACTTCCCTTTCCGGCTGCAACGGACGTTTTCAAGAGCTATTAAAATATACGCATTACTTCTTTCCAATAAATAAACACTCGTAACTCTAGGGAAACGTCGTACGTGTAGGAAACAAATCATCAATAGCAACATCAGCAAAATATAATTCGTTGCTTCGGGAGTGACTACATGGAATCGACAACATAATGAAAAGAGAAACTTTATAATTCCACATAGATTTATTAGACGGACGACCTAGGTTTCGACGTGGCACGTCATCATCAGGACCTGATAGACCAGAAGAGATAGTCCCTCTTCATCTCTGTGTACTTCCTTCCTCCCTTCATCCCGTCCAACATCCCTATCCTGTTCCTGCCCTTTCCTCGTTTGCCTAACATCCTCCCCTCTATTACCTTCTTCAACATTCCACTACCGCTCAATACGCCTTTCGTCCATTTTTCCTGCCTCCATAGGATTTCTCTCAACAAACCTCTCTCCTCACCCACCATCCCTAGTACTTCCTCATTTGTTTTCCTTTCGGTCCATTTCACCTTCTCCATTCTTCTCCACACCCACATTTCAAAAGCCTCCCAATCTACGTCTATCCTTCAGTTTTAATGCCCAAGTTTCCACGCCGCACTCCATATCAAAGTTTTGGCAAGTCTTTTCTTAAAATCCCTACACAACTCCCCCGTCATCAACTCCCTCCTCCTTGTTAAGGCTTCTTTGCCTAGCGCAATTCTACTCCTTATCTGTCGCACTGAACCTCCAATTCACTCAGCAATGCTTGCACCACCATAGGGGACAGGCAAACTGAGGCTTTATTACCAGCAAACCTAACCTATTTTTAGAATTACCCTCCGACTTTCATTCCTACCTACACTTCTTCCCATGCCTCTTTAATCATTTCCTCCACATATACGTTGAACAGCACCGGTGACAATGGGCAACCCTGCCTTACCCCTCTTCCTAACACTGCCCATCCGGGCTCTCCGTTTCCCACTTGCACCTGAGCAGTCGGAGACATGCACAGGTTGCGGATCAGTCTCCTGTCCCTCCAATCCATTCCTATTTTCTGCAATACGCGCATTAATTTCTCCCAATTAACTCTATCAAACACTTTTTCGAAATCTACGAAACAGGCAAAAACGTCCTGAATGTATTCTATATTCCTCTCGATTAGTGATCTCATTACTGCAATGACATCACGCGTATCTCTTCCTTTCCTAAACCCAAACTGATCATCCCCCAAGTAATCATTTGCATTAAGTAATCTCAATCCTTTTGTTGATGACCCTGAGAATAACTTTACATGCGTGGGATATCAAACTTATTCTTCTGTAGTCCTCACATGATGTAGCCTTTACCTTTCTCCGAATAGGAAGTAACACTCATCTCACAAAATCTTCCGGCCATGTTACTTCCTCATAGATACTACGAATCAGTCCATATAGGGCCTTCTTCCCACGTTTTCCTGAACATTTCAATAGTTCCACAGAAATGTATTCTACCCCCACGGCCTTATTTGGTTTCAAGTCCCTTAATGCTCTTTCTACCTCATCGTCGAGAACGTCCGGACCTAAGCTCTACGTCATGCTCCTTTTCTATTTCGATCCTTGTCGGCCTAAGTTCTTTATCATACAGTGTTTCTATATATTCCTTCCATGTCTCTTGGATCTTTTCTGTGTCAACTCATTGTCTTACCCCACTTCTCTTTAACTGTTAGCACACACCTTCCCTTCTTACTTCCCGATAATAACGTTTCCTTGTTGTAAAGCGCACCAATTTCACACTTCCTCTGTAAACTTTCCATATCCTGACGTTACGTTTTCCACCATTCTTCTTTTGCTTTATTTGGGGCACATATCAATTTACTGTTTAACTCTTTGTACTTCATTTTGCCTAACTCTGTGTTTCATCCGAGATCCATGGTTTCCTTATCCTTTTCCCTTTAACGTTTCCTATAGTGTGTTTCGCAGCTTTCGATATCTCTTTCTTGATACATTCCCATTTTTTACGATAGCTCTTTACCGTCATCCATGATTTTCTCTATAGCATACTGATACTCCTTCCTTCTTAATCCATCTATTCTTTCTATATTCCATTTCCTAGACCGCTGCCCCTGCCTTATCTTTTTGAAATGGACGCTACATTTCATAACAACTAATTTGTGGTCAGAGTCCGCATTCGCTCCCGGGAAACTGTGCGAATTTATCACATTGTTCCTAAACCTTTGCCTAACCATAATATAATCTAACTGATACCTTCCTAAGTCATCTGGAATTTTCCATGTGTATCTATGCCTTTTGTGGTGTCTAATCCGCATCTACTCTCGGGGAGCTGAGCCGTAGTGTCGTAGTGCTCGTAATCCCCCACTTCATCACTATCTCTTCCTCTGCCTACAATTGCATTCCAATGCCCCATCACTAGCATAGGTTTCCCTGCAAGAACACACGCGATAATATTCTCTAACTCATTGTACATCCTATCTACTTCTTCCTCCTTGTGGTTGCTCGGTGGCTTCTATACCTGAACAATGGCCAAGTTTGTCGGTTCTGCTTTAATCTCTACGAGGAATATTCTATCAGTTACTTGCTATACGTTGACTACGCTTCTTCCTACCCCTTTATTTAATATTACGGCAACCCCTCGTTGGCTCTCGTCCCCGCCGCTGTATATTATTCTATCATTATCACTCCAGTAATCCCCGCTATCCTTCCATCTCACCTCGCATAGACCTAAAACATCTAAATTACCTCTTTCCATCTCTCGCAATATATTCTCTAATTTGCCGGTCCTCAACTTTGTTCCTACGTTCCATGTTCCTATTCTAACTACTTTCGTCTTCTTCTGCGTCTTCTCTCCTGCTGCTGTTATTTCTCCCTCGCACGGGTTTCGTGGGATGACGACCGCGGAAGCCTGGCCTCCCCCGCTGCCGGGTGCGACACACGGCCGCTTGGGCCGAGTCCCGCAGTTGCCAGGACTTCATTTCTGTCTTGTGTCAATCATTTTTCTTGGGAGTAATAATTGAGGTAGTTTCCCGTTGCCTTCCTCAACAATGTTTTTAACGTGATACCATCACTTAATGGCCGCCCCACTGGGGTCAGACGCTTTTGCAGCCGCCTCATATGAGGAATAGACGCTGCGTGGACTACCTTCCGTCTGGTTCCTAACCTTCGACCTATTTGGCATGGGTGACCCCATCTGGAGCAATTATTATTACTCCCGCCAGCACAGCTCTAGGGGTAATCGGAACTCACAAACCCTTCCATCACGTCACGGATGTAGTCCTTGGGGATAATATATAGATGTGTTTTATTGAATTTTATGGGTCATTTCAGAGATTGTAACTTAATTACCCTTATTTCAAACTTTTCGCTAATTCCAGATAACTTTAAACCATTACAAATTTTATTTTTTACCCCTAACACTTTATTATAAATCTTCATTATTAATCAAACCTGTATAAAAATTATTAGAAAACTTTATTCCTGATTAAATACTATTAAATAACTATATTTTATAACGTTTTCTAATGAATTATCCACATAACACATACTCAAGCAAATATAAGTACCCTTTACAATCATCAATAAATTATATAAAAATACAGGTTAATGTTAACGTTACGGTTATATACTGTCACCAAAATTTAGCAACAAGTAAAATGCAAAAGTACGAGTGACTCCTTCAAAAGTGTTCTTGAGATGAAAATTTATGATAAAGCTTGAAAATCTTGCGGATATCAGAATCAAAAGCGATGACGATAGCCACAGACGACGAAACCATTGCATGTCGTAAATTTTGTCATAAGAACTTAGGGGTGAAAAATTCAGATAACACAGACAGTCCTTCATCAAAAGTTGAATAAAATAATCTAAGGTATACACAAAAAATATGGCCGATAGGAGCTAATTGTTAAAAAATCAATTATCAAAGCCAATCGAAGCGCCGACCTCCCTCGTCCGCTCCTACTCTTCCCCATGTCCCCGCCGGTCTCTCTCGGAGTCCAGGGGGCGTCCCCGTGCTTATCCTACCAGCGTCCGACCTCACCGACACCGGCCGCTCTATCAGTAAGTTACCGTGTGATCCAACTGTCCGCAATAGATGTTGACCCCGCAACCACTGTATTATTCACTCAGGGACACGGAACTCTGTGTCGTCGACCCCTACGACAGCAGTATTAAATTATTTGCGGGCGTCAGGATGAGTCAGTCAAAATCGCCAGTCGATTTCCCTCGTTTCCGAAGCGGACCCCTCTCCCACGACTTGGCATCTCGGAGTGGTGCAAGGAATGCGGCTTGGAAATAATTCTTTTTAATTGCACAATAAAGACATTTGGTACAAAAGAAAAAGGAAACTCAGCACAACGCACAAAATTGACTAGGTCAAACCACAATATTCGGAACAAATAAAAGATTCGGGAGTCTCTCGCAAAATTTTGGGGACTTGGGCTTGACTCTCACAAAAACGTATCCTGGGGCAAACACTTTCAGGTGATTTATGGAAATATCTTGAAAAACTTTGTTGATTGATCATTAGATGAATTGCGGGAAACTCTTACGAGAAAAAAGGTGAGTTAAGCCGCTACTTTATTATGGTGAGGTCGCACTTGGAACACGGCAAGTATTTGGGACTCGTAGGAGAATGAGTTGATTGTGAAGACAGAAAAGGTGCACGTGAAGAATGATGCGATTAGAAGGCTTGCATAATACGGTTAATAGAGGAATAACAAGGATGAGAATCTGTCCCAAACACGAAGGCACAAGGCGGGACTAAGACTATTCAAAAAATACAGGACACTCAATTTAACTTATGACAACGAAGAAATGATTACAGCCTCTCATCATTTCGGTTGTTTCGACTGATGGGTTATGATAAGGGAGATAAGGCATCAAAAGATCCAGTGCCACTTTTTTCTTCATGTGATTCACAATTTCAACATAAGATCACGGCTGATGAAATTAGCCACGAACAACTTCCTGGACCATTATTCTATTTAGTTACAGAAGTCAGGTGATCTAAAACTTCCTGCCACTGGCCACCTCGGCGGCTTACAGGGTACGATAAATGTTAGATGTAAAAGCTCTGTCCCAATATTAGCACGACTCATTTCTTCCCGGACATAAGGACGGAGGGGCGGGGGTTTCTTTGGCTGTGTTCTGTGGAGGGGAGTCTCGGGAAAGGTTGGAGACCCGTGACAGTTGGTTTTCATCCTTTGCCAAACATTTATAACATGACCTCGTTACGCTCCGTCACGAACCGGCTAATGGAATAGCGCTACGGCATCAAATTTCGCGTTAAAATGGGCAAAACCGAAAAAGAGAATCATGACATGCTCAGGGAGCTCATGGTGAGAACGTCATGAGTAGATCGGGTGTTTTTAAGTGGTACAAGTTGTTTAATGAGGGAAGAGAAGATGTTGCAAGAGTGAAGGCTTCGTTGGACAGGGATTGCAGATTAACTGTTCGCATGGTTTCTGATGGGCTTGGCATTCCTAAAAGTGATGCCCATCCACTTGGGAGCGAAAGCATGTGCATGAGAAAGGTGTGTGCGAAGTTGGTGCCGCGAGTTCTCTCGGACGAACAAAAGGAATCTCGCACGCGGATCTGCCATGATCTTGCTTCTTGGCCATACTTTATCAACCCTATAGTCCTGACGTCGCTCCACCATGCTTCTTCTTCTTCCCCAGCCTCAAATCCGTCCCGAAAGGACGTCAACACAGATCGGTGGAAGCGTTACAACAGGCCGGGCGAGGGAGTTTGGCAACATTCAAGGTGCCACCTTCCAGAAGGCGTCCGAGGCGTTGAAATCCTGCTGGCAGCGATTTGTGGACGCACGAGGGTGAATGTATCTGGTCTTGCAATAATTTTTTTTAATGACTCAGTCCTACTACTTTTGGGACAAGTGGAACTTCCTAATATTAAATTGTAACTTTTTCCCTCCAATATTTATACACCTCATTCATTGCACGATTCTTTGCTTCGAAAATTTATTATTTCGTAATCAAATGATACACGAGTAGTAGGTTACACATTCCATATGACATATGTCAATTCGACGAGATATGGGAGATGGGAATATTTTAGCTTCGACCCCTACCGGATAAATATACAGGTTGTAACACCTGTAAGTACTATAAACTTCGTCACGACTCGTTTGCCTCGCAGGAAACACTTTCCCTCCTATCCCTTTTCCACATCATCGAGCAGAAAAACTGCTTCAACTTCTCCTGAACTCCCTCTATTTCCTTCCCTTACTTTCTTCTCCTCATGCTTTCGGGCGACCTCGTCCCTCCTATCCTTCCGGCTTGAGACGAAAACGTTTTTAGGGGTCTCCGTAATATGATTAAAAAGGAAGTATCGTGAAACCTGAGCCCAGATGGTCTACTTGTATTCGGCTGATGTGCAAGCCTCGGAGCCGACGAGGTAGATTCCATTACAATTTCCCTTGGAAAGCATTCTCTTATCTTTTAACCAACAAAATGCTCTTTCAAGTTACTCCGCCTGTCGGATAATTTACGGAGATTAATGACGTAAACGCTCTCGTCTGATACGGCAGGGCAGTATAAGAGTGGGCGAAATTAATGCTCCGGCCTTCCGGATGCAGAGAGATGGGGCGCTGCTAAGCAACTGACGAGCGAAGCACGCCCCGGAATGATCACACGCAGTCGTTCACGGAGGACCGCAGTATAACTTTTTATGGGAGAATGGGAAAATACTTTACGCGTCAAGTATAAGGATATGCTACCAGTACATGGGATCTCATGAAGTTGGATTAATTGCATCGCGTGCAGCGCAGAGGAGCTAAATTTGTAAAACGTTGTTATGATACACTGAGTAGCGTATCATAAATATTAGAGGAGCTAGGCTGGGAAGCACTCACGGAGCGAAGGTTAAATTACAGCATAAACCTCTTACATAAATTGGAAGGATGTTTCCTTATCATTGAAGTTGAAAATTTTTTGATAGCCCCATCGTACTACAGTAGGCGAGATCATGCGAATAAAATTAGAGATTAATTGTGGAACAGATAATTGTCATTTTTTGCATGAACGATAAGGGATTAGAATAACGTCCACCGCAGTAGGGGTAAAAATCCTCGGGGCAAAATTAGGCTGGTGTGGATTCACCCCCTGCCACACATCCTAGCGCTGGCTTACAGGGTACTTAAAATATAGAGAGAAAAGAAAGTGTCAAGAACAACTTCAAGAGATTATTCGCAGACTTCAAGTGTACAATGGTTTTGCGAAATTTCCTACTACTTTTTGCCAGATCTGAAATTTTATGGACCCAATTTTTCCACCATCGGTCTCCAATCTATGGGATGGGACCTTCAACTTTGGCATTTGGGATATTCTTTTGACATCTAGAGAACATTTCACGCGCGTACTATTTCCTCCCTACCCTCCCCATCCCCCATCATCTACACCATAGTTTCACCGCTGAACAATCAAAAAGGACATTTTATCCCGGAATGGGTAACTTTTCGAAAGCCAGAAGATAAGACTACGAGAAGCGCCACTCATCCTACCCTTACCCTATTCCCTTGTCAGAGTCCTTCAATGCATGCCAGATTCCATCATGCCTGCCCAATCGTTCATGGTAAATCAAGCCCCAGAGATCTATCTACTACGTACCTTCATGCTGGCTCAACATTATTTATTCCTAGAATCCCCTACATGGAAAGAATGCACGGCAAACCTTGCAGTGGTTATTTAGACTATGCTTCCTCATCGCTTCCCAGGATCCAACACACTAATTATACCCTCGAGACGCATGCGATCAGACAGTTCAATTTTATCTTTTACACTCTTTTGGGCGCTACTCTTCGTTTACCCACTACGATCCAAATCAACTTTCTCTCGTAATCTAATTTCACACAGCCATACCCACCACGGTTAGCACAACTCTTTTGCCCACACCCGTGCGTGACCTTTGGGTTGGTAGGCGAGTAACTTAAGCGACACATTGAACCTGCCGACCGTTAGTAACTTTCGAAAAGAAAACGAGTAGAGAAATGATTTTTTTCCCGAAGGAGGGCTAACCGCGACCAACTCATGTCAGATAAATCATAGCTAAGAGTGAAAACGAGCATGCGTTGATTTTAATCCTTCGATTATTTTTGCATTTGCACTTCGAACTTCAAGCTTATAAGATCCGTGCAAGAGAAATTAGCCCACGCCACCTTGAAGGATGAAGCATATTCTCGGTACAAGTAAATTAGACAGAAACGGCAGGAAGACAAATTGTTGACAAATCAGTAGACCTTGGAGATCACTCAAAATTAAGTCCATCACGAGGATCGAGCGTACACCGTTACATTGGCATCATTTTCACACACCTTGTGTATGTTTTCATTCTCATTTTGTACGAAAAGGAACGAATACTTGAATCACCGCCTTCCAGGAAATTATAATATTCATAATTTAAATTCTCTTAAAAGTCGCAGCAGATAACAAAATTTCCGGAAAAAAGGTTAATGTTCTGCTGACTCCATATGTACTGCTAACAAAAACAAGGAAGTATGAAAAACCAGACAATTCCGCATTCTAGATTTCATCGAAGGATAATTTTATCATCGTGGCATGGTGAGGCGGTTGGTTAGCTGCGCGGGTGGTTTGGGCAAAAATCTTCAAGAGGAGTACGCCGCCCGTCGGATAACACATTTAACCGTGGACCCCTTGGCATATTTCCTTACGAGAAGGCTAACGTCGGCGCTGGGTTTCTTCACTCCCTTCTCCCAATCCCTGAGCATCCCGCTTGTCCCAAATTCCCCACAGGCCAACACAAAAAAATATGATGACACAGGCCAACACAAAAAAATATGACACAGGCCAACAAAAAAAATTTTTTTTGGTGCCGGGAATCTTTGTGCTGATTTTAACTATATTTGTAGAACTGAATCCAAATATGAAATCCGTTTTTATTTAACAGCTCTACTTTTTTAGATATGGCACATCTTACGATTAGTTGTTTTAATATTTGATATATTCCGGAAAATAATTTTCAAGGTTAAATAAATCTATAAGTATACTAATTTATAACCACTCTGCGGTGTTCCTTTTATTTTCAATAAACTGTCAATAAGTTTTATGTATATTTCTATATTGTAGGCCAATGAGATTAAAAAACAAATATACGGTACCGGTACAAAAATACGGTACGGTACCGGTACCGGTACAAAAATAAGTTTTTATCGCACAAGGGAAAAGGATATGCTACCCTTCTTTACTAAAGAAGACAATCTTACATTTTGTTTAGACGTTAAGGGTCTTTTGGAAAAAATGGGACTACTATCACAATACGACGCTAGTGATTGGCGTTTGTTTATTGATAGCTCCAAACGTTGTTTAAAATGTGTATTTCTTCACAATGGTAACAGGTTTGGCGCAATACCAATCGCTC
This sequence comes from Hetaerina titia, assembly GCA_037158775.1. Taxonomy (NCBI): domain Eukaryota; kingdom Metazoa; phylum Arthropoda; class Insecta; order Odonata; family Calopterygidae; genus Hetaerina; species Hetaerina titia. The sequence continues at coordinate 4,644,668 of CM073771.1, forward strand.
ATTCAACTAAAATGAAAGAAGAATACGATACAATAGCATTGGTCTTACAGAAGATAAAATACCAGGAACATCGCTGGGTGATTTGTGTAGATTTAAAAATGGTGAACTTTCTTCTTGGGCAGCAAAGTGGCTACACAAAATATCCTTGTTTCTTGTGCCTCTGGGATAGCAGGGACAGACAAAACCACTGGATTAAGAAGGAGTGGCCTAAGAGAGAAAAATTGGTTGTTGGGAAAGAGAACATCATTGCTGAATCTTTAGTTGAAAGAGAGATCTAATCATCTTACCGCCTCTACATATTAAACTAGGCCTAATGAAGCAATTTGTAAAGGCTCTTGACAAGGATGGACCATGCTTCGGCTACTTAACACTAAAGATGCCCCATATAAGTATTGAAAAACTTAAAGCTGGTATTTTTGAGGGGCCACAAATCAGACAACTTACAAAGGATCCTGCTTTTGTCGAGTCAATGAATGAGATTGAAAAAATTAGTTGGATGTCGTTTATTGAGGTCATAAAAAATTTTCTAGGAAATCACAAAAGTGAAAATTATATTGAGCTGGTAAACATTATGCTCAGTAACTTCATATCACTTGGATCTAATATGAGCACAAAAGTTCACTACCTACACAGCCACTTAGACAATTTTCTTGGAAATTTAGGAGACACAAGGGAAGAACAAGGTGAAAGATTTCACCAGGATATAAAAACAATGGAAGCTCGCTACCAAGGAAGATGGGAAAACCATATGATGGCAGATTACTGCTGGTGCTTAAAACGAGACTGTTTGAACAAAGTGCACTCAAGAAAATCGCGCAAAAGAAGCTTCCGATGTGTTGAGTGATGTTTCTATGTATTTTTTCTTTCAATTTGTTTTATTACAGTAAAAAATTTTAGTATTTGTGTTCAATTGTATTGTAAAATTCTGTTGTGTTTGTGGGTGATTTAACAGCCCTAGAAATAAATCAAGTCTTTATATTTAGTGGGTTTTATTATTAATATAATATTCCCATATCATCATGTAGAAGATTTTTTTACGTAAGCAACAACATATCTATATCTTGAAAACTATAGCTGATAGGAAAAAACTAGTGTCATAATTGGATTCAGCACCCCAATTTTTCTTTAAATCAACATTAAAAGCTCCGGCACCAAAACCACTGATGGCCTGTGTGATCGAATGACCTCAGCTGTCGGTCGACTCCTCTGATTACTACCACCAATGCTAAAAAATAATATTTAAATAAATCATGTTGTGGAATGATGATGTAAAAATGGCTCAATGCATCTGTAGATACATCCATTGAAACCTTAATTACGCACAAACGATACTTTGGCGTTCCAACATTTTGCATATCCTGAATGGGAAACACAATCGATCATTCCATTTCATTCAAGAGTTCAGCAGTGGGAGGCCATCGATAGTATCTCTAGGTGCCTTAGAAGCCATGAGTGAGTTACTCAATTTCATTATGCGCCAAAAAGATATTATCGCAGAAATGATGCTCGGGCAAATTTTAACCGACTCTAAATCAGAGTTAAAAATTGTAAAATAATCAATTTTGAACTCTTTACTGCAGTGATTATTCACAAATAAGAATATTATAGTTTTTGTTTGTTAATTAAAATTAAGGAGCTTTTATTTGTTTTGCTGTTACAAGGTCGGAATTAATAGATGCGCAATATAAGAGGAAAAGGAACTATTACTTAAAAGTAGAAACAGAAAGGTAATATTGCCATGGTAAATGAATGAATATAGGCTAACAATATAATTAGTCTCTATAATAACAATAACACTCGTATGGGATCATATAATTATGATAACACAGGCCAACAGTGGTTTTGGTGCCGGAGCTTTTAATGATGATTTAAAGAACAATTGGGGTGCTGAATCCAATTATGACACTAGTTTTTTCTTAACAGCTATAGTTTTCAAGATATAGATATGTCGTTACTTACGTAAAAAAATCTTCTACATGATGATATGGGAATATTATATTAATAATTATCTCATTAACCTACAATATAGAAATATACATAAAACTTATTGACAGTTCATTGAAAATAAAAGGAACACCGCAGAGTGGTTATAAATTAGTATACTTATAGATTTATTTAACTTTGAAAATTATTTTCCGGAATATATCAAATATTAAAACAACTAATCGTAAGATGTGCCATATAATTAAAAAAGTAGAGCTGTTAAATAAAAATGGATTTCATACTTGGATGCAGCTCTACAAATATAGTTAAAATCATCACAAAGATTCCCGGCACCAAAAAAAAATTTTTTTTTGCAGGCCTGTGTAATCAAATGCCGACTATAATCATGGAATGTTCATATTGTAATACGTATTCTTATATTAAAAGCAATTCGTTCCTAATTCATGAATTTAGACTCGACGATTTTCCATCGAATTTTGGAATTCATTCACCGTTTTCTCAAACCGGAATATATTTTATAGATACATGGATGGGTTTTCACTTAAAAACCTAACCTTAAACAATTAATTTAGATTAGAAGTGTTAGAAATTTTAAGAAAACCTCACCAGAAGAAGGTATATGAAGACAATCGCAAGAAACGTGTTCGTGTAAAATAGACAAGAGGTTTGTGGCGGCAACTCACGCCTACAGTCGGGACACAAGCTTAATCCAAAAGATGAAGGAAAAATTTATTAATAAAAATAAAATACTTGACACTTTTCATTGATGATATTTTATGCCCGTAAAAAGATATAAATAAATTGTTAGTTATAACCAAGCGTAGTAAATGCCAGGGGTGGCTAAATGGTAAGTGAAACCAGCGTTATAATACCTACCAAATGCTGCGCATTTGGTAGGTATGATAACTCTGTTGCGATGTTTTCTACCGGAGGGTTTCTACTCTCACGCGCCTATATTGAACGAAGAGAAATAGTGGTGAACGACAAAATTAGTTTCAAATGAAGTTATTTCTTGTCTCATAGATTCATTAACCTATATACCAAAAACGAGATTCAAAAGCGTATTTTTTTGTGTGAAAAAATTAAAGGGAAGGTCGGTTAATTATCCTCTTCGTCTCCATTTGAATCTACCCGGTATTAGACTCGAATAATGGTATCCAGGTATGAGACATCGAGTGACTGTAGTTTGCAAAGCCCTTATTTCTTCCGAGACTATACGAACCATTTTAAGTGCATTCTCTGAAGTAACTTCGACTGCCAACGAGGTTATTGCTATTTTGCTAACCTACTCAATGTCGAATAAATATAAGATTGTGGCAACATTTCAAAAGAATTTAATCCTTCAGTGCTGTTCAATACGAGCCACCATTTTCAGAAGATGCCTCTAAGCATACAGCCTCTTCCTGATGAATTCTGTCAGGGTATTATGGATGAAAAATACGATAGGGGTCCGGAAGCTTATGGATATTTTTTTTAAATACTCAATGTCGCCCATAAATAAGATTGTGATTACGTTGCAAAATAATTGATCTTTCAGGGCTATTGAAGCGCAGGCACTGGCATCAGAGGCTAAATCTAAGCAAACGACATCTTTCTAACCACCTGTCAGGATTTGATGGATGAAAAAAACGAGAGGAATCCGGGGGGCGATCAATGATTTGCATAATGCAAACATGGCTCGAGCGGTGTTTTTCACTGATATTCCGACCTGCGTATCGGTTTCGTATAAGACCATGCCAGGTACAGTAATCTGTCAGTCTTGCTATTATAGCATGGGCCGTTTCGTACCCATCTACACCTTCTCTCCACCCTCTAAAATCCCACCACCCAGCAGCTAAATAGCATCTGGCTGAAGTAGAGCCAATGAGAGCAGTCAAACGGTCTCCTCTGCCAATTACAGAGAACGAAGCGATATACTGTTCATTAGCAGGCAGGAATTTCTTCACATAAATGTAATCTTATTATTTCATGCGTCCTAATTTGAAAGATCAAAAGGGCATTCCTCCGAAGGAGCACGAATATTCGCCTGGATTTCCCGAATCGTCCTCCGCATAAAGAGGGGTTACATGAGAAGGTAAAGCGAGAAAAGCATAACTATGGATAACGCGATAGCGCTAAAAACCACATGGGGACAGTCTGACAATGACTTTTTGGGAAGAGCCGACCATGTACTACTTTATACAGGTACTTAGTAATCGTGTAACGATGCTCGATCGTCGATTCAATTTTTTGCGTAATACGGTCGGCGCGCAGAGGTTTACAGTAACTGATGTCGTGCCGCTTCCACAGCTTGGAGAGCACTGAGATTGGGTTTGCGTCCCTCCCCACATATGTCAAGTGGTTCGATCCCACTCCAACCAATCGGAGCGGAGTGGGAAATTCATTTGCATTACTTTTGGAACGCACCCTGTAAATAGTTTGATCCTTTAAAATATTTAAACTTGCAAGGAACGTAGCTACGGTCGTGAATCAATGAAAACAAAAAATACCGGGACCGTAAACTTGAGTTCAAAATCATGTTTAATGAAGAAAATCAAGTTTACGGTCCCGGTATTTTTCGTTTACTTTAAAATATTATTGAGTTTTGCATTTAAGTGCATGGGCGTAAACGAATCGTTCATCAAATAACCATTTATTGACTTTCAATGAACTATTAATTACCATTAACATTAGAAAACCACACTGTTTACATGGAGGGACAACACCTATCTCGGTTTACTCTCACGAAGCATGCACAATTAACATATGGAAAGACACACTTCACCCATCTTTGCCCTTGAAATCTCGAATTACCAAGTCTTTAATGCATTCGAGGTGCCCATAACTGGAAAGCGGTAAATAACACGGAGTGATTACTAAGGAGTGAGAATAGTGATCGTCCGACTTCAATTAAAGGAATAGTACGAGGTTTTGAGAGCATCCACTTCAATCTCGTGGCGGTCAGAATACGAGAACGCTGATTCTGGGAAAGAGAAGAGGGCGTAGGAGGGTTGAGCCAATTGGATGCTCCATAAACTATTCCCGCAATCCTTCCCCGTTGTATTTCCAACCAGATTTCCAATTTCACTTGCTGTCGTCATTAGGCGGAGACGCTCGCAACCCTCCATGCCCTAACAAGCCAACAACGTTTCTAGCAGAGCTCCATGGATTTCCAAAAGAAGCAAAACCATCCCCGTCCCTCGAAATCATATGACTTAAGAGGATTACTTTTGCCTCAAAGAGCTAAAGCGAAGAGCAAAGCCATTTGGCAAGTCGGGAGATAAAAATTTCCGGACCCATCTGGGGATTCGACTCAATTCCAGGGCGCGCTCAGAGCTCTCGGGGATAAATATGGACTTCGCCGAACACAACGTAACTGATGAGAGTTGCGGCCGAGGCCGAAATCAAGCCGTGGGCTGCACATCAAGAAGTGCGCGGGGACAACTTCCTCGAGTGACTCTCCTCCGAGGGCGACGCGAGGCTCAAATCGCTTCTTCGCCGGAGGGAAGCCATACTAATTTTCTTCATCTTTAAACGGCAGCTTCTCCGCTCGCACCCAACTAGAATTACATGCGTTGCCCTTTCGCGGATATCAGGATCGTATCTCACTTGGATTTAATTACCCGCGGCGCCTTAAGACTGCGCGGATACTTTTCCTAAATTTAGATCTCAATGAAGAAACCGCCAACCGTCGGCATAAGGAAATATTTCTTCAACATCGCCCACGTCTCTGGTTTTGACGGCTATTGATAGCACTAAGCTGGAGAAAAACGAAAATGAAAAGCGTGACGCCATGTCTTTTTTCGTGACTATAATCGCACCCAAATTATTGGACGAAATGGTTTTTCTTAAGTGAATGCTCGATTGGCGACTCTAATCGACGATTCATTCGCCTGAGCCCCCGACCCTCTCTGCACGAGAGTTTCGGAGGCCATCATCTTCTCAACATCCTTTTGCACCATAATGGCAGTCATCATGAGCACCATATAAATTTACACACGCAATTTCGAATTTGAAAGGGCTCATTCAAATCCGAAGCACTGCAAATCGTTCGTACATCGCACCGCAGATGTTTAATCAATGCAAATGCGAACTGAAGCGACCGATTCAACTGCTAAAAGACTTGCGACACGGAATCGAATACTGAGAAGTCAAAGAGCCTTACCTAACTTCGCATAAATATCAAAGCGTTGTTAATTTGCCCGGAAAATATTGGAAAAACATGAAAATGAAACAAGTTTGTTCGTTTACCATTGCTTAAATGCCACACGATATTTTTCTATTACTCACTAGTTGGTTAATGCAGTCTACGTATCACCACCATTTAGCTTTGGGCTAAAATGATGAAGAGGTTTCCACTCACGCCATCATTCCAATAGCTCGATAAACGACGGCTTTCTCCATGGCGCTGAGCGCTGAATTTAATAATCCCTCCAAAGTCGATAAATAGCGATGGACTCAGAGAAGATAAGCCATTATTGATCCAGAACTTAGACCTGAAGCTGTTAACCTTAATTCGCCGAATGAAGGGTCGTCCTCCTACCGTCTTTCATGCAAACACTTGAGTGAATACGGATCCTAATTAACGTATCTTCGGGCACTTTTAACCGCCAAAGGCTTAAAAGCTCCCACCACCTCACCTCCACCTAAATGGAACAACATACAAATAGGGATATTGAATTCAATCTCGGCCGCCCCCCCGGCACCCCTCGGCTCCAAAACACTCCGCCCCTCACCCCGCCACCCTCTCCGGCCACACTGCCCCAATCAATCTCGTGATTCATCTCACTAGTCCCGCGACACTTACCCCTCTCATCCTGCCCACGCCCTCCCTCGCCATCTCCGCCGCTCCCCTTGCTTGCCCCCGGCGACCTCCACCGGCCGTCGAGGGTGCCGCCTACCGAACACCGAGGCCATTCGACACTCTTCCGCCTCGCTCGTTTAAACCTTATCCCACCACGAAGAGGAGGCGAAGGAAAGAAAGCATGCTCTCCACCCACTCCTTAGTCACCATGAAGAAGATAGGGGTGCGTCTTATACCCCTTCCAAGCTCCCCTTCCCCAGACAAAAACGGCGAACTGATTGGAGTGGTCGTTCGTTCGGCCTGCTCGGCGAAGGGAATAATGAAAGAGAGGAAAAAACCAATTTTGAGGAATTGAAAGGAGAGGAGTTCGCGAAGGAAATGGTCATGGTGAGTAATCGATTCTGGACTCATTTGGAGGATTAAGCATAAAAAATATACGTAAGGGGGTGAGAATATCCGTGTGGGAGGAGGTGGAGGAGGGGAGGGTTGCGGAGAGGGGGAGGTAGGTCTTCTGCCGAGGGATGGGCGTGCGATGCCGTCGCCCGGGGTGTCGAGCCGGGCCCCAGACTCCCAACACCACCTGGTTGAGTCCAGGTAACCAATCAGCCGAGGGGGTAAATGGGAGAGGGGGACAGGCGAGGTCCTTGAACTTAAATCGTGCGAGACGGGGTCGATTCCGTTTAGGCGACTCTTTGAATCGGAATGGGGACGGAATTTATCCCGATACGTAAAAGAGGACAGCTGGTCCAGTCGTGTATCGGAAGAACATGGTTGCATACCAATCGCTCTGATTTTCGCACGACATTGAAATCACGGAAGAGAAACCGCCACAGCGGGGTCACGATTCTCTACCACGAATGCCTGGAAATATTAAAAAAAGAGATGTTACTGTATCGTTCATCCGACTAAGCCACCCAAAAATGAGTGAGTCGTAGTACAGCGAGTTTCACTTGCCAACGATACAGCTGGGTTTAAATGCCAATTTTCCTAAACCGCTCGTAGATTAAGTAACAGAATAATACCATTTGCCTCCCCACATTAGCTAAATATTAAGCAAGCAAATTTTGTGCCCGGTGAACGTAAGTAATCTAGTCGCTATGCTCTTCATCGCCCTCACCGCGATTACACATATATGGGCCAGTGTCTAACCGCCCCTTCCATGCGCCCATGAGTCCGCGCGTAAGCATTATATAATAATTATTATCGGTAATCGACAGGGTGCGTTCCAAAAGTAATGCAGTTATTCAAAATATCAAAAACTCAGGTTTCATCACCAGTAATGATGATCTCCAAATAATCAGCTTCATTTTCAATGCGTTGGAAAAGTTCACTTGAAATTTCGGCTCGAATGGTCTTTCGGTCGGCGCGCAGAGGTTTACAATGACTGACGTCCTGCCGCTTCGACAGCTTGGAGAGCACTGAGACGGGTTTCGCGGCAAAGCTTAGCGTCCCTCTCCACATACTTCAAGTGGTCTGATCCCACTCCAACCAATTGGAGCGGAGTGGGAAATTCAACTGCATTACTTAGGAACGCACCCTGTATTCGTTAAGGCAGGTATTGTATGGACACAAGCTACCAAACGGTACAGCGACAATTCCATTTTGTGTCCTAGCAAAACTCAACCCAACATCCAACGCTACAATTAACCCCTCTTCAACTCCATCAACTTCCTTCCTCCCTTCATTTCGTCCTACATCCCTATCCTATCTCCACCTTTTCCTCAATTGCCCAAAATTCTCCCTTCTATATCAGTCTTTCCATTGCCAATGAAAATGCTTTGCATCCATATTTCCTGTCTCTTTGGATTTCTTCCAACAATCTCTTCTCTTCCCCCACCATACCTAGCACTTCCTCGTTTGTTTTCCTTCCTGCCCACTTCACCTTCTCCATTCTTCTCCAAAATCACATTTTAAAAGCCTACAATCTACGCCTACCATCCTCTGCGTCAGTAATCATGTTTCTGCGTCGTACAAAACCATGCTCCATCACAAGGTTTTAACGAGCCTTTTCTTAGCATCCTTACTCAACGTCCCTGTGAAAATATCTTTTCCAATTGTGAAAGCTTCTTTGCATAACCCAATTACTCACCTTATGGCCCTCCTACATTGACAATTTGGAGCCAAAACCTTCCGAAATATGCAAAATGTTTCACTTGCTCTAGCTGTTTTTGGTGCTGATAACTTTCACTCTGTAAAGAGGGAAGATTTCTGAGCGAAAGGAGACATTTTAACGACTTGTCGACCGAGCCCCAGCGCAGGATACGTAAGTGATTGATTCGGGAGGAGGGCGCGAAGGAAGGAGCGATGGAAAGGGCTTCCGCGAGGTGGAAGACCGAAACTGGAAGGGGTTCATCCGGATGGCCTCTACGACCCACCGCCACCCCTTGACCTCACCCTTGGTAGTTCAGTTGTAGGGATGCTCCCTCGAGGAAACGTCACTCATCAACTCGCCCTCGGGGATATCTCAATTTGCCTCGTTCTTCACAACAAGCATACGCGTCCCCACCCCCCGGTTCCTTCAGTCCTGCACCTCCCTCCTAGCGCGTACCCACCGCAGCTCGCCCTCCCCTCCACTTTCACCCCCTAAACAGCCCCCGTCCATCCATCGGCCCCTCCATCGCCTCGCCGGAATCCCGACACACCGACACCGTTCTTTCTGACCATCTCTCCACTCAGTCTACACCCACATGCGTATATTTTACCAAGAGGCAAAAGAATGAAATACATTAGCACCCGTGTATCCCTAGCTATATGAACAGCAACCCACAAGCAATGATGAACCAAATTACCATGACATGTAGAATATTTTAATATTCCTTTGAACGTAAAAGAGCTGTCTCAATTTTGATTTGATTATTTTCAAGTTTGAATACATATTTCATGCTAAAGATATTGATAAATAAAACTTCATTCTGAAGAGGCACAATTAAATCGATATCCTACATTGTTCGTTGCGATTTTGCACTTTGTGTGACAGGCACACCTTCCAACATATATTATTCTTAATACAGCCTTACACGTTCCACATTGCAGGGCTTAACGATTAGTTGTGCACACCTCTTCGTCCAATGAGTTCGCTCTTACTACTAGGGCAAAATTTTCTTTCAAGTTATTCCCACACATTTTTGATCTTTCGTTTTCCTTTAAAATGCTGACAGTTATACTCTGCACATTATGCTGGTTTCATCAGAGTGGATTCCCTTAGGTGTGACTATCGATCTAATAAAGCCTATTACTTTATTGGTCAAAAACAAAGTTTTGTATATGGTGAATGAAGAAAGGAAAGAGAAGTTGTAAGGTGATACTCGGAAACCACTAATAATGTGGAGATACTACTGAGATCCGGTGGGAAGGCCGAGGATAGAGGAGTCGGCAGAGGAATGGGCAGAGGAATTAAGAAGTGGGTTTTGGAAAGCATGAAGAATGGGAGACAGTATGACGATGAGAACAATGGGAAGCAAACACGAGTTTAGGCCGGAACGACGCGCTCAGGAGTTCCTGAAATTATCCGAAATAGTCAGGGGCTGTCGATCTCCCTTCGACAGACTACCAGAAAAGATGAATATCCCCTCGTCATGTAAAATATCCTTGAATCTCCACGTGCCGTTCTGTTTCTCTCTCTGACCTATCCCTTTCAGCAGTGTCCGTGCCAATAAATAAGCGTGACTTTTTCGGCGCGTCGAATCAATTGAAATAGGCAAGTCAATAAATCGGGGAGACGGATTCGAAGGGCGGCCGCCCTAATGGCCTTTCAATAATGTTCTCGAATCGATGGGAAACGATCACATAAACTGCCCGCGATAATTTTTTTCGGAAAGCTTGCCCCATTAACGTATTCCACATCGAATACGATAGCGTCTGTCTGCCTCTCTCTCATTCGCAATACACAAGCTAAAGGTAAAAAAAATCGCATCGTCCAGCTGCGCAAAACCGTGTTGAGTTTCATCTCGTCCATCTTCGACTTCATTTGAACGTATCTTCCGAAGCCGTGCTTCAGTACGCTCGGGAGAAAAATGTACACGCCCGAAAAAATGTGAGGGACATCTTACATCAACCCTAATTCGATGTGCAAAAGAAATAAAAACCTTATCTAAAGATTGCCGACAACATTTCGCTTACCCCCGAGTCAACAGTGTTGCATACATGTATAGTAGCACAGCACGCGCCAAATGTCCTGAAGTACTCGAACATCGTTACAGTGTCATCAAATATTCACTTTCACCAAAGCGGCACGCGCACGTGAATTGACTGCCAAGTTACCTCTTGGATGCACCCATCGAATTCGCCCCGTTAACTTAACGCGCGAAACGCGAGCCGCAGAGCAGAGTGCTTACAGCGGGATAACCGATAATTTTATCACTAAGCAGCGCAGAACTTCTATCAGGAGCGTTTCAACCGTTCCAAAAATGAATTCATGCGTCAATAAAATTTATATTTATTTCGATGCCATAACTAATAAATAAACAATTGAGAGAACGATCACAAATGGGTCATAATTCTCACCGCGTTTTTTACATGATCGATAGTAAGTTGGTTCATTACCTCAAATGAAGTTGTTTTTTGCGTTTTTCTAATGAAATATTAGCAGAATTTTATTTGATTTACACTACAACCTAAATTCTTTTTTCAATTATGACATTCTGTTGCATTCAATCGGGGTATTTGCTCAATTGCGGAAATAATCATGAATTTACGAAACTAAAGTTTCAGAAAAAGTCAAAGGTGTCCCAAAGCCAAATTATATTAAGAATATTAACATTCTACAAGCGAAGATCTGACTACAAAGGCGGATGTCTGGGAGAATTAATTACCTATATTTAAGTCATCGTTGTTGTGATTATAACCCGGATTACCATTAATGTCTAAAAAAATTTTTCTCCCAAAAAAAAAGATAGCACTATTAGACTATGGGGTACTGTTTACGTACATCCGGACACCGCTATGACTGATCATGTTCGATGTCATTTTATATTAGAGATTACAAAATTACAAATGTGCAAATCTATATATATATATATATATATATATATATATATATACACATATGTATATATACATATATATAATTTCACACACAGAAATAGATAAAAGGCAAGGGGATAGGAAAACAAAAAAAAATACGTTTTCCTATCCACTTTCCTTATATCCATTTCGATGTGTGAAATAATATTTGTTCGCCGTATGGCGGGATTTCGTGTTTGAATGAATACACACACACACACAGATATACATATATATATATATATATATATATATATATATATTCACTTTCCCGGAAAAGCCACGAACGTGCACAATGAAACTAAATAGTCACAGCAAACACAGAAACCAAAACACACAAAAGAGGGACTCACTAGTTCTCGAATTTTCGGTGGTGCAACCACATTTCTCAAGAGGAATTAGGAACAGAACATATATAGTAAGATCTGGTGCATTCCCGGCGTATTTGCTGGATGAAGTTTTCTCGGGTCTTCCACCGGGTCAGGGGTTCCATGTTGGCCAAAGGCCCCTGACCCCTGACCCGGTGGAAGACCCGAGAAAACTTCATCCAGAACATATATATATATATATATATATATATATATATATATATATATATATATATATATAAACCATAAACACAGTAATCAACCCGAAGGTCGGTTTAGTTGGTGATGGTAGAGCTCACCCATGTACCAAGCCCGACGGCGTGTGAATATTCACACATCAGGGTAGGGGGGCCAGTTCCTTTCCCTGTGCCGGTTATGGTTTCCCAGGAAGATCTGGTACCCGAAAAATCAACTAGCTTGGGTGGAGCTGCAGGTGCCCAAAGTGCCTTGCCCGGGAATCGAACCCGGGACCCTCTGGTCAGCAGTCCAATGCTCTATCCGCTAGACCACCGCGACCCATATTTATACATATATATATATATATATATATATATATATATATATATATATATATTTATATAGATTCCCGGGCAAGGCACTTTGGGCACATGCAGCTCCACCCAAGCTAGTTGATTTTTCGGGTACCAGATCTTCCTGGGAAACCATAACCGGCACAGGGAAAGGAACTGGTCCCCCTACCCTGATGTGTGAATATTCACACGCCGTCGGGCTTGGTACATGGGTGAGCTCTACCATCACTTACTAACACTACATCACTTACCTTCGGGTTGATTACTGTGTTTATGGTTATATATACATAAATACAGGTTCGTCCGGAAAATAAGTGTACTGATTTTTTCCCGCCGCTCCAGGCGCGCCCAGCACCGCTCTGACGGGCTGCGATTGGAGGCGGGTATGTTGGCAAGCGACGCTGAAAAAGGCAGTCGGCTCTGAGCTGTGGTAAAGTGAGGAGCTCTGTTTACGCGAACCTCCACGCTCGACCCACGTCACGGTACGCGATGCCGCAGTTTTTGGAGCACCGTTATTCCATCAAATTTGCGGCAAAGCTTGGGAAATCGTCTACCGAAACTGTCGGTATGATTAACCAGGCTTACGGGGAGTCAGCCATGTCCAGAAACATGATCTTTCGGTGGCACAAGATGTTCGTGGAGGGCAGAGAAGAGGTCGACGACGAACCACGGCCTGGACGCCCATCAACGACACTCACCGACGAAAATGTGCGAAAAGTTCGCGATGTACTGAACTCTGATGGTCGTCTTAGTGTTCGGATGATAGCAGAGCAGTGTAATGTGCCAAAAACAATAGTGCACGAGATTATTAGGGACCAATTACAGATGCGAAAAATTTGTGCAAAGTTGGTGCCGAAAGAGCTCAGTCATGATCAAAGTCTCAATCGTTTGGAAATCGCGACACAACTTGCGGATCACTGCAAAAATGAACCACATGATGGACTTGACACCACCGGACTTCTTTCTGTTCCCGAAGACAAAGAGGAGTTTGAAAGGAACGCGATACGGGACTTTGGACGCCGTCAAAGAGGCCGTGACGACGTGTCTTTGAGACGCTCCCGATGATGCCTTCGCGGGAGCGTTCCAGGAATGGGAACGCCGCTTGAACAAGTGCACCGACTCACAAGGGTCCTATTTTGAGGAATATTAGCTTAAGATATGTAAAAGTGTAATAAATTTTTTTCCTGAGCTCAGTACACTTATCTTCCGGACGAACCCTGTATATATATACACCAAACGCTCCCTCCGTTACTCCCTCTCTATCCGCGGGCACCGCATTTGCAGCCATCCCAAATCCCTCAACAAATACCTCAAAAACCTTCACCATTCCCTCCTCCAACGGGGATACCCAGATTCTCACCTTCAAAAAAAAATCCTAAAACAATCGTACACCCCCAATCCTCCCTCAACCACAGACTCCCACCCTCTCTCAATATGCACCACCTACTTCCCTGGCATCCAGTCCCTTAAATTCATCCTCAAAGACCTGTACCCCATCCTCAAAAATCACAACGTTTTGTCCAACCTTCTTCCTAAATGCCCTTCTGTTACCTTCAAACGGCCCGCAACCTGTCAGATCTCCTCAAATCCACCAAGCCTCTTTCCAAATCCCCTCCCACCCCCAGAATCACACCCACTCCGTGCTTGCGAGCAAGATGCAAAACTTATCCTATTTTCACCACTCCACCCCTTTCCATCCCACCTTTTAACACTCTCTCCCGCCCTTCCCCCACTCCTCATGCACATTTCAGAATGTAATCTATCTTCTGACTTGCAAACTCTGCCCGGCATTTTATATGGCCCAGTGCTCTACACCCCTGAACCTCAGGGTGAACAATCATCGCCCCTCATGTAATCCCTCTTCCCCGTCCGCGGGTCTTCCCAAGCCCAAAACATGCCTCCCACCACAACACCCCCTTCAACCACTGTTACAATGTTTCCGTGCTAGCATTCCTTCCCCCATCCGATAACCCTATAAAATTAAAAACAATGAAATTGGCATTTATATGGCTGTGTAAAGCCTATCAACATCCGGGTCTCAATGTCGACCACTGAATGGGGGGGGCTGGGGTGAATGGAGGTGGATTTGTTTCTTGCGAGGTGGTGGTACAATTTATTCATCCGCATACATTTTGACATCTTTGTCCAGGGTTTTGACTTATCAAGAACTTATGATGACTTGGTGAGTTGATGCCTTGGTCATGGGTGTTGTGGTATCTGTGGATGAATTATTAGTTTACTGTGTCGCTTGTTACCATTTCCGCATCCTCCTTATTCCATCTCCGCTCCCCTCTGGCCTCCCTTTCCCCCTCCATAACTTCCTCCTTCACCCCTCTCCCACCACCTGTTCTCCGCTCCGCTTTCTCCCCCTCCATATACCCCTCCTTCACCCCTCCCCCACTACCTGTTTTTTCCCCTCTCCCTCGTCCCCTACTCTCTCTGCACCATGCACCTTTTCCTCAGTCATATCTTATCTTCCGAAGAAGACGGAGCTCGAGTCCGTCGAAATTATCAAGATATTATTGTGAGTGTTCTTTTTATGTGTTCTCGTGCTGTGTGTTACTGTCTAAGTTTTATATATAAATATAAATAAATAAATAAATAAATATATATATATATACATATATATATATATATATATATATATATATATATATATATGTATATATAAAGGTTTCCTTATTAGCTCAATAGGTAGAGCATCCGCCGGGAAAGTGGAAGGTCCGTGGTTCAAATCGCGGATAAGGAAATATTTTTACTTTCGTGATCTGCTCAAAAACCACCTTCCCCACATGCCCTGTGTTCGCCTTTTATGTGTTTTCCTATCCCCTTTCCTTATACCTATTTCTGTTTGAATGAATATTTGTGCGACGTATGGCGGGATTTTCAAGTTTGAATATATATATATATATATATATATATATATATATATATATATATATCTTTATATCCCTCCCATGGACTGCAACCTTGACGTGGTGGATGGACTTGTGTTTTCCGATGACCCCTCAATAATAATTGCTCCTGCTGGAGTCACCCATGCCAGATAGGTCGAAGGTTAGGAGCCAGACGAAAGGTAGTCCACGCAGCGTCTGTTCCTCAGTGTCGCGGCTACAAAGGCGTCTGACCCCAGTGGGGCGGCCATTACGTGATGGTATCACGTTAACAACACCATTCAGGAAGGCAACGGGAAACCACCTCAATTAATATTCCTAAGAAAAATGATTGACACAAGAGAGAAATTTAGTCCTGGCACCTGCGGGACTCGGCCCAAGTGGCCGTGTGTCGTGCCCGGCAGCGGGGGAGGCAAGGCTTCCGCGGTCGTCATCCCATGTAGCCCTTGTAGGGGGGAAATACCAGCAGCAGGACAGAAGACGACGAAAGTAGTTAGATTACAAACATGGAACGTCAGGACAATGTTGAGGACCGGAAAATTAGAGAATATTTAGCGAGAGATGGAAAGAGGCAATATAGATGTTTTAGGTCAATCCGAGGTGAGATGGAAGGATAGCGGGGATTACTGGAGTATTAATTATAGAATAATATGCAGCGGCGGGGATGAGTCAACGAGGGGTTGCCGTAATTTTAAATAAAGGGGTTGGAAGAAGCGTAGTCAACGTACAGCAAGCAACTGATAGAATATTACTCGTAGATATTAAAGCAGAACCGAGAAACTTGGCCATTATTCAGGCATATAAGCCACCGAACAACCACAAGGAGGAAGAAGTCGATAGGATGTACGATGAGTTGGAAGATATCATCGCGTGTGTTCCTGCAGGGAAATAGTCGATAGTGATGGGGGATTGGAATGCGACGGTAGGCAAAGGAAGAGAGGGTGGTGAGGTGGGGGACTATGGGTTAGGCACGAGGAATGGACGCGGGGTGAAAGAATTTGAATTTTGCAGGAGACAGAGGTTGGTCATCACCAACACATGGTTTAGACACCACAAAAGGCGTAGGTATACATGGAAAATTCCAGATGACTCAGAAAGGTATCAGTTAGATTATATTATGGTTGGCATAGGTTTAGGAACAGTGTGATAAATTCGCACAGTTTCCCGGGAGCGAATCCGGACTCTGACCACGATTTAGTTGTTATAAAATGTAACGTCCGTTTCAAAAAGATAAAGCAGGGGCATCGGGTTAAGAAATGGAATGTAGAAGCATTAAATGCATTAACAAGGAAGGAGTATCAGCAGACCGTAGAGAAAATCATGGATGAAGGTAAAGGGCCGAGTACCATCGCAGAAAAATGGGAATGTATCAAGAAAGGGATATCGAAAGCCGCAAACACACTATAGGAACCGTTAACGGGAAAAGGATTAGGAAAACATGGGTCTCGGATGAGATAATTATGGAGGAGAGAAGAAAATAGAAAAATGTACAGACAGAGCTAGACAAAAAGAAGTACAAAGAGTTAAACAATAAATTGAGAAGGGCCACAAAAAAGCGAAGGAGGAATGTGGGAATACGCAATGCGAGGATATGGAAAGTTTACAGTGGAAGGGTGACATTGGTGCTCTATACAGCAAGGTTAAGTTATTATCGGGAAGTAAGAAGGGAAGATCTGCGCTAACAGTTAAAGATAAGTGGGGTAAGATAATAGTTGAACCAGGAATAATCCAAGAGAGATGAAAGAAACATATAGAAACAGTGTATGTATGGTAGAGAACTTAGTCCCACCCTCAGACGCTCCACTGAAACTCAAAATACTAGAGCAAGATTTCGTCTGGTCCTTGGATTCCTGAAATCGCCCAGGTAAAAATATTAGACATTTATTGCTGTTGAATAAAAAAACTTAGACAGTAACACACAGCACGAGAACACATAAAAAGAACATTCACAATAATATCTTGATAATTTCGACGGACTCGAGCTCTAGAGCTCTCGAGCTAGCTTCGGAAGATAAGATATGACTCAGTCATATCTTATCTTCCGAAGAAGACGGAGCTCGAGTCCGTCGAAATTATCAGGATGAAGGGAGGAGAGAAGTACACAGAGATAAAGAGGGACCTGATGTAGATTAGGTTGCGGGATTGGGTTTATTTGATAGTTGTATCCATCCAAAAACCTACCTTAACCGGTAGATTACCTAATAATAATCTATATGGGAGTTTACAAAATTGGGTGAAGTTTATTTTGGGCTATTGAATACGAAATCCGTCTGTAACTCACATTTTGGAAGAAAATCCCATCGTTCAAAATGTTCCATTATGCTAATATAATATAAGGGGTAGCGTAACACGATAATGATGCAGATATGCAGAGCAGATGACTCTTGATAGCCCTCAGAAAAATTGCATGCAATGCCAATTGTGGCTTATTACAGCAGTCCTTCGGCAGGTTTGATGCTCCCCGTTGTCAAGACGAGACAACCCTCCTTGCAAACGAACATCTGGATCGCCATAATTTATTTCTCCACCACCACCCATTAGGTTCGCCAAACGAACCATACTCGTCGTGACGGGCAACACCAACCGCCACCTACAGGAATTCATCCCCACTGCCCCTCAGTGTCCTCCCTCCCACGCTCAACCTTTACTCCTCCTCATTCGGAAGTTAAGGAACTCAAACCGATGAAAGGCTTCCAGCCATCAAGATTTCAGTCGGATGCTCCGAGCCAGCCAGCCAACCAGTCCTCGCATCCTTCCTCGCGGGCCTCCCTCGCCCTCCCGAAAACCCCTTGGGTGGGTTAGTTAGTTTTGGAGTGGAGTTCGCCATCTTCCTCCCCGTTCCCCTCCCTAAGGGCTCACGAAGTCTCTCGAAATAGCGCACGATTGCTTGGTCATTAACATTTGATCGAGTTACGCACCCACCCGTCGCCATCCGGAGGGCTCCCCAGAGGGTAAGGAGGGCAGCAGCAGGCGGAAAGGGGAGCTCGCGGGAGGAGGACGAAGAGTTTGGGGTTGAATTTCTCAGCAATTTCCGTGGAAGGCTTTGAGGGTGGTTTTGGGGCAGGGTGATTGGCTGCGACGAGCGGAGGCCCACTTTATCCTCAGAAATCCATGTGGTGGAGTGGGTGGGCGAGGCGACGTCGGGGACGATTAGGGAGGGACATCACGCGTCGTCCGTGTGCCGTCGAGCGGAGGGGGGAAGGGGGAGGCAGGGTGGGAATTTGGCGGCGACGACATGCGGAGTGTTGCACGTACGAGACGATTCCACCTGCCTCACTCTGGCCTTACGATTAGATTTTTATCTCAATAAAATTAGTAGAAGAAGGACAAATGAGAGACCGTATCAAAACACGCTCTTCACACAAGAAGTGAGACCAGCGATAAAAAAGATTTTTGAAAGTGGATCCATGGATAAATTAGATAGGCATTACTAGTGTCCAAATCAAGAGTAGCTGCAATTTTGAAGGACTGTCTCGGGGATATTCAATGACTATGACGCAATTTTGTGGATACATTTGACGTACAGGTATTTCTACGCTTCGATATATGCGGCCGAATTGCAACCTTCAGCATTTCCACGGCGATTTTCATTGACCTGGCTCTCGACGTGCTCAGCGCCATAAACATGCGATGGAGACGCTGAGCATCGAGACTCGTCGCTGAACCAAATCTTAAAAAATGTGAAAAAACAAAATTCAATACGGGATTCAGCCATGATTCGCTTTCATCAAAAAGCGCCGGAAACCAATAAAAATCATAATATTGATTAAATTTTCATAAAACTTCTGAGGAATTGAAGTCGATTTTATTGAAAAATTGTTTTCTTCAGAAGGGATCCATTAAAATGTTCCACGTACTTTTTTTAATGAAAAGGTTACCTATTACCACACTTTCTTATGGAAGGATATTATTAGGCTGAAAATAGATAGGGAAAACGCTTTCCAGTGCTCTCTTTCCGAGCCAGATGGCGTCGCAGTCCAGTGATAAAAACCCGGAGAGGACCTCGTATTTTGAGGAAGTGATCCAAACGTTTCAAGAACGCCCGGCCAATTCTATCGCCATATGGCGGGAACGCGAAGGGGAGTGCAAACTACCTCTCCATAACAACCAGCTAAAACAGCTTTAATGTACTTTTTCTTGAAATCTCTTCAAGGACAAAACAGAAGGCATTTGCCCGCCCTTAACTAACTGACGTCGCCGCAAGTACTCGAGCGATAAAACTAAGTGGGTGTCCATCAAGTGATGGCAGAATATTTTTATGATAAGACCTACACCTACGAGTGCCACGCATAATTTGAAATAGCGGGACGGAAAAGAAACGAAATTAACATTGTTTGAAAAATTATTAAACACAACGAATGACCGTAAGGAAGTCAATAGACCATGGAAGCCAAAGTTGTATGTGTCAGACATAAGTCTATGAGGAAAAAGAAAATGGGTATTTGAAGCTCGAGTGACTTAGCTAAGAAGAATGATGTGGAAAATAGGCTGAATAGAGTGGAAGAAAAAGGATAAGTATTACATATGCTAAGGAGGGTAAGCGTTTAGGGGAAAAGAGGTAAGTTCGACGAAGGCGAAACTGAGGATGGAGGAGATCTTCAAGGGCGGGATGTGGAGTATTCCGATAGAGGAAACTGTAAGTCAACGGAGAAAACCAAGAAATACATAGAATCAGCACTTAACGGACGCGAAGGATTGCAGAAAAATTTAAGGAGAGGAAGGCAAAAACGAAGAACGAAATATATTGTGTATCTTCACAAGAATATTAATTTGTTTTTCAATTGAATATCCTTGTTATTCCAATCAATGTTCAACAATTTTGATATGGTCAAAAACCTACCTTTTTGGAACTCCAAGAATTAGGTAAAACAATAAGAAAACACCAAGTGACAAATCACTTAATAAATATATCATACGAAAAACATTACACCGCACAGTACTCGCACCACTGGCTATGAACAAAACTTTTTCACCACTATATGCAGCAATTAATCATGAAACGATTATGTCCTCAAGTACTTTTGTGCATCAATGGAAATGATACTTGGTACCCAACGAGGAAAGATCATATTTAAAAGAGCAGCAATGAAGTTGTCCAACTTCGTGAGAAGTAAAGTATTACAATGCCTCATGTAGGAGGCGTCGTATACAATTGAACCCTCATCAGGTTTCTTCTTCAATTACATTAGAGAAATATTGAATCATCTCATAGAAATATGGTGAGCCTAAAAATTAAGAAAAATCCATTTGATGCCGCATGCCTGGTGGGTAAGCACCCCCTGCCAAACACCCTAGCGTTAGCATGTTAAATGTAGAATAGAATGTTTTGCCACCGGGCTTCAATTCGTAATTTCTTTTGTTCCATCAACTGAATCACTCAATGCGATTATGCCCTTAAATACATTTTCACTCTGGGCAAATTTGTGAATTTCGTTTGAGGAATCTAATAGTAAACAGAATCAAGTCCTCTGGCATAGGCGATATCGAACCTTTGGAACAATTACACTCGAGATTCCTTAGGATTTTGTGAAGGCATGAAGGCTCTCTTGTTTTGATTGAAATGCGAGTAATATAAAACGCTAAAACTGTGGAGGGATTGCACCGAGCATAGTTTCTTCTTTCAGCCGTGTTTTTTCGCTTCGTGCTGTAATCCCTTGAGCGGCCAACAGACTTGGTGTCCCCCAGCCCATTTCCCTCCCTGAACCCCCCAATTCGCTCTCTCCTATCACCTCCCCCTCCTACTCCCGCAAGCCCATCTAAGTCCACCCCCTCCAACCCTCCACAGCACCCGATACGTTCACGTGGGCGTAAGTGGTGTCATTACGTAGCACTGCACGTCCCCACTGACGACAGCGCCATCCATTACGGCAGTACACACACACACATATATACGGACGCGCATAAGACAACACACACACGTCTCACACACAGCGAAATTCGCATTCAATCCGAAGGAAAAGTAACCCCTTCCTCGCCATCCTGGCCACCTTCCTTCCACGTCTCCAGCTTCGCTTCCCTCACGCTTAGCCCCTCTCGCAATGCAACCAGCACCCATCAACCACACGTTCTGATACCACACAGTGTAGCACTGCGTGAAATTGCGAAATATTAAAAAAATAATAACTTGAATTAAATTTTTCTCATGGAACTATATAATTTGCATGAGCGATTCATTGAAATTTCGCACCGTCTCAGAAGTTTGGGGAGTGATCAAGGACCTTTTGTTGCTCGCGTTCCATATCCATGAAGCGATCGATATCCCTCGATTCGATTCCAGCCAAAGAAAGTTAAGTTGCGGCCTAGTTTCAACGTGGTGTGGCACCTCGAGGCAGCGCGTTATGTTCGACTGGCTGTGGCGCGAATTTTGAAGGAGGGTAATATCGTCGTTGGCGACAGAGCCGCGAGACTCAGTGACTGCACCCAAGGGCATTTATAAATTTATTTTGTCGAAACCTTTGGAGGAAATGTTTAGTACTACACCGCTGTGACATTTTATGTGCACGGAAAACTTATACAAGAAATGATTCGTAACTTTTAGCACGATGACATAAGATCGAGCAATCCGCGCCCAAAAGCTAACTATCATGAGCTAAGAATGTAATTACTTTGGTAGAAAATATAAATGACGGAAATCATGCTACAACGAAAAAGAAGAAGAAAATATAATCTAGATCTTTATAAAACAACAATGAAATCTACATTTAAACGATAACCTACAGGCCACCGCTAGCATGTGTTGAATTGAGTGTTTCAACACAAGGCATGTAACATTAAAGATGAAGTTTTCCTTAATAGTTAGTTACCAACAAATACGTGAAATAATTCAAATAATTGAGATAATTTTAATGCACTACGTTATATTAGTGTGCAAGACTTCTAAGACGCGAGTATGAGAAAGGACAATAATCTATGGTTAAATGGAATAAAAACAACCTACAAGGCTACTTACAATGAAAACAGAAAAATACTTTTTCTTGGAACTGCTTTGTATCAGAACTGCAAACAACCGTTCTCAGTTATGATACATTGACTGAAGTGGAGTGACAAATGGCATAGTTATAAAGGATCTCAGGTTTTCCCGGCGAATCGTATTCAAGAAAACTTCTTGAAGGCATAGTTATAATTAATTACCAGAATATTAAATACAAAATGGCTGAATTAGAACACATTTACCCTATTCAAAGAAACCGCGGGGATGTCAAGACGGTAAACTATGACTGAGTCATCCGCTAAAACCCAATCCGCTTCCTAAACCCAAAATTCTGTCGACAGAATTTTGGGTTTAGGAAGTTGGATAAGCAAGGAAATTCGTTATTGACTTCTAAGTGTTTCGAAGGGTTACAATAAAAAAAAAGAAAAAGCGGGCAATACTACCTACTGGCCATTTGCATTTGTTCCCTTTGCCGTAAAAACACAACAAATTAGAAACAGAAAAAAATAGAGACAGGGAGTATCGTAAGTGCAAAATACTCATTCGAAAAATGACCGCAAGATCAAAAACGCCTGCTCGTCCCACAGGTCAACGATTTCATTGAATACGCAATTTACACCTACATAGCTAGCCATATGTTAATCTGAAGTCTGTAGAATACCACGATCATTATAAAAGTTGGATTAAGTCTGCAGCAATTTCCAACAACTGCAGCAACTGGTTCGATAGTAAATCCAAAAACCGTTAGTCCCGCGAGAAAACTTCTAATATTCATAACTACCAATAACCGTAACGACTAGTGAATATAACAACCATGTATACAATGATATTTTTAATAAATGGCTTCACATCTTAGAAATTAATCACCCGCGAATGACTATGTACTAAAATATAACTGAAAGAATTAGTGACTACATGTTAATGAGAGTTAAACTAAGGAATTCTTAACATGAAAATATACTACCAAAACGAAATATTATCTTAATTCGAAAAAAGAGACTTTGAGGGACAACTGATATACCAGATGAATACTCTATAAGCATTCGGATCGAAAACGCCCCAATTAGTCACTAGTAATGTGTGAGAGGTTTGACTTGGAGAAAAAAAACTGCGAAAATGTTCATTAGAAATTGACACTGAATGAAATACCAAAAATTATGAGATGAAATAAATAAATATATTCCTAGAAACATAAAACATAATATCAACGAACTACGACGGACGGAATAATTGAGAGAACGGTGGATG
>CM073771.1:4668466-4680966 GCA_037158775.1 Hetaerina titia
AACTACGACGGACGGAATAATTGAGAGAACGGTGGATGAGATAGGGGATATGTTTCATCATACCAAAATTGAACTTGATAAAGAATATCTCCGAAACCGCTCATCTTTCCTACGGGGTAAACGAAGGATTCCTTCGTACCCGACACACTAATGAATCGTATTACGAAATCCCAGTAGGGAATAATTCAGCCTCTTTTGGGCATCGAGGCATTTAATAAACATATCCCCCTGGATTGGAGTAAGTCCCGCCACGGGCTATCAAAAAGTTCGCCGCCGACGTCGCATCCCCCACGATAGTCAAAGTCAAATTCCGATGGCTCGGTTATTTAAGACTGGAAAATAGCTCGACATCATCACTAACATGAAAGATGGAAATTCCCCAAGCAGTCCATTAGCACTATCATTCTTGGCCCTTAATAAACCTACCTTCGAAAGTTAACGGAAATACGCAAATCCTACCACTGTAATGACTTCCTTCGCATCTATTTACCAGTTCGCCTTTAAAACATGAGAGACACAAACGGCCATTTTATTTTGTCCATGACAATCTAAAATAAAACGATATAAATTTTATGCAATATTTACAATTTCTCAAAAAACTTTCGATTCGTTCAAGATTATATAACTTGCAAGATTATGGCAAAAATACTTTCAGCGGCATAGGTAAAAATAATTTCTGGTGTTTCAAATTAGATGCGTAACGGGAACATTATCAAAACGTTTTATACACATACGACTCGTAAATAATGCCAATTGTGAAACAAAAAGCAGAATCAAACCTTTCAATCAGGAAACCGTCATTTATAGATAATAATCATGAGGTTTCACTACATGGGGTTTGTAATTACCGGGTCAAAATTAGTCCGATGTGTATTCACCCTGTGGCACACACCCTAGTGGTGGCTTGAAGGGTGCTAAAATATGTAACAACTAATCTAATACCAAGAGGGTAATTAAAATCCGGGGAGGCTTTACTCACACCGGTGAAGAAAATATCAAGTCCCAAAATACATCGGTAGTCCCACAATAAATAAAACATTAGACAGACACTGTAGACTGGACGGAGAAATAATTCGTTCCTCGTGGAATTAATCACTACACAAAGAGTAACACACCATTTAATTTCAATACCCCCGTTAGAATTCTAATTCTTTATACTTCATCGCTGTTTGTGACTCACGACCACCTCCCTCAGCCCTTGAAATGATTTATAGATTTAGATGAGCATTATTTAAATGCGAATACAAATTAGCAATTAGGTCTGATTGTTCGCAGAGTAGTTCATTTTGAGGATGTGACAAGCAAAAACTAAAATGAATCCTAGATAACTTTTCACTGCTGCCAAATTTAAGGACGTTGACAAATTGCTGAGGTCATATCCGCCACCGGGAGTAGACGTGACATGCGAGGAATTGTCAATTCAACGAAGGATTCCGAGGCACTCGAAGGAAAATTTTTGATGGAATGTTGAAGAAGGTAATAGAGGGGAGGATGTTGGGCAAGCGAGGAAAGGGCAGGAACAGGGTAGGGATGTTGGACGGGATGAAGGGAGGAAGGAAGTACACAAAGATGAAGAGGAACCTGATGTGGATTAGATTGCTGGATTGGGTTTCGTTGGAGTTACAAAATGTTTATTCGACAGTTGTGTCCATGCAAAAACCTACCTTAACCGTTAGATTACCTAATAATAATAATCCAGAATGTGACGCAAACCAATCAGAGAATTAAGACTCATGAGTATTATGGCGAGGGTCGAAGTAAAAGCTCTACGAGGTGAACTCCCTGTTGCCACAATGTTGTTGTAATCCAACTTAAGCATGAGTCCCAAGGGATTTCGCTAATAAACTGCCGATTCTACGTCATCCTTAAGCTGGCAGGAACGTCAGTGCAATGCAATACCGTTCGAAATAATAAAAGTGGAGTTTCCCACAAATAAAATAAAATCCCTACGTTCCCAAACTCATGCCATACATGGTGTAACGGGCATGACCCCAGCCAATGGCATTTGTAATAAAGGTAATCATTCAATTTTAACCCGAATGCTCGTATTGTTACCCAGATATGCCAGAAATGGATTTTATCATTGACTTTGAAGTCATCGGATGTTGTAGAAATGCAGGCATGAACATGCGACAGGAATATTCCATCTAGAAGTAGCGGAAAATCCCCAGCTAATTTCAAACCTAAAAATTGTTAGCGTCGGTAATGGAGTTAATAAGACGAGGAAACCTAATCAGGGGGAAGCACATACTAAAACCGTCGGCTCCACGACATTTCGCTAAGCACACGCAAGGTTGAAACGATAAGGAAAGGAGACCCCTATCGCACGTCGGTATTCACCAGTAGGTGGCGAGGGGGCAAAGGAGGGTTCAGCTCGCCGCGGCAATATGAGCTGCAAGGGGGGGGAGGAGGCGGTGACACGCGGCGGTGGGGGATGCGGCGATAATAACGTTTAATGAACACGGCGAAGGCGAGATCCGCATCACAAGTGAGGGTGGCCGGGGTTGTTTGCAGGGTTGAGGGGAGCGGGAGCGAAGAGGATTAGGGAAGGATTGAGGGGGAAAGGGCGGAGGTTGGGAAACCAGGGTGGCAAAGGGCGATGAAAGACGACGTCGGCGGGGGAGGAAGAGAGGGGATGCGATTGGAATTGGCGGCAGGGGGGTCGTGGGGCGACGCAGATCGAGAATCGACGCCGTTATTTCTCCACCATGATTTCGGAAGCTTGAAGATCCTCCCCACTCGGCCATTAATGGCCTTAGGTTTTGGAAGGTCTCGGCGCTTCGTGAAATAGATTAGTTGTTTTAGGGCGGCATAAATCCGGTATATTTCTAAAATTACGAGCAACCATTAATCATCCCAAGTGATTTTACTATCTCTCCCGAATCCTCTCTCCCTCTTTAGAACACTGGGCAATAAATTTATGCAGCACTCACTTCCCCCCTCCTCCCCCCCCCCCGCCCGACGGCCCAGCTGCAGGCATCTCCTCCCGGTGGGCAGAGCCGGAACCGATCGGTTCTGCGACTGACCCGAAAGGATGGGGGTTCGCCTCCCTTCGCGGGAAATCCACGCTACCATGGTTACCTAATATAATATAAATATAATACCACAGGATGAAGTGCACCCGAAGAGCCGAGTTAACTTGATCTTAGACGCTAATGTTACGTAGAAATAATCTTTCAATATGAGAAGTCTAAAATCGCCTTAACAAAGGCTTAGAAGTACTTTTCTCTTCAGCGGATTAATCCGTTTCCTAAGGATTTGGGATTACGGAGCACGTATATTCTTTCGCGACAATGACGAAGTTCCGCACAAATCGGTATCAAATTAGAGTGGGGTGTCGAAATGGCAGAAAAGATGGTAGCAACTTTTCTTGGGTATTTCTGCTCATTTGAATCGACAGGTTTTATTTCGAAGAGCGAAAACTCGCCGTATCACATCACCCTCTGAATTTATCCCATTTTCATCAACCAAGATCTCAAATCACCCCAGTCATTTTAAACTTTTCAAGCGCGAGAAAAAAACAAAATATATCTCGACGGTGGGGTTTTACAAGTAAAGACTGGAATGAAATGAATTAGCCTAATGAACACAGCGAGTCCTAAATAAAATGAGATGAGAAAATACGAGTGAGATGAAAAGAAAATGAAAGTAAGGGAGCCCTTTTTCGATTGAGTGTAAGTACGCTGGAACTGAAAAAATAAATTTCTCTGGGACAAAAATTAAAGGAAAGCATATCACAACTACTATGTTTCGTATTAGACAAGTAGAAAGGTACAGAAATATGTTGCCTCTCTCTTTACTTTTGAAGAGATTGTACGGCAACAATTACACGGAATGAAAATAAAAATACCAGAATCTGGAGATAATTTTATGCCTGGGGAAGGCAAAATGAGGCAAAAGTACGAAAAAACAGTTTACGAGCAAAAACAAATGAAGTAGGATACTACTGAAAAAATATAAGTCTTGGATTATCTTGAGTTATTGATTCAGGTTCAGTCTACGCAGAAAAAAGTTAAAAAACGTTTTTCCCAGCTAAAAAATGTGCAGCCAGGAAAGAGCCGTCCATTACTCTAGCGCACTATATTATTTACTGTCATTGCGAAATATTTATAAAAATGTATGGCTTATGGTCCACGATGAAATAAAAAAGCCACTTACAACGACCCAGAAGAAATAGATCCGTTGGTAACGAATGGTTACCTTCTCATGAAATTCGGTGAAAAATCTACAATAAAAATATTAATTACCACTTGAAAAGCCAATTAGAAATAGAATAAGATGTAGTGAATATGGCCAATCTAGCACGCACAAAAATTATGCTTTGACCACAGAAGGATCATTCCCCATTTTATCGCAGAAACACGTGAAAAAGTGACATGAGTAAACAACGTACGCGGAGATGTCCTTCTCTTCTTCGATCAAATCTCTCTCGCGCATCTCATAAATGAAGACGTTCCTGAATTAGAAACAACGCACTCATTTTCCAACTTATTACTAGTCCGGCCATTGGACACATTAATCGGCAGTAGCCGTAATACCATAGATTTCTTGACTGTCATTTTTCACTAAAAGCCAAATAGTGAGGAAAAATGTTTAATCATGACAGCTCTGATTTTCATCGTGCCCACATTTACTTTGAAAGCAACCGCGTCGATTGTCCTCGGGTGAGTAGTCTGAAATGCTTCCGACCTAACAAAGAAAAGATGTACTTTTTCTCAAAATTTATTTTTATGTTCCAACAAAGTCTCCTTTAAACTTGGCAAATTGTTTTCAGCGATGCTCTTTTTTCACCCTTCCAAATAGTATTTGACGTCTTCCTCCGCAAAACAGGCGCTCACGTATGCTCATTCGATGAAAATCTCCGTCCTCCAAGCGAAGTTTTAAGCTTAGGAAACGTGAAGAAGTCGCTAAGTACCGGACACAGTGAATACAAGAAATACATTTTTTCAATTTATAGCCAGAATTGATACTACATTCATTCAAAAGTCTTCAAAGCGGCACGCTTATGCGTCCACACACCGCTGCCAGCAGGTTTATGCGCATCTAGGCGGTTTTGTAAGCCTTCTGGAAGGTCTCGTCATCTGGAAGGCAGTAGCCGGAATGCTTCCGTACTCCATCGTCACGACGGCCTATTGTAACGCTTCCATCGAGCTGTGGTGACGCCCTTTAAGCACGGATTTTTTAAATATTATCATATACGTGTATATCTCGTTGCAATTAGGCAGTTGTCTTGGTGGCAACGGTCAAGTCTGGTCAACGGTCACTCTTACAAGGCACATAACTACATACACACACGAGAAGGACAGATATAAAACAAAATGCTCTTATTAACACAATGAAACTCAAACATTACCATCGCACAAGGGCTGGGTTCACACCATGTCTACAACGCTCCGTTCGAGAGAGAAGTCTGGTGGAGCAACGTCAGGGCCGTAGGGTGGCTAAAGCATAGCCAAGAAGCTCTTGTCTGATCCGCGTGCGAGTTTCCTTTTGTTCGTCCGAGAGAACTCGCGGCACCAAGTTAGCACACACCTTTCTCATGCACATGCTTTCGCTCCCAAGTGGATGGACATCACTTTTAGGAATGTCAAGTCCATCAGAAACCATGCGAACAGTTAATCTGCGATCCCTGTCCAACGAAGCCTTCACTCTTTCAAGATTTTCGGCATCCTCAACATCTTCTCTTCCCTCATTAAACAACTTCTACCACTCAAAAACACCCGATCTACTCATGGCGTGATCACTATGAGCTGCCTTGAGCATCTCACGAGTGACGACTCTTCCCCGGTTTTGCCCGGTGTCACACAATATTTGAGGGCGAAGCGCTTTTCCAATAACCGGTTCATGACGCAGCGTAACGGAGGTCACGTTATAGAGGTTTTGCAAACGAACGATCCGCACTTCCCAAAGGCGGGGAGACAACTGCCAACGAATTCCAGCCTTTCCTAAGACTCCCCTCCCTCAAACCCTGCCAGAGAAATCTCCGTCCGTCCGTCTCTCCAGGAAACACTAATACACACTACATTTGGGACATGCCAAATGTGCAATCAACCAATTCGAATTTTAGACATGGCGACCACCGTAGAATGAGCAGGTCCTGATGGAAAACCCTCCAAATGCGATAATTTCTTGCAATTCCTCCCTTTACCTTGTCAAGTAATGATGTGTAATACTCTTCCTTTTTTACCTTTTTGAAGATAATAGGTGAACACAGTTCCGTGACTATCCTATCGGATCAGGTTTGCCCTTTGCATTTTACTGTTTTGACTGTTCTTTCGTCACTGAAGAGTGGTGATAGACCTAAATTTCACCTACCGTTATGAATCGACGCAAAAAATCAATCCATGCGCGGTACCCGCCCGTACTTGGGTGCTTGGGCATGCCCAATTCATCAATCAATCAATGCGTGTGACAAACGCATTCCTTTCATGTGTCCATGGCCTCTGCTATCTCTCCAGCCTTAATTCGACCGCCGCCAAGCCGCCTTCAACTTTTGCTCAATAGTGCTGCGATCATGAAAGGCATGGAAACGTGGAAAATTTGACCTTTTTTCACTTAAGTGGCCTGTAGGATAAATAGCGAACCACTACTGATGGGAGATTCACGGGTACCCAAGACTAGACGACACCAAATCCAACATAAGCTGAACGCTGACCGTGCAAGTTTCGGTAGAGAATATTTGTTTGAGAAACCTAAAACCAACGCTTCTTAAACTTTCTCGTACGGAAAGTTGAAAATGTTTTCACAGTTTCGGGGCCATGCCTCTGGTTGTCAATCTTGGAGTGTTAAACAATCACTAACACGCGAACTACCGAGTGGCACAACTACCAATTTTAGCAGTTGTGCCACTCGGTGAAGAATGAAATTTCTTTAATTCACTTCCTGGAGAAAGGTCCAGGGAAGAAAAATGTGGTTTCACATTTTGTAGGCAGGAAGTTCCAAACGCTAAGCTACTGACCAAGTTTTGTGTAGCGCTATTCTGCTCCGCTCCATTTACACTCCTTGGAGTGTAATGTTCAACACGTACTCTGAAATGTAAAACAACTGCGGTTGAGGCATTGACATGAAAACCAAATGCTGTAATTTCATCACGCCAACCATCAAACCTAGGAGTTGCGCATATTTCGTGCAGACGGGTTCTCTTTTCTTTCGTTGTCCCTGTCTTAAAATATTTCTCCCGGTTTTTGTGAAAGGATCGTTGTCACTGTGATTAAACATCCCATCGAGCATCAGCCCGAATTCAAGGGGAATTGGACTCGGGAGGATGAAAGTGGAAGGAACCAACCAGACGAGTTTTCTTTTCCCCATTTCGATGAATTCACCTCTAGTTTCCAAGAGGCGCACCACGCAGAGGTGCTCCCAGCTAATCCCCACGTGACCATCGCCCTAAAGCTTTTCACCCCGGCCCCTTCCCATTCAATGCCTTCCCTCTTCGTCGACGACCTTCCCCCCTTCCGCCGTTCACTTCCCTTTTGAAATTCCTTCGATGGCGTAATCGCAACCATCATCGAGGTCCATTCCACCTTTCCCTTTCCTGAAGACAACTTCAGATTAAGAAGGTCGTATCTGCAGACTTTCATCGCTAAAATATATGTCGACCTACGAAGAAAACACATTTTCCCCACCTGCAATTTTTTTTAAGCATTTAAATTTTTTTAAATCAACACGACATATGAAATACGCCCATAAAAGTTTATCAGAGCTGTTTTCAAGCTCTTTTGGGTCTAAATATAAAATAAATTCCTTATCAGGAATGAACTAGATCCAAAAAAATCGACAGACCATATTTACTATACTAGGCACGTAGCAAAGCACAAAATATTTTCTTTTGCCGGAATATAATGTCAGACCTCGAATAACTTAACCAAATTAAAAAGGAAATTAAGACCCTTATTAGGCCAACGAGTTCTCTTGGGATCCTCACATTTCACGCTCACTTCCCAAATTTAATCTCGGAAGTAACGAGCACCAAAGTGAGCTACTATACCGCGGATGACCTTAACCGCGGAAAAATCGCCTTTCTAAATTATCGTCTCTCATGAGCGAGAGCATACACCATGTCTGAAAAACGGGAACGACTGCGTTTCCACGAACGAATTTTGCAGTGCAATCTCCTTCAGTTAATTTTATAACGCAGCATGCACAATTTCACGGATTTCGCAACAAACACCGCGCAGACCATGTTAATGGCGCGCGTTTATAACGCGCTATACTATACTATATAAACTATATAAAACGGTAACATTCATCCCAGAATGGCCGCCAAACCTCGCCAAAGACAAGTTTAATATCATCGAGAATTAAGCTACTCTCCCGGTAAACCACGTTCCAACGCAAGGAAACTCGGGTGAATGCAATGGATCTTATCTCCACGCGAACCTCGAATCATAAAACGCCTCGCACGGTTGGGCGAGGGAAAAGAAGAACTAAGGACACTCGTAAACATTTGAGACCGTGGGGAAGAAGAGATGAGAGGGACAAGGAGTGCGGGTCACCCCGTCTGATGCCTCGGTCACTTCGCCCTCGGAGAGCGCACGCAAACAAACGGGGAAGTGCGTGCCCTCCAGACCGAAGAGCATGCGACAGGTCGAAAGGTCGCATACGCAGGACCAAACCCGCGCATTGGGGCGTGGAAGGATAGAGGGCCCGAGTGAGCGACATCGCACCCCCCTCCTCCCTTCCACTTCATCGGGTTCCACTTCATGCCTAGAGAGCTCTCCCGAGTTGCACCGTTTATTTCAGGGCTAGACTTGGCCATTTCCCCACGAGATATAAGAACACAGAATTGAAAGGGAAGGGAACCTTCACTCAAGCTACGCACTTCAACAGAATCGCTGAACACTCCGCGCATGGCATCAAGTATTGGATTATTATGCGCTCGTTTGTTTTTTGATGCATCCTCTAATTACTTATTCAGATTTTTCGCTGTCCGGGAGGACTTATAAGTGACGGGACCTTTCAAGCGTCCATGTTTCCAGTATTTGGTTAAAATGAGAATTTATTCGGTTGTCTATAAAGTTTTTCGGAAGCCTTTCATTTTTATCTCTAGGAAGTATAATTAATCTTCTGAAAAGTTAATTTCAACAGATTAATTGGCATTGCAGCGTTTTAACCTTCGCTGCTGGTAGATAAAATAAACAGACATCACAGAAATGGCGACGAATAAACATACAGCAATAAAACCTGAAATAGATGAGCTATGAATTTTAGTAACAATCAGACACAGACAATCGACTACCGACTCTATCGATTATATCCCGAATCTCGAACGAGAAAGTGTCATGATTGTGATAACGGCAATAACATTGATTACGCATGACGAAAATGAATGAAAATCACACCGTTTCTCTATATTAACTGAAAGATTGCGTGAGTAAAGATCAACCTGCAATTACCATTAAGTGAAGTGCGAATAAAATTGCACGGATCGGCCAATTTGTATTCCTTGTGTAAGACCCTTTTCGTACGTTCAACTTTTGCACTTGAACAAATCAGGAACTGTCCATAAGTAATGCAGCGTAAGCATGGGTAATCTCGAAGGTATCATTCACAACACAGTAGGGAATTCTCACTTCGCTTCATGAAAACCGGCATTAATTTATTGTCATCAATGTGAAAATAAAAGAGCCGGAGAGCGTGTTCAGTTTTGTTGTAAAGATAGCAAAAAATTGTTTATCATTTCATGAAAATGCATGAAAGGCATATTAATTATTTTCTTTTGAATGAAGAATCGTAAGAAAAATCAAATAATAATTTGGATCATTCTTTTCAGTCCACTTCATATTATTTAGATTAAACAATTTCCTTTGATTTACATTTAACACTTTTCCATCTTTCTCGAAAATATACACCATAAATAAAACACCGAAAGACAATTTTCGCCTAATACAGAGTGTGGTCGCAATCGCACCGGTCGTTTCTTGCAGACATAATAGAGTTTAATGCAGTGATCCACCTAAAATAAATCACAAATAAGAATGACTATTCAAAAGCTAATTATTTCCTCTTTCAGTGATACTCAATTATTTTTTCCAGGGATAATCAATGCAATTAAATGACCACTTCCTTCCAGAATACTAACCTTCCGTTTCTGTGCCAAAAAGTTATTGACCTCGTAAATATCAAGTAAGAGAAAAGGTCAAATGTCAATTTTCACCGGCAACAGCCAAGCTTCCTAGCTTCCGAGTCGGTTCACCCTCGGCATATTTCACTGATTTTTTGTTTTTAGATTTGTAATATCAAGGACTGAATTAAACAGGCGAAAGCCCTCGCTCTCGAGAGCACTCAACTCTGGGCATAAAACAAACCCACAGTTTCACATCCACACACGCACGAAGGCACAAGTGGGAGATAGCCGCGACTTCGCAGCCTAACAAGGGCATATCATATTCTCTTCCCTTTTTATTCAACGCTCGTCTCGGACCCGTGCCTTCCTTTTTTTAGTTCTTTCTTTTGCGCTCGTAATTCCGTCTCCCTCACTCTTTTCCGTGCGCCCTGAAGCTCTCTCCACACCGCACTTGACTCCCACGCCGGGCATGCTTTTAATAAACTCCGTTGTGCCTCGCATGCACGGCCAGCGAATCTGCACGCGTGCTTTTCGCGGAACTACATATTTCTCCTTCGCAAGTCGCAAGTCTGCAGCCGAGTAAAAATAAACGGCCGCTCCCGATTATTATACGGCCAGATTCAAAACTACGTACACACGTAGCCACGGGCATTGTTATGAGTTTCCTTTTCTCTGTGAATAACACATTTTTTTATTTCATCAAGCTCTGCAGTCGGATAACTTGTGGTTCGCAGTAGTCCAAGGGTGGAGCGTTGGACCACTGACCGGAGGGGACGGGTTCAAATTCCGTGCAAGTTTCTCCGAGCACACTCGGCTCTGCCCAAGCTATACCATTTTTCGGGTACCATCTCTTCTTGGGAAGACGGTTGGTTGCCGTTTCCTTTGCAGAAAGCTTTTAAATTGTAATTATCGGACATGAAAAAATGATACGTACAGTAAGTAAATGGCCAAAACCATTGTAAAAGTATGAGGTAATTATATCGTGCCAGGAGAAGTGTGTATGAATTTTTTTTCAAATGAGGCAATCGAAAGTTGCATTTAATTGAAACGAGTTCTTAAAATTGTAATTGTAAGGTAGGAAATTAAAAATTTGCAATGTGAAATCGGGAGTAATATTACCGCAGGTTTTCAAGAAAAGGAAGAACATAATAACATGCATCGAGACGATTTGAGGTTACACCGAACATTTAATATGAACAGAATCTCAACTATCTCAGAAAGGAGACCCAGAATAACGATTACACTGACGGACTTTAGAGGTGAACAGTGATGAACAAATGGAGTTCCAATGCGTATGACAATTTTGGAAATGAGTGTGGTTGGTTGGTTGGTGAATGAAGTTCTGCTGACGTCTAAGAAATATTTTGTTGGAAATGTTGAGAAACTGCTGAAAGACCCTACTTTACAATGAAGGTGATCACGACCAAATTCCCTGAATCAAGTTACCGTTAAAAGGGTCAAACTTTCAGATGGAAACATCGCCTAAATGGAACCAAAAAATCAAGAAAAAGCCTGGACCTGGTTTCCTCTGATGTCCAAGGTGTTCTTCATCATAAATTTCTTCCTGGAGGACAAATTATGTTGTAACATTAACAGTAAATCATGAGTTCTACCTTAGAGTTCATAAGCCCGTGAGAGATAGCGTGCGCCGTGAGCGACCAAATTTGACTCAAGACGATGGATGAATGACCATGACAATGCAACTGCACATTCAGCATTGATTGTTCGCGTTTCTGGCAAAACATTCAATCACTATCCTCGATCATTCTCCTTATTCGACAGATCTCGCCCCGTGACTTTTCCCCATTCTAAAAATACAAAAATGCGATGAGGGGACATCACTGGGAAGATATGGAACCAAAAAAACCAGCGAGAAAACTATGGTGCTTTAAAAAGTAGAAAAGAAGATGGAATAATTGCATTGCGACGAATGGAGAGTAATTTGAAGGGGACAAAGTCGATGTAGACTAAATTTTGAAAATTATTGTTGTTATGGCCTCCGATTGCGGAGTGAATGTGTGTGTGTATATGTATATACATATACATATATATATATATATATATATATATATATATATATATATATATATATACCACCGCTATTCCACAAAATCTCCCACCTTCCTTAATTATCCCATCCCTACTCAAACTGCTTCCCACAACCAGTCTTTTGATGACTGCTTCTCCGTCTCAGTAATTGAAACCCTTCCCAATTCCGCAAGTAACATTGAGAACCCGCGAGATGGCACATATCTGGGTGCTCCAGTCCTTCAAACCCCCCTGGCTGAACCAAGCCCACTGATTTTATCCAATGCTGCCTACATTTCCCCTCCACCACCTTGTCCGCTTCCTATTGGCCCCTTAACTCTCCTCCTCCTTTATATATATATATATATATATATATATATATATATATATATATATATATATATAT
>CM073771.1:4683466-4841119 GCA_037158775.1 Hetaerina titia
GAGGAAGGGGAATATGTCTTTGAGGATGAATTTGAAGGACTGAATGTAGGAGAAGTAGGTGGTACACATTGAGAGAGGGTGGGAGTCCGTGGTTGAGCGAGGATTGGGGGTGTAGGAAAGTTTAAGAATTTTTTTGTGAAGGAGAGAATCTGGGTATCCCCGTTGGAGGAGGCAAATTAGAGAATATTGAGCGAGAGATTGAAAGAGGTCGAGACTACAGAGGTTACTCGTAGAGATTAATGCAGAACCGACTAACTCGGTCATTGACCAGGTATACATGCCACCGAACAACCACAAGGAGGAAGTAGTGGATAGGACGCACGATGACTTAGAGGATATAATCGCGGGTGTCCAGCACGGGAACATTTGATAGTGATGGGGGATTGGAATGCGACGGTAGGCAAAGGAAGAGAGGGTGGTGAGGTGGGGGACTATGGGTTAGGCACGAGGAATGGACGCGGGGAGAAGGAAATAAAATTTTGCAGGAGACATAGGTTGGTCATCACCAACACATGGTTAACACACCACAAAAAGCGTAGGTATACATGGAAAATGCCAGGTGACTCAGAAAGGTATAAGTAAGATTATATTCTGATCAGGGACAGGTCTAGGAATAGTGTGATAAATTCGCACAGTTTCCCAGGAGCGGATGCCGACTCTGACAACAATTTAGTTGTTATGAAATGTAAGGTCCGTATGAAAAAAGATAAGGCAGGGACGGCGGGTTGGAAAATGGAATGTAGAAGCATTCAATGGATTAACGAGGAAGGAGTATCAGCAGGATGTGGAGAAAATGATGAATGACGGTAAAGAGCTGAGTACTATCGCAGAGAAATGGGAGTATCAAGAAAGTGATATCGACCGCCGCTAAGACACTATAGGAACAGATAACGGGAAAAGGATAGGGAAACCATGGGTCACGGATGGGATGATTACAAAGATGGATGAGAGAAGAAGATGGAAAAATGGAAACACAGAGTTAGGCAAAACGAAGTACAAAGACTTAAACAATAAATTGAGAAGGGCCACAAATAAAGCAAAGAAGAATGGTGGAAAACGCAATGCGAGAAACTGGAAAGTTTACAGAGGAAGGGTGAAATTAGTTCGCTATACAGCAAGGCTAAGTTATTATTGGGAAGTAACAAGACAAGATCTGTGCTAACAGTTAAGGATTAGTGGGGTAAGATAATAGTTGAACCAGGAAAAATCCAAGAGAGATGGAAGGGATATATAGAAACACTGTATGGTAGAGAACCTAGGGCAACAAGGTTAGACATAGAAAAGGAACATGACGTAGAAGAAGATAGCTTAGGTCCAGGCATACTCGACGATGAAATAGAAAGGGCATTAAAGGAGATGAAAGCAAATAAGACCGTGGGAGTAGACAAAATTCTTGTGGAACTGTTTAGGAAAATGTGGGAAGAAGACTCTATTTAGAATTAATCGTAGTATCTTGATTTGCTAAAGTTGTTCTTAGGATCATCAAGAAAAGGATAGAGGGTAAGGTAAATGATTACAGAGGGGATGATCAGTTTGGGTTTAGGAAGAGGAGAGGTATGTGTGATGCCATTGCAGTAATGAGATCGCTAATCGGGAGGAATATAAAGTACAATCAGAACGTATTTGCCTGTTTCGTAGATTTCGAAAAAGCGTTTGATAGAATGAATTGGGAAAAAGTAATGCGTATATTGCAGAAAATAGAAATGGATTGGAGGGACAGGAGACTGATCCGCGACCTGTACATGTCTCAGACTGCTCATGTGCGAGTGGGGAACGGAGAGTCCGGATGGGCAGTGTTAGGAAAAGGTGTAAGGCAGGGTTGCCCATTGTCACCGGTGCTGTTCAACGTATATGTGGAGGAAATTATTAAAGAGGCATGGGAAGTTGCTGGAGGT
The DNA here is from genome assembly GCA_037158775.1 of Hetaerina titia. Classification (NCBI taxonomy): domain Eukaryota; kingdom Metazoa; phylum Arthropoda; class Insecta; order Odonata; family Calopterygidae; genus Hetaerina; species Hetaerina titia. Next base: position 4,685,362 of record CM073771.1, read on the forward strand.
GGGGATGAAAGTCGGAGGGGAGTTCGTAAAATCAGTTAGGTTTGCTGATGACCAGGCTTTGGTTTGTCAGTTGGCCAAGGGGTTGCAAGCATTGCTGAGTGAATTGGAAATACCGTGTATATACAGGTATATGGGCTGAGAATCTTCATTAATAAAACGAATTTTATGCGATTTTCAAGAAAGAAAAAGGTCTAAGCTAAAGATTAAAATAGGGGGGGGGAAGTAGAGCAGGTAGAACAGTTTACGTATCTCGGAAGTGTTTTGTACCAATACAGTCAAAGTAGTAGTGACGTAAGGAGAAGAATTGCGCTAGGCAAGGAGGCTTTCATAAGGAGAAGGGAGCTGAAGATGGGTACGTTGTGTAGGGATATAAAGAAAAGACTCGTAAAAACTCTGATATGGAGCGTAGCTATGTATGGTGCGGAAACGTGGTCGCTGAAACAGGAGGATAGACGTGGATTGGATGCTTTTGAAACGTGGGTGTGGAGAAGGTGAAATGGGCTGAAAGGAAAACAAATGAGGACGTACTGGAGATGGTGGGTGAGGAGAGGGGTTTGTTGAGAGAAATCCTATGGAGGCAGGAAAAATGGAAGAAAGTCGTATTGAGCGGCAGTGGGATGCTGAAGACGGTATTAGAGGGGAGAATGTTGGGTAAACAAGGAAAGGGCAGAAATAGGATAGGGATGTTGGACGGGATGAAGGGAGGAAAGAAGTACCCAGAGATGAAGAGGGATGATGTAAATTAGGTTGCTCGAGTTGGTGCACTTGTTGGTGTCGCAAGTTAATTATGTGATAGTTGTGTCCATCCAAAAACCTACGTTGTCCGGTAGATTACTTATAATAATTATAATATATATATATATATATTATTTGGCAAATGATTCGGAGCACTTGGGCGTCTTAAAAACATCGCAGATCTCAAGGTAAATTAAGTTTCCTCGGTGGTGTAACGGTAGCACGTCCGCCCGGCAAGTGGAAGATCCGGTGTTCAAATCCCGGTCAAGAAAACGTTTTTACTTTCGTGATCTGCTCAAAAACCGCCTTCCCCACATGTCCTGTGTTTGCCTTTTATGTGTTTTCCTATCCCCTTTCCTTATACCTATTTCTATGTTTGAATGAATATTTGTGCGCCATATGGCGGGACTTCGTATTTGAATGTGTGTGTGTATATATATATATATATACATTCATATATTATATATATAATAATAAAATATATACTTATATATAACTTAAAATTATATATAATTATGTATATATATATACACACACACACACACACACACACACACACACACATATATATATATATATATATATATATATATATATATATATATATTGTCTATTTCTCCTTTGGTGGGTGAAACAGGTCCCTAATGCCATCTCTGGGCCATACAGTCGGAGCACATGGGCCATACAAACATCGCAGATCTCAGAGTAAATTTGGCTTCCTTAATATCTTAACAGGTAGAGCATCCGCCCATCAAGTGGAAGGTTCGGTGTTCAAATCCCGGTTAGGAAATATTTTTACATTTGTGATCTGCTCATATCCGCATTCCCCACCTTTCCTGCGTTCGTCTTTTATGTGTTTTCCTATCCCCTCTCCTTATACATATCTATTTCAACGTGTGAATGAACATTTGTTCGCCGTATGGCGGGAAATCGTATTTGAATGTGTATATTTACATATACACATATGTATATGTCCCCCTGCCACACACCTTTTTGGTGGCTCGCAGGGTACTTTTGTAGATGTAGATGTATTTGATAAGCCAACAGCTGATGCATTTCATTACTAAAAAACACCTGAAAATCTTGTTTTGATAGCTATGCGTGTTGGACCTAGGACTATATACCAAACACCAACACCCCCACCTGGTTATTGCGTATCAAAACGGGAAACTTAAACATGCAGACAAATTCTAACAATTTCCCATTCACCTCGCCAATTCATATTGGTAGAAATGCAATGGAAAGCAACAAAGTCGGTACGTAAATATTAAACTAAAGTGCTCAAACTCGTATGAAAGTTGAATGGATGGATGCGTGAATTATGGCATAAAGTTATGAATGAAGTTATTCCCGCTAATATTAAGCACCGATTCATGCTTTGTTCAGGATGAACAAACTTACTCTTCACTCAAGTGGTGGTATTTTCTTTTTAAAACCTAGAGTGATCTCCCAAAATGGCCAATCGTGTGTCACAATACAGCATCCCACACAAATCAGCAAATCAGAAATAACGCCATTGCGCATTGGAAAAAGCTTCCGAAAAATCGAAAGGGACACACCTTTAATATTCAGACGAGGCTTCAATTGGTCTGCAATCCGCACTTTTGGAGGGTTTTGAAAACATTGCCGTATGGGGCGCAATGAACCCAGCTCGCTTCCCTCTTTGCCTACTTTAAATCCTCACTTCCCGCACTCCCGTCGTTCCGCATCCCCGATTCTTCCTTTGTTTTCCCATCCCACCTTTGGCCTCCCTTCCCACCCTCCCCAACCGCCGCAGTCCGTGCTCGCAGCCCCCTTCAGAGAGCACTGCCCTCAGGGCGGCGGCTGCAGCGGCGCCCACCATGCACACACCGCCCACTTACAAGGGTGGGTCCGGGGGGTGAGTTTGTGGGGGGGGTGAGAAATAAGAATAAACGGAAGGCGACGCGATATCCCACGGCAGGGACGACGCCACTTGGCACGCAGCATCCACTAGAGATGGGAGCAGGAAGTGAGTGTCGAGTGAGGAGAGCTGGGGGGACGTTGGTGGGAGAGAGTTATTTTTTCGCTCTCGCTTCGCCGCGAAGACGTCGCCGAGTCCGCAGAGGACACCTTGCAATCGCAGCGCGACGGCTGGGGGGTTCGAGGAGACGGAGGGAGGATGACGGCGGAGGGCGGCGCGGCCGAAGAAGGTGGGGCGAGTGAAGCAGCTGCCTCGGGTGCGACTAGGATATGCCGTGGAGGGGGGAGTCGCGTACACGCACTGGTCTTCATTGGTCAGCACGGTCCACAGGTTGATTTGCAGTCTTTGTTTCCCCACTCCCACCGATCTTGTACGAGTCCCCTCAACTCCAGGTACGAATGACGGCCTCCATAGTTCCTTCTACGCGCCCCTTTCTGGGTTATCCTCTCACCTTGTTACACATGATTGCACCAAGTACTGTCGCTAAAGTCCCCTAGAAGGTCTTGAAATGTGATCCGTCCAGGAGTCTTGTATCTTTCTCGTGGTTTTTCAAAGAGACGGCATCTCTTCAGCTCTCAGTAACACTCAATCCACCCAAGATACCTTAAAGATCCTCCGGTGACCTCAAAGAGACGGTGTTCTATGTCTCAAACAAATCACATTCCAAATCGATCAATCGATCCAAATTCCAATCAATAAATCAAATCACATTCCAAAGTGACGGCATCTCTTCGGTTCTTCGCCTTCCAAGATACTCGAACACCTGAACCACGTCAAGTCTACGGTCATCTCGACCAATTTCGATTTCCTACTCGATCGATAAAAGGGCATTTCTTCCTTTTCCCTGTGGATGTTCGTTCATATTATATTTATGGTTTCCACAGTTCTCATTTTCCTTCCCATCTTTCTCGAGCTTCATCTGTAGCTTGCTTAATTTATTGTAGTTGTAGCTTGCACAATGTATTTAACAGTATCGGAGACATACGTAGATCGACCCTGCCCACACCCCCTACTGTATCTTAGCGGGTGTGCACCACACCTTACAGCAGCTACTTCATCTTGGTACAAATACCATACAATTTCCATATCTTTGTACTTCGCCTCTTTCTCCCTCGGTATCTAAAACAATCGTTGCAACTGCACGCCACCAAATTACTTCTACTGGAGCAGAGAAGGTCCGGAATCAAGTCAGCCTACCACAATTACTATATTTCCCCGACATGCATTTTTTTTTAAATATCTCTGGTAGCCTCATGCGTATGGGTTGAGAAACGATTGAAACCATTATTTTCAAAATGAAAATAATCGTTTCCGATTTAATGTAAACGAATGAGAATTTATTTTACACGTGCTTGACCTTCTAATAATTAATTAGCGATAAAGCTAACTATTTTACCATACTTTTTGGTTCAGTATCAGACGATAGATAACATTTAAACATTAATATGCATAACATGTATCTGCCCAATCTAAAGAAATTCCAACTGCCGATCCATAAGTAATAAAGTTACGATGAATGGTAGTGCATATGGCTTTAACTAAGCGTCAGTACACCAGGACTGAGATTTGATAACGACGGAAGATACATGACTCCAATATTTCGAGATCTAAATATTAATTACAAAGGCGACCTTCCTTAAAACAAAAATCATGATTTGTCCACATTATGCCTGCACATCGAAATTACGCCAAATCAATATTCATGGCGTGTGGAAAACAAACGATATGCTAACAATACTCACCAAGGAACTCTCTAAAAGGTACTGTGGTGTGTAATGTACGTATATAGATAAGTAAATACTTGAGACATGTCCACAATGATATAAAGGATTGCTTTGATAACATTTCATAATCCACAGAGCCTAAATAACATACCACCACGAATATAGTGTATTTATTTTTTCTATGAGACAGGAAGCGACAGCAAAAATATGGCGTTATTATTGAAATTCGCAAAATTTATCTAATTCCACAAGAAGCGTCAATTTCTCTGTTAAAAAAATAATTCATAACCGTTAACGAAGATATCTTAAGCACGATTAAATTCGTATTCATATAACAACAAGAGAAACATCACATGATTCTGTAGCTTCTCTACTACTTTCCCGCATTGAATTAGTCGACTTACTAAAAGAAATATCGTAAAAAACATCCATACCAATTAAACCGTAAATTAATCCCGGGTATAAAAAATAACTGGCTAACCCTTCTCTCTGACCTTTTCATTAAAAGAAACAAGGAATCAAAACCAAGGAAATAAAATTGAACTGGGCTGCAGTAAAATGCCTTCGATACCCACAGGACACCTCGCATGATGCCACGCTTAAAACCCATTACGATGCCACGCATAACTTCTGGTAAGAATATTAAGGCTAAACTTCTTAACAGCCGGAGACAGCTTAGCGTCTCAATCTGGAATGAAACGACCAACTACTCCTCCCCCTCTCCCACGCGACATGTTTATTTCCACGGAGGGCGCCATTTGAAATTTGTTTTTCAAACGACTTCCCCATAATTGGAGTGTTGCCGTGCCAGGGACACGCCCTTCAAGCGCTTAAAAATACTTCACAAATAAATTGAGAGACAGAAAAACGATTCCTATCAAGCGAGAAAAGAAGGCGACGCGGCATTCATTATCTCACGCTTTTCGAAAGGACATCATGTGAGGATTTACCTCCCGGAAAGGAGATTGAATTTCCTGAAAAGGGAGAATAAATTAATTCTCCTCTTCCTAATTTTCCGTCTTCCTCTCCTTTTCTACGTGCTCCTTGCGCTTACTTTAACTTCTTTTTTCACCCAGCCCAGAAATTTACGACGGAAAACGATTCCAAACTTCATTCACAAACTTTTTGACAACATTTAAGATTAGGACCGAAGAAAAACATGAGGTTAAAACGACCATTACTGAATCATCGCATTCAAAATTTCAACGTGGAATATACGCTGTATTCTAAACCTTCCAGACACAAACCAACTGGTAGAAGAAAACCGGGCAAACCTCACAAGGATGACGGAATAAACGAAGATCAATTTCCTTGATTCCATTACTTCTCTATTTCAACGATTACGTTTGACTCCAACGCCAAAATTAACGCGAACCAAAACGGTACTACGAGAAAAAGGGTTTCACGGTTTGCACCGAGTGATATAAACCAAATACATAAATTCTCGGAAAACCGTTCCTAATCCATGCCATAACGGCAGTACGGAAACACACAGCGATACTCCCTTCCCCGCCCTCCCTTCGGCCCGGAAATTGAATTCAAAGGTGCGCACACGTCGTGCCCCTTGCAGTGCCCGCAACAGTCGGAGACAATATTATTGGAAGAACGTCTTACTTAACACACACGAAAAAAGCCTGGTAATCATTGCACGATATCGCCATCCCAATGAATTCCGATATCAAAATCACGTCATTGCCAATCACGGCCGTGCTGGCAATTAACGCTTCTTTGAAGCAAGATGAAAGGCGATTTAAGAGGTGGCCTAGACCTAGCCTGGATACACCCGGCGGCATACTAATTAGTGCTCACACATATATTTCCTCCTGGGGACTGTCTAATTTCCAGGAATGACCCTTCTTCTAAGTAATTGCCTGATGCCATTTTCCGGGCCTTGACCTTTCCTCACCGAGAGCATAAGAACTACAGATTTCCTCATATCACTTCATATATAGTCCAGTCATAACTCATCGTACGAGGATTTGAATTTAAATAATGGCTTTGAAACTGCGGTTCTTCGTGTTCAATCACCAGACGCCTCGAGTGAGATTGCACACTTCCAATGTGATGCCGTGAGACATCACTTCGGGTTACTTCAACAACTACGTAACATTGTAGCAACATTCCTACATGTGGCGGAATGATTTTACAAACATATACCCAAAGAGTTTTTTACTCCGACCTCAGACGAATCTATATCTCAGAGGAATTTCTTTTGCAGTGCATTATATATTAATAGGCTTTTTAAGCCACTAAAATGATGGCGCGAGAGATATGTTGACAATCGCGACCAAGTAATCAGTCAGGTTACTCTTTTTTTCCTTTGTTATTATATTCAATTCTTGAGGCAATATATTTTTTATGAAAAAGAAAATGATGATGTCTATATAAGAAATTTTAAAGAGTTGTGTATTACAGAAATATTTCATATTGGCCCGAATTTTTACGCATGAAGTTATAATTATCAGGAAACAACAAATTAACCTCTACGATATTACAATTATGAGCCACAGTTATTATGAGTTCCACAATGATATTCGACGAGGCGCATATCGCTGCCGAAAATCTCGCCAAGCCCCAGACATTCCTGCTCTCCCAACAGACCAAAATAAAATAGTGTGAGGCATCATCCACTAACAAGGGGAGCGGAGGGAGCGACAACCCTCGCCGCACGATCCCAGTGCCTGCAGCCGACACTCGAAGCATTGCAACAAACGGGTTCGCCATCACTCGATTGCTCCCACCCCCAATTTGCGTAATTCAAACCGTGAACCTTGCTCGAACGGAAACATAATTTGTAAGCTGGACGCTTAAGGACCTTGTGTATCAAAATTGGCCGCCCCAGCTTTCACGATAAGTCACTAATGGTGCACGGCATTGACGCGCCTCAAAAAATTGACTCGTGTGCCAAACTATTCAAAGCTTTCACCATCTAAATTTCTGTGAGCGCCTTTTCTTGAAATTTCACGCTAACACCCTCTGGCGACACTAATGTTCAACGGGAGTGGGAGAGTAATCTCCCGACAAAAGTTTCAACCTAGTTTACGAGGACTTCTCTCGGAGATTTTTCGATCAAGCCAAAGATGAGAGCGCAGCCAGTCCACGTTTTGGCGCGAGAGACATGAAGCGAAAGATAAGAACGCGCTGGGAGCTTTGTTAGCTTCCCCTTCCCCCCTCTCTCTCCCTCTCTCTGTCATACGCACACACACATACTTAGACACACCCACGCACACGTTGCCGACTCACGACTCCTTCCTTGAAGCCTACAGAACGACAAATAGAGAAAAGCAAAATGAGGTGTAAGATTGAACTCGAAAATTCATCACGTGGCTTCTCTTTTCAAGAAAAGGGCATTGTGACTTTTGTTGTGTTAAGAACATAGCATTCCATGTATTTCACTATCCAACTCAAAACCTCAAGAAAACAGAATCAGACCTCCCGCTAAGTTGATATTTTAGGGTTACATAGCAAAATGATCTTTAAAAAGTATTTTCGATAACTCCTTCATTATGTCGGTATAATATTTTTTAAAAATAAAATCGATAAATGGAATAGTAGACTTCAATGCTTTTTGTCCATATCAATTGATGGCGGCACAAACAGGAAATAGATATCTTCGGCAGAGAGTGCATACTCTCTCTAAAACATGCACGAACTCCCTAAGGCAGCGGTTTAAAGAAAGAAAAACCCTTAGCTCTTCCTCACGCACACTTCGAGTTTCGATTGTAAAGCAGTGCGAGGCGCGCGTGTTATTCCCCCGCGAAAGGAGTGGGCTTCCCTCGGAGCTCGCCACGCACAACCCTCCGGAGAGGTCCATCCTCGAACAGAGGACGGAAAGGGAAACTAAGGGGAAACAAAACAAGGGAAGAAAGTTGTCGCACCGACATTCCCACCCAATCCTTCCCCCACTTCCGTCTGCGGTCGTCACGTCTCCATGGGCGGCCGACAATGCAGTCATCGCCGCCCCTGGGAGCCCACGAGGGCCCTCCAAGCCCCGTTAACCCCTCCCCCCTCATATCCCCAGTCGACTCGCGTGGGGCGAGTGGGGTGCACGGCACGAGAATTCACGCTTGCATGACGCATGGGCACGCGCGCATACGTATGTGCAAGCGTACGTAACAGAATGCGCGCGCATGCGCACTCGGCGGCGCCCACGCCTCGAAGGCGTCATCTGCGGGGGCTGAATAGAAGGGAATATCGAATGGGGGTGTGGGAAGGGCAGCAGGGGCGAAGGGAGAGATGCTAGACGGGGCGGGGGAGAGGGGAAGGAGAATGGGGCGTGAAAAGGGAACGCGGATGAATGGAGAGAGAAGAGGAAAGGCAAAAGAAGATTCACTGGCGTATCCAGCAATTTACCTCGGGTCCCATTCAAAACGGGAGGAGCCAGAATGTTTTTATCATAACGTTATGCGTACGGCGAGTTCTAGACTTACTAAGCAGGTCCCACACGAAAATAATCTATTCTACGTCGCAGGAGAGAAGAGAAAAATAATGTACATTTCCATACAGGTTTATTAGTATCCGCTATACAATAGAAATCATTATCATTGAAATAATGGTATTAATGCGATTTAACTATGGCTGACAAAGAATAAATCAGGGGGGACATTTCAACAGTATGTCCTCCATCAAAACCTGTATTAAGTGAAGCTACCCCTGAAACCGCTCCTTAATTCTTTGTATTTCTGAATTACTTACGGGACGAATGACACGGAAATTCTGTGCAGGTTTATTGTATTCCTCATAAAACGAATGTTGTTAGACGTGGTATGGCGTACCAGCGACACTGACGATAAAATTATAAAACACATTTTTTCCTCCTGTCTACTTCTATATTTTTTTGATATTTTTATCAGATTGGTGGGATTTTCATGTCTTAAGTTCATCAGTTATTGAAAAATATTCCGCAAAACTCCCATTTTGTAGGCAATAATCTATCATCTCTCGGATCCACCAGATGACGATGGACAGGAGGCTCTCCCGGTCGTTTGCAGCAGATCAGACTGCCCCGGCGGCCGAAGGCCGCGTCGGCCGACCACAGCTGGTCCAGCATTTAACGCAGAGCGGTGACATTTCCTCGGCTATTACTACTCCAAGTAGGTAAACGCGTGTATAACACCTCCCGGTGCTGGCTCGCCAGGAAAATGTGAGCACCTTCGTTCAGAGAGTGGGCTAATACCGACGACGTTTATCTCCCCGTAGTGCTTATCTCGACTCGATAATCTGTCGACAGGGGAGGATCGGCCAGGTTTTTACTGAAGGATTGGGTTAACTACCCGAGATTGGGCGTCTGTCTACTTAAGAGAGGGAGACATTTCCGTCGTAGCGACCGCAAATACGCACACATTCCAAGGCCCTGGTAAATTCAAGAATAAACTGAACTGTACGAATAAACAGCCTGAATAAATGAATTACAACAACAAGTGGTGCACGAAAATATTCCCCAGGATAACAGTTAAACCATTTCTTACGTAAGGATTTCGAGAATCATAAAATATTGGCGCATTCGCCTGGAGACCTATGAAGTGGACCAACAAAGCAAAATAGTTGCATTAGAATTCTGCCATTCAAATCAGTTTGTAATTTCAACGCTTACTAATTAATAAATACTTCTTTCAATTACATGTTGTAACAAAGATGAAATCGGCACATTGTTATCCCCTGCCTTCACTGACAAAAACAAGGGAGGGGAAATCCCGGGAGAGGGTTAGGGGCCGCAGAGCCGGAAAGTCATTGGTCCCAATTCCGCTCTGAATACGAACTACGTGTTGCAATGCAACGCACCTTCCACTAAATAAATAGAATTTTTGCAAAGTTATAAAAATTAACTTTAAGAAAGAAATGCCAATTGGGAGACTCGGAACTGACGGCGTGAGCTCAAACCCATCTGGAAACTTTCAACCGAGACATCATCCCCATTCGTAACCGTGTTGACTATATTAGAGAGCGGCCAGTCGACGGATGGCATTCCACGGTTTGAAGCTCATCTCGCTGAATAGTTCTCCAGTGTAAACTCCTCCGTCCTTCCCTCCCTCGCCCAATTCCATGCAGCCTATCTCAAAAACATGCCTCTACTACTCTTAGGAATCATGCTGAGCATCTGGTTTCCTCAGACTGCATGACAAGCTCCGGAGATCCAAAAATATCAGCAAGCGATCTCTAAACAAATAGAGCATTTTTCATGTATGACGGTCAAAACGCTTTGAATATGTCCGACGCTACGTAATTTCTCCTCACTTACCGTTTTTCGGACATAACCAAGCTATCAGATCCTTTCATGCGATTAAAATTTGGTCCAAATTTCGTTAAAGAAATAATGTATTCCGCAAGTTCAAAATATAACCTTCGTCGTGATTGTGGCCAATTTTCATTTGGATCAACCTTGACATTTTCAATTTAAATTCTCCTGTGGAGCCCCGCTAGAGCATTAATTGGACATGGTTCCGGAATCAACCAATGAGAACTCATGTCCACTGGTCCACATTAAATCGTTATTTGTTTGTTATTTTGACAAGACGACACCTCCTAAATGAACAAATCATTTACCCAGTCCCGTCGTCGACTTATTATTCTGTAACGTTTTGGTGAACGCGAACTTTAAATTCCCTCAATTTAGTATTATCGCGACATTTTCACTCTTCACGACGCTCTAGATATACCTATCTATTGATGGCGGCGTATTCATAACACTTTTAGTATGGAGAGCATGAAAATAATTTCGAATGGTATTAATTTCACGAGAGCTGTTCCACTTCCTAGAGTAGACAAAGTATTAGCATTTGCCACCCAAGAAGTTACTGTTGTGGCATCTCCCGCAGTTTCTTGAAATTTTTCTTTGAAGATGTTAAAACCATCAAAGTGTTGACTCATGTTTAGGATTTGGATCGCTCGGGATGTAAGTTTACATTTTGGGCGGTTCTTAAATTTTTCCGAAAATAATATCATGGCTCGTGTGGATTGAGCTTCAGTCAGGCAATAATAATTCAGGTATTTAATATTTTTGTCTCAGAAAAATTTAGCCTACGTCATTTCGAACAATTACATCAGTTATTTTTTCATATTTCTCGATCACGAACGGGAAATGTCCTCATTACATCGTTGCATATTACTATGCCACTGTGCCACGAAATAGATCTACCAAATATTGGCGCTTGATATTCGTCCGAGAAGGGGGAAAGTGGGCAGTCCCTTTCCCTGTGCCACCAATGGTTTCCCGAGGAAAACTTGAAGCATAAAAATTATCACACAGCTTGAGTGAAGCTGAAAGTGCCCAGAAACATCCACGGGAATCGAACGCGGGCTCTCTCAACGATCTGCCCAATTCACAGTAGTCCAACGCTCTAACCACTGGCCAATCATGCAAAAATTTCTAAATATCCTAAGCTCACGCTAAAAAGGGAAAATTTACATTCATTTATAATGGATGACGCACACGTCATAAAGAAGAAAGATGATTCAAGCGGAATCGACCAAAAGAAGATATATTTGCGTGACTTCGTCATGATTGCCACGGTCAATGAGGCGAGGGAGAGAGAAAGAGGCGGAAGACTCGAGGTCCGTCTCTGCGGTGATCACAGACGGGACGTCAATTCTATGAGCAACCGCCCCCTCGGGGAGTTGTTTGAAACCTCCACCCAACCCCCCCCCCCGCCCAACCACCGATCTCGCACACCTGCCGCCGACGGAAGGAGGGGATTCATTTGTCACGAGGCAAATCTCAGGAAGCGGAGAAGAATAAAAGGAAGAAGGGAGCGGCGTCCGAATCGATTCCCACGGGGAAGGAACGGCGAAGAGAGGGGAAATGCTTCGGCGGTGGAAGAGCTTCCCTCTTGCGGGGACGTAAGAAAAATGACAAACAAAAAAGGAGTCTTTCCATTGCCCCGCCCCAAGAACGTTCCTTATCTTCTCGCCTTCTGCCTCAGACGACCGCACCTCCAAGGCATCGGCGAATCAAACCACACACTTACTTGCTCCTCCCGTCTCTTGCGAACAGGAATGCGAGGAACGGCACAGAAAATGCGACGATGGGGATTTTAAATTAAGATTCTTCCATAACGTTCCCAAAGAGCTGAGAGAATACCGTTATCGACGTGAAGATTTTCATTTTTGACGACTTAACATGAAGACGATTCGCTCAGTTTAAGCCCATTTCCCTTGAAAAGAGAAAACAGAAAATCACATAAAAAACAGTATTTACGACTGGAATATCATTTCTTCTTTTTTCCTTGAATCCCAGTAGCTTCCGTTAATTTAAACGCTCCAATGAAATCAAATTAATGACCTCGTAAAGCCACGCATGTCAGTAGACCGCAAACAACCGTATTTAACATTATGTCTTCACTAGATTATACAGACTGGGTACATTGCACCGTGAATTACAACGTGAACAAGTTCAGGCAAAACTTTTAAGAGGCAAAAATATAAAATTGATAACATAATTAACCAATACATTTAATCAAGAAAAAGGTACGTTTAACTCAGGAATATATTTAACCTGAAGCAAATATAATTAATGCATTTTATCGAAAAATAATAATACGCATTCTGACGGCGGTAGGTAAATTAGGTAATTTTGGGTATGATCACATAAAGCTTTCATGTGTTCAAGCAATGATTTTATTAAAATGAAGGGATATGCCAGATATACGCCAGAACCCGTAAAACTCGTCACTCTGAAATGTGAATGGGCATTTGGCTTCGGGATTTGGCTTTCGACGTCTCTCGGCCTGAGTTGTGTTCGCAGTAGTCTTGCCAATTCCCAAAAAGCATCCTGGCGGACGATAATCAGCGTGAATAAGTGTTCCAAAGGGATAGAGTAACACATAGACATACACAATGATCGGTGAATTAATATGCGTCTTTGATAAAAATACGCGTGAGGGACACGACTTCAACCAACACAGTTCACCTGGATTCTACATCTATATATAATCTCTACCTCAAGCTAAAATACCCATTATGAAAATATTAGTTACGATGCTCAATAAATATTTGTCTTTTCCTTGAAAAGACCGATGCTTTTAATTCCATCAACACCGTTCACCTCTCCATGCCTTAGTTCTGAAATTAACTTCGTCGCTCCGAGCGTTTCAGGGTTCCTGTATGTATGTGCGTATTTGTTCAGCCATAAAAGAAGAGTCAGTGTCTCTATCTGTGGGTCCTCTCTTTCTCCATCTCTTTCGAGCAAGTCAAACATGTATTCTGCCTGCCGCTCGCATCTGTCAAAACCGGCCTTCCCCTTCGCTTTGACTTGGGATGATTTTCCTTCTGGCACGCACCGCCCTAATCTCCTGTCAAGCTCGTCTTCCCGTAATCCCACCCCGATTTCAACCTTGGCCGACGGATAGCGATCCAATTCCTCACATTTTCACGCACGCGCGTAATGGAAATGTAAATTATCCTGGGGAGGGTAAATAATGAGCCACACACACATTTCCTGGGTGAGTCGAGGTAAATTTAGAATAGAATTCGCTCCAGCATTGGGAGTGAGAATAAATGAAACTCGTCCATTCTGGCGTGACTATTAGGCACCGATTCATGAAGAATTGCGACGCTATAATTTATTATTCCACACAAATTTGAATCATTCATGACCCTATTTCATCACGGGTTCCACGCATTTCAAAATGCTCTTGGACGTTTGTGTAGCAAATCTCTGTAAGGTTCGCGGACTGATGATCACAATAACCATTTTTTTATGCTTAAATCCATTAAAAAATGCAAACCTTCAGATTTCCCATCATAAATCATGGGACTCATTCACACTTGAAATGGAACGGCAAAAAGAAAGCACGTTAGGGAATAAGAAAGGGCTGTTTGGAGAAATTGGGAGGAGGAGGCAAGAGATATGGATGCACGGTATTTAGAATGGAATTGTAATTTTGAGGACGATAGAAATTTGAAGAATGCTGGGTAAACAAACGACGAAGGCGGAACAAAAAGCATATTTTGATGCCCATGGTGGGAGAAAGAAAGAAATGGAATGCGAATTACGGTTTGTTTTAAAGTAACGTGTTGAATGGGGCTCAAAAAGTTAACAAGTTCTTCGTCTAGGAGTCAGCGAAAAATCTGCACTAATCGGTAGGCTGGTGTTAGTGACACATACTTCGGAAAATATACATGATGACATAACTAATCATTTATTAATGGAAAATTCGAAATCTTCATTGCCATTTGGGATACGTATAGTATTTCTACCAAATCTGACTCGATGCGATTTTTTAAAGGATGTTCCAATAAGAATATAAGTACGCTATGGAATTCTACGATAAATATTATAGGTATGTTTGAAAAGAGCCGAGGACCGGCAGTTCTTTTCTAGGCGGATTTGGGAGCTTTTTCCTCTGTTGGTAGTACGCTTCTCTTCAACTATTTTAAGTTCAACTGGCACCTTCGCTCTCCGAGATGCCCACCCCCGCGCAGTTGCCGTCATGGAAACCCATCGTCGTAGCTCCGACAACGTCCTTCGCTCCCGCTTTCCTTCTTCCCTTACTTCATCTAGCAGGTTTTCTTCATCTTATGACCCCTACCCACGTACGAACTTCTTTCCCTCGCTCTCGACAACGCCCCAGTGACCAATGTCTTTCCTCGTCGATCGATCCTCGTATCCTTCCGTCACCAGCCGTTCACATTCATCGATCCACTCCGTTCCTCCCACCACCTTCTTCAGCCTCATTCACACCCCATCGAATGAACACGGCTGATATTCTGAACTTAATGTGAAACAAGGGAGACCACATACAATTATTACGCGTGACTTTTCCAGGCGAACACATGAAAACTGAGACAAAAGAGTAAATACAACAAAAATAATATGCATATTCCAAACGAGATTCAGTTAATATAGTCAGTAATTATCGTAAATTTTGAACACACACACGTCGATCTTTTTGAAACGATGGCAACAATCCACGTGTTAGATAATACTTCCGATACATTCTACAAAATAAATTCAGTTAAAATCAAAGACATGAGCAAAATGAAAAGGTCTAGATGAAAAAGGAAATTTTGAATGAAATAATGCCAGAGGATTATCCATGGCCATTGGCAGAATGAGAGAATAGGGCTCGAGGCACCGAAGAAAGAACGACTCGACGAATGGAGGTATTGCGGAAATGCCCATTGGAAGAGGAACGTGCAAGCAGTGCAAGGTATGCATAATCCGACGGCCAGGGGTTGAGACACAGACGAGGGATTACGGAAAAAGAATGAACCATGAGCACAAAAATTGAAGGTGAGGCTATATTCTACTACAAGTTACAAGTCCAACGTCAGCTGAAGAAGACGTCGTCATCAGTGTTCCAATCAAAATATTGACTCTTTGCAGCACGCCATTCTTCTTCATTCATTATTAACTCCCATACAGCCTGATAACTATTGTTTTACATGCCTCTTCGTTTGTCCCAAGTACTTGTCCCCCTGTCTTCCCCGTGGGACCTCGCCTTCCCTTCTATGACATCTCCTAGCAAATCCTTTGCGCCTCAAGATGCGCCCATTTCCTCTAGTTCTTATTTGTCGTGGAGCTCTCCATGCACCCCTTTCCTATTCTGCATCGCTGTGCAAGGTTTGTATAAAACGTATCGGCAACAATTTTGCACGCTGGTAGATGAAAATAGCAGAAAAAAATCGATAAATGCATCAAACAGCTAAATCCAGGCCCAACTCTTCAAAGCATCTTTATGAGATGAACCAGGTGAATGAAAATGGCGAGGAACACAAAACCTTGAGTTTTTATCGTAATTTATTGGGGGCTCTGTGGTCATACATATGACGGTGGATATGTAATAGCGTCGTACGTTTCTAAATTTTTACAGGGTGATCTGTAAAACATATGCCATGTATGAGGCCTTAACCCATTTTATTGAAACCGTATAAACAGACTCGCAATTTCGCTCAAACAGACCCAGATCGACCTGTTGATGCATGCTGAACTTCATGACTACTTTCAATAAAAGTCATGAATAAATATTACGCAAGGGGTTCCAGAACGCTTTACACTCCAACGACAACTTCCTTTAACAACTTTGAAACTAATTTGTCACTTTGAGAAACACACGTCTGATGCTCAGGTTGATAACGCACTACCTAGCTTACTCCAAAGTGGAGGGTTTCAAACTGCCTCGGGAATGCATGCAAATATCAATCGTTAACAAAAAAAGAAACGTGAAATAATTACGCTTCACTTAACGAATGTTGTCATGCAATGGATTATTTTTGTTGGGCTTACGCCACGATATTAACTCAGCCCGTGGAGTGCCTATTAAAAAACTATTACCAAATAAGATTTAACTAGAGAGCAGTCTGGGCAAGTGTATCCTGACTGATTAATATTATTATCATTAGGTAATCTACCGTTTAAGGTAGGTTTTTGGGTGGACACAACTATCAAATAAACATTTTGTGACTCCACACCTATCAAACTAATCTATATCAGGTCCCTCTTCATCTCGGTGTACTTCTTTCCTCCCTTCATCCCGTCCAACATCCCTACCCTGTTCCTGCCCTTACCTCGCTTGCCCAACATTCTCCCCTCTATTACCTTCTTCAACATTCCACTACCGCTCAATACGCCTTTCATCCATTTTTCCTGCCTCCATAGGATTTCTCTCAACAAACCCCTCTCCTCACCCACCATCTCTAGTACTTCCTCATTTGTTTTCTTTCGGTCCATTTCACCTTCTCCATTCTTCTCCACACCCACATTTCAAAAGCCTCCAATCTACGTCTATCCTCCTGCTTCAGTGACCACGTTTCCGCGCCGTACATAGCTACGCTCCATATCAGAGTTTTTACGAGTCTTGTCTTAACATCCCTACTCAACGTCCCCGTCATCAACTCCCTCCTCCTTGAGAAAGCCTCCTTGCCTAGCGCAATTCTTCTCCTTACGTCCCTACCACTTTGACCGTATTGGTCCAAAACACTTCCGAGATATGTAAACTGCTCTACCTGCTCTATTCTTTCCCCGCCTATTTTAATATTTAGCTTAGCCTTTTTCTTTCTGGAAAATCGCATAACCTTTGTTTTATTAATATTGATTCTCATCCCATATTTATCGCACTGAACCTCCAATTCACTCAGCAATGCTTGCAACCCCTTGGCTGACTGAGCAACTAATGCTTGGTCATCATGCATGCAAACCTAACCGATTTTACCAATTCCCCTCCGACTTTCATTCCTACCTCCAGTTCATCCCATGCCTCATTAATCATTTCCTCCACATATACGTTGAACAGCACCAGTGACAATGGGCAACCCTGCCTTACACCTCTTCCTAACACTGCCCATCCGGACTCTCCGTTCCCCACTCGCACCTGAGCAGTCTAAGACATGTACAGGTTGCGGATCAGTCTCCTGTCCCTCCAATCCATTCCTTTTTTGTGCTATACACGCATTAATTTTTCCCAATTCACCCTATCATACGGTTTTTCGAAATCTACGAAACAGGCAAATACGTTCTGATTGTATTCTATATTCCTCTCGATTAGTGATCTCATTACTGCAATGGCATCACGCGTACCTCTTCCCTTCCTAAACCCAAACTGATCATCCCCTAAGTAATCATTTGCCTTACTCTCTATCCTTTTGTTGATGATCCTGAGAATAACTTTAGCTGCGTGGGATATCGAACTTTTTGGTCTGTAATCCTCACATGATATAGACTTTGCCTTTTTCGGAATAGGAACTAACACCGATCTCACAAAATCTTCCGGCCAGATTCCTTCCTCATAGATACTACGAATCAGTCCATATAGGGCCTTCTTCCCTCATTTTCCTAAACATTTCAATAGTTCTACAGGTATGTTATCCACTCCCACGGCCTTATTTGCTTTCATCTCCTTTAATGCCCTTTCTATTTCAACGTCGAGTATGCCTGGACCTAAGCTATCTTCTTCTACGTCATGTTCCTTTTCTATGTCTAACCTTGTCGGCCTAAGTTCTTTACCATACAGACTGATTCATGTACAGAACTTAAAATCTATGAGATTTCCAACATCTTCCCATGAAGGGGGCAACTGATTTCTTGAAAAACTCCACGAGTCCCGCTGAGAAATGGCCACCTAGGTGGTCACGGCTGCGGAAGATGTAAAGAGTTACTTTCAACTCTGTCTGTAAGCGAAGTCCGTGAGCTCGCTTGGGCATGATCGTCCATCTGCCCTCATCAAATCCCCTCCATCACCCCACCACCTTCTTGGAAGGAAGACCTCTTCCTCCCGTACAGACGACGCTCGTCAACCTCTCTACTCTCACAACCATACACAGGACTACTTTTTTCTTCCCGAAATCCTCTCGTCCACTGGACATTATTTGCTCTTTGTGGTATTCTGTGAGGATTTCCGGTACCCACCTTGCACGCAATTTGTGGTATCCAACTTTTTCCGTGACAATATTGTAGACAATAGTGCGTCCAAGTTGAGGAAATTATTCAGCCAGGCCATTAATCGTCAATCGACAATCGCATCGCAGTTTTTGTTCCACTTGCGAAACAATTTCATCGGTCAGAATACTGGGCCTGCCACTTGGCTCTTTGTCGTGGACATTTTTTCGTCAATTTTTAAAATCACCGCACGATTGTCTAACCTTTCCTTCATTCATAACTGTAGGTTCATAAACTAGGCATAACTCCCGATGAATTTCAGTAGCCGACAATCCTTTTGCATACAAGATTCGTATGACAGAACGCACTTCACAGCTGGCGGGACAAACGATTATCGCGGACATTGTTGTTTGCATGCACGGACAAGCAAACGACTTCTGAAACAAAACAAATGCTGCTAAAGCTTCTCAACGAATCAGTAGATGGCACTACAGGAGTAAAACTGTGTTCTGAATCGCCAATATTTAAATGTAAGCAAATGGCGCTTACTTTATGAATATGCCTCGCCATTTCGAGATAAAAGAAATCGCAAGGAATTTTTCTGCCAATACCGACTAACTAGCAAACTTGTACTCTCCCTCAATACGAACAGCTAAATTGTTTTAAAAATCATTTTAATTTCGCTAAGCATCATATTGCACTTAAACTCACCGTGGGCCCAATCGCATGCATCATGATATCTTACCCATAATTCCATAAAACGATCCCATTTGTGAAAATCAATCGCACAGTCAATCCAAAGCTTTAAGGTAAAACAAATGAAACTTCATGACTTTCACTGCGTTGTTCTCGATCCGTTATACATGTACCAAGCTGATAGTGGCATATCCAGCGATTAGACGTCAGCAAAACACTCAAAATAAACTTTATTATACCACATTGATTACCCCTTTGTAAGATATAAATTTAGTCCTGTCGAACGTGCAGAGCGGAACAGAATAAATCAAAAGCAAGGAGAAGCCGTGCATTGGTTATGTATCGAGAAATTACCACTAAATATCAGGTTTATGTGAACCTGGAAATTTTTAAGAATATCTACCCATACGTCTTCTAAGAAATGATTATTCTTTCAGGGCAAAGCGGGAAGGAAATAATGTTTTTGATGATAGAAGATCACCCTCAAAATAAATCCATTGCAAAGTTTGTTTTCCATAAATATTATGAAACATAAACACAGAAGAAAACGACTTCCGCGGAAATAATAGGATTCGGGACCAAGTCTGCAGATGTGCCGAGTTACACCTACCTCGCGGTCGAAAGGAAAAAAAATAAGACGCCGGGGTGAGAAAATGAGGAAGAGAGGTAGAGTGAGTGGGAGGGTGAGGGGGTCGGGGACGAAGACGAAGCAAGGGATGTGAAGCCGAGGAGAAAAAACGCAGTCGCATCGAATTTCACATTAAGGAAAACGCTCTTTTTGTACCACTGAGAGGCGAATGCGACGAGAGAAGTATAAAAGGAGGGAGTGCGGAGATGGGAGGAAAAAACGAGACGAGTGCTAAGAAATGAGTTCCCTCTCACAGGCTGCGAGAAAGGGAACATCCAGGAGAGTCAGTAAACTTAACTTCACCAGATGGAAATAAAAGCGCAGTCATTAAAGCGAAACCATGAAGTAAAAAGTTCATCATGGTTTCCCGTGACAAACCTTAGGTCTAAACAACTTCCAACTTTGGTAATTCAGCTATTTTGTCCTCCGATGATAAGTTTAACGTTCAACGTTAATTGTAGAATGCAACATGTCAGAAAAAATAGCTCACGGGATTCAACTTCGAACCAAGAGGCCATGAATGACTCGGCCAACCAGTCCACGACGAAGGCACCCTTATTAGCATTATGAACACGCATTAAATGAAATTTCAACACGCTCCGATAACTTTTAAAAGTTTTAAATTTGTGAGCAAAATGTTTCACTGTAGTTAGAAATATTTTTGAAGTACTCTCGGATGAGATAACATTTTTAGAAAGAAAATCGAGTTCTGTTACGTAATTATAAATAAATGGTTCCGCTATTTAAAACTATTCTGTCCCGAATAAAAAGAGACGTTTCAGGCGTGAATATTCTGTCCCTGTATTTTTACAGAATACAATGAAGCCTTGTTTATTTTTAAGAAGAGCCAAACGAGTAATGAGCTAATATAATACAATGTACAGATACTTACACAAAAGAAAAAAAATTAAAACATTCGAATGAGGAAATCACCCAAGATGCAGAAAATTATTTACATAATACATCGACATGAATAAAAACGCCTCACAAAATATTCGAAACTGGATAATTGAGGAGAAATAGGCAAAATGAGACGAGGAGGGAAATGTATTGAATATTTCACCGATTAAAGATGGATAATGACTCCTTGTACACACTGACCGAACCTATCTCAATTATCCATTGGTTCATTGCCAGCTGAGGGTAGGCATTTAGATGCTTACTTTAGTCAGACCAGAGTGTCAAACTGCACCGAAAAGTAGAAGGAACTAATTTATGTCTCCTATGAGAACATATCTCACTCCTATCTTCCAAAACACATTTATTGGATAAATTTTGTACTCCATCCGAAAGTGAAATTGTTTTTCAGTTGATAGTATATGCCTTTGCACGCGTGTAAGTTGAAAGGATTTTTGCATGGATGTATACGCCACTGTGGGCGTAGGTTTACATGCATGTGTTGATTTTGCATATGGTTTTGTTCTTTTTTACGGGTGGTGACCTAACACTCCCCGCCACACGCCCTTGCGGCGGCTTGCGGGGTATTGTGTAGATGTAGATGAACACTCGGCAAGCAACATTATAATAGAATATGTTAAGCAAAGCAATCAAGTGCTAACTCTTTCCCATATGATATTCATATTAGTCTTTCTTCCATAAAAAATGAGATAGCAATTTTAAGGCATCTTGTTTATATTAAACTTAAAACAGTTTTGCATATGAAGGATTGTAAACTTCATTAATATCTCTGACAATTGACTCCTATGCATTCCTTTTATGATTACAAAGTCATTTAATATGTACATCAAACAATGCCATGAAGTGAAGGTTGAAAGTGTAAAGTACGACTATGAAGGTTTCATGTAGTTTGAAGGACCTGGAATTGTTACGTTGAAGCAATTACAAGTGCACGCTATTTAACTACTTCTCTGTAAAAATAGAGAAGCATAACAGTCAGCACCAAGTCGGACAGGGCCACGTGTGCACTCGTAGGTCGCACAATCAACCAGGAAAAACCCAACAAGGAAATTGAAACCATATGACAGATATGGCTGAAACTCAAATAGCAGTCTGGTGAAGGATGAGGCTCACTACAGGACACCGCTCTCAATACCACGACCGCAATCTTTTGGATTATCTAAGGAATTACTCAACGAACCTTTCGAGAACTTATATTCAAATACGGAAATTGCTAAATCTGAGCGTCGGATATGCCAAGAATTAGGACTACGGGAATCAAGAGTTGCCTACATGACGAATCACTGCTCATAGAAAAGCAACTGCAATTCTTTTTGTCAATATAAGCCCGATCAGGAGATACTCCAGGTGTAAATAAAAATTAAAAACTGAAGCCGTGTAAAGAATATGGAACGGACCAACAGAACAGGAGAATACAACTGAAACATCGCTTCTTCCAACTCATCTCCCACTTTTTAGGATTTAATGGTTTTCCCGGCCTACAGATTTAACGTCGATTTCTCGGAATTTCACACCGGGGGTGCGTGGAAGACAGTAGATTTCAGGAATCCGTCCTCGCCTTCACGATGAAGGCCATGTCGGTCATAAAAACATCTACCCTCCGAAACACTAACCATATGCCAGAAATCTTCCGTTATTTCCCTCCCCTTTTTCGTTACCTCTTCACCAAGTAAGCTCCGCCAAAGTAGCACTGCCTCTCTCCCTGCCGCCCACCTCCTCTCCCAAAAGACGGCAACAAACCAACCAGGCTGTTCCCGACCGTGCATATTTATTTTCGCCCTTTCTTCCCCCTCGCCCTCCACACAACTGCGCGAGTTGCAATGTAGTCAAGAAGGCATAAATACTGGGTTCTTTCACGCATGCACCCCATGACGAGGAAAAATATTCTTAATTACAGTGCTTCAAGAAATGAAATACGCCTCAATGTTTTCTATTTCAGTCTAGGCCACGCGTGTATCTTCTTGCGGCTTTCTATGACGGGCTAATTGCTGCGGGAGAAGACCACAATCGGGGAACCTCCTAGGAATCACCAATGACGCCACCTCGATACCTGATCGCTTTTCCCTTTTCACCAGCCCCATTCCCCACTACTTCATGAAACCATCTGCCTTCACCGAGGATGACCTCAACCTCACTATATTTTTCCTTCCAGAAAAGGGAATGGGAGGATTCCTTGACGCTCTCTACTCGGTAATCAAAAATCCGAGACGGCCGTGAGGACATTAGCTCGCTCATCAACCTTTGGTAACAGAAACGTGGGATGTCAACTTTCCCCTCTAAAATCCCCGCAAAATAACCTCCCGTTTCCTAGGATCCTCCCGACGGCTCTATTTATGCTCTCGGCGGAGGAGGAGAAGGGACTCCCCGGTTTAAGTCCCGCCGGCGTCTCTGAGGGTGGACTCCTCCCCGACTCCACGAATTTGCATATTCCGTGCCTGACCACTCCCTTTCCCACAGGATCGAGAAATGAGAGGAATGTCCTTTCGGCCCGCCCTTTTCCGCGATAAGGGCAGCCTCGGGTTTAATCGAACGTCTACCCGCCCACCCCTAACCACCCCCAACTCACACCCGAAAATACGCCCTTGGTTCACCTTTCCAGTCTCGAGCGAAATATCTACCAGCTTTGGGGCTGAGAAAATTCACAGGCGATTAGAGAGGAATGCTCTTGCGCCGCTTTTTCGGTCGCCAAGCGGTCTTTCTTCCCTATTAACTTCGATCGCTTTAGAGTACTCCCATAATTTTAATTAAAAATCCTAGGAGTCGGGAAGAAATCCCTTCATAGGAATTTTGCTCACACGCCTATCACCGTTTATAATGAACGACTATTTCCGCAAAGTTACGGCCATGTGTATTGCAATCAGGTCACTTTTATTATTATTATTCAAATAAGTGACGATTCATTATTAATGAGGAAATGTCAATACTTCATGTCTTTATTCTTACATTTTATGAAATAATCAATTTGGATGAGCTGCTATAAATCCAACATTAATACTAGCTTTGATCGATTTATTTAACGAAAACTTTCAATATTAACAAATTATAAACGGAAAAACCTCATTTGATTCCGTCTATCACAGTGAAAACCTCAAAGCGGAAATACTTTTGTAGATATTCTACCCAAACGACGTCGTATTTTTCTCAATGAATGACAATATATGTGACGAAATAATATCCGAGCGTCAGCCATAAAACGTTTTACCCAAAGCTCCATTCCAGCAAACGCGTATCATTAAGGCTCACTGATGAGATAATGAAACCACCCCATTAGTAACCCGAGACAATTGAACAATATTAATCGACCTCACGAACCCAAGTGAATTCCTTGAATCTCATAGAGACTAGAACTCAGAAGTGGCAATCCACGAAATGCCGAATGGCTTCGCTATAGAAAGCACGCCATTGAGGTTTATTTCCCGATGTTTATATCCCGTGCGGGCCCGTTCTCATGTCTACGTGACTTCGGGAGCTAATAGCCGCGGAAAAAAAGCATAAGATTGAGTCGGTTCTATGGCAACCCAGAATAGCAGCTCCACCGTTCCCCACCACACTCACCCGCGACCGGAAGGGAAGCAGGGAAGGGAAGGAGGGAGAGGGAACAATTGGCCGCCGCTGTGAGACGATCATCACCTCCTCCTTCCTACCCTGCCCCCTCTCCGTCGACGTGGATGAGGCCGGGAAAAACGACTACCGCGAAATGCTTCCAGCTGCACAGCAGCTCCCTTCCTGCCCTCCTCCCACGAAATTTTAGCGAGCATTATCCCATCAACGCTGTCTTCTCACTGACAAAGGATAATGGATGTATGGGAGGATATTCTAACAAAGAGATACAAGTGTGGTGCCATAGTGACTGAAAACAGATACCACTCATTAAACATTTTTTCATCTCACTCATGGCCTTCCTCATTCATTTATATTTACATAATGTCACGAAAGACGCCGCAAGGGCGTGTGGCTGGGGGTTGTTCTAAAAATCCTATCATTTTACACGCATGCAAATACACATCTACCTCCCTTCACTCCACAAACATGCAATTACATATGCTTAATTATATCAAATAATTGCACCTTCGGATGCAGTAAGAAAATTTTCCAATTACGTGCAAGCTAGAATTAGGTAAGTAGGAAGGCGAAATTTCACTGCCACAAGAACATGCAACATAAAACGCTCTCCTCCCCAAGGGTAAAGAATTTGACCCAACGCTGCCGGTAGAAGGAGGGTTCATGGGACGGATGGGGAAATTTAAAACAAACAAAAGCAGAGCAAACAATACTGTAAAGCAGCCGGCATTATTTATCGGCATTCCAATGCGGTCATGCGGGGAAAGCTTTAATAACAACACACAGGAGGCTAGTGAAAGTGTATGCAATTGAGTAGAACTAATTGCTACCTAGACGCCGAGGGTGGCAAGTGGTATTTTCCCTATCTATGAGTGTAACCCTACAGATAAAAAGAGACGTTTCAGACGTGATGTGGTGGAATATCATGAGTAATTAAAAATAGCAATTTTCCACAAAGTAAAATGTAATGCGACCGGTTTCAATGTAACTATATCTACATCTACATAATACCCCGCAAGCCGCCGCAAGGGCGTGTGGCGGGGGGTGTTAGGTCACCACCCAAAAAAGGAAAACTACATCATCATCAGGTCGCCTGATGATGATGTAGCAACACTGAAACCGGTCGCATTACATTTTATTTTGTGGAAAATTTCTATTTTTAATCAACCCTACAGTTGTTCTCCCGTATTGTCCGTGGGAAGAAGGAGTCCCTGAGTCTGCAAGTTCTGGAATCTATTTCCCGAATTTTGTATTCATGATCCAAGCGACCAATGTATGTTGGAGCGCGAATAATTTTCGAGACCTCGGTGCTGAAACATGCGGATCTGAATTTATTTAGTAAGTTTAACCTAGCATTGAGTCGTCTTTCTTCCAATGATTCCCATCCCAACTCCATAAGCATTTCAGTGACGCTTTTCGTTTTATCGTAACAGTTTTCCACGAAACGAGCTGCCCGGCGTTGGACCTTCTCATTTCCCCGAATGAGGCCTTTTTCACTCGGATCCCATACGCTGCATGCATATTCTAAATGGGGCCTTCCTTATAAGAGCGTGATAACAACGTTCCCTGACCTTGGAGTCACTTCTGCCGACAATGCGTCTAATAAATCCCAATTTTTTATATGCTTGACCGCAAACTTTACGTATGTGGGTCCCCAAAGTTTAATCTTTAGTGAATGCAACACCTAGGTATTTCACCGTATCAACTACTTCAAGGTCAACTCCAGCTAATTTGTAAACAAATCTCGTGGATCTTTTAAAGAAATTTACCACCGAACATTTATTAAGATTTAAAGGCAATCCCCATTTTGAACACCATTCATTAATGCTAATTAAATCACGTGCTAGAATTAAACGATCCTCATCCCCAGTTATCTCCCGATCTATCACCGCGTCATCCGCGAACATCCTTATCTTACTTTTCACTTCGCGGTTCAGATCGTTAACAAAAATCAAGAATAGTAACGGCCCGATAACACTTCCCTGAGGAACCCCCGGGGTCACTCGCACGCTGTCGGAACTAGCGCCGTCAAGGACTACCCTCAGTTCCCGCTCTGAAAGGAAGTCTTCGACCCAATTCATTGCGCCCTTGTGTATACCTGCGCCCTCTGATTTATGGATGAGTTCACCATGTGGAACCTTATCAAATGCCTTTTGAATACCTATAAAGAGTATAACTTCGAGGTACGAGGCGATGATAGGAGCTAAATGTTTTATCACCCTAGCTGGTATATTTTCGGGACCCGGGGAATTGTTTCGCACGCACTGAGTGGAAAACAAAGAATCCAGGAGTAATTCAGTTAATTCATATAAGTATATCATTAGGATTATTAAAAAATACTATCACAGACGTACCTGCAACAATATTTGCAGTTATTTTACCAGCAGTCCTATATTGGGAATTTCTAGTGAACCAATGATTACAAAATCACCAAAGAACAATGTGCAGAGAGAAATGATCGGCTATTTGCAATGTAAGTGGCTGTAACCATCTCATAGTTCCGTAACCATCATTCCTGTAACCATCTCATCCCTTCCATCCCTTGTCCCTCTCCGTGGGGGAGCCCTCATTCTACCTGCAGCGTTGGGCCAAATTCCTCACCTTGGGTATGACAGCGTTTTATGTTGCTCGTTCTTGTGGCGGCTTTGCGCCCTGCTACTTACTAAAATCTAGCTTGCACGTTCATGGGTAAATTTTTGGTTGCATCCTAAGGAACAATTATTTGCTATAATGAAGCATGTTTACTTGCATGCTTGTGGAGTGAAGTGAGGTAGATGTGTATTTGCATGCGTGTAAAATGATAGGATGTTTCCATGAATGTATGCACTGCTGTGGATTTGGGTTTGCATGTATGTGTTAGTTTTGAATGCGGATTTTCTTTTTTCCTCTTTTTGGGTGGTGACCTAACACCCCCCGCCACACGCCCTTGCGGAGGCTTGCGGGGTACTGTGTAGATGTAGATGTGGATAGCTTTTACACTTTTCCAGATAGGATTTTGCATAATAAGTAGACTATCGAAGAGTTAAATTGAAGCCACTCACTCTAAGGCTCTCATGAATCAATGCATCATTTTCTGAGACGTAATTTAGGTAATCAGTCTGTACTTCACCAAGGGAATAAACAATTCCTTATATCGAAATGTTCGACTGTTCCAAGCAAATTTGTTACTCGGGAGCTAGTTTCTGACTAGTCTGCGCTGAATGAGTTTTCATTACACTCGTAGGGAGATCAAAAAATCAGTTTTACATTTCTGTAGGATAAGATACCGAAAAATTGTTAAAGAAAAAGCTTCCCCTGTTATTTCTCAATGGTTTCAGATCGGTTTTCCCTGACCGACTGAATATACGATGAGTCGCTCGTTATCCCAATTAGCCGACAAACATAACTAACCCCGAATGACAAAACACGATCCCTTCCCAGCCCTTATCTCCTCCCTTTCCTTCCTCTTCGATTATGATAATGACCAGCCAGCATCCTTTAGGGCCAACCCCTTAGAGAAAGTACACCCTCACGAGAGGCCAAATCGGGCGGTGCAAGGTCGCACGCGCCTTAGGTGAGTGGACTGAAGGAATTCCCCCAAAAACTGGTCGACCCCACTAACCAGAATTTCCACAAGTTCCCCTTGACCTTTTTTCGTTTCATTTTTAATCTCTTCTTCTCCATAGGGCCCGCACGAATAGTCTGCGTTTCATCCCTCGCTCGCTACCGGCCGGCCATTACTGGTGCCTTTCTCAATCATTCAGAGCACTTCCATCCATCAACATGTAGATTGGATTTATCGAAGCCAAAGGGTGTGGAAAAATGGAGGGGTCAACTTTCATTGGATCGCCCTCAAAGAAGAACGCCACCAAGACTCAAGAATTTCCCCGTGGGTCCTATCTGCAGCGTTGGGTCAAATCTTTACCTGTCCCCTTGGGGAGGAGAGCGTTTTATGTTGCACGTTCTTGTGGTAGTGGAATTTCTCCTTCCTCCTTACCAAATTCTAGCTTGCACGATATTGGATAAGTTTCTTGCTGCATCCTAAGGTGCAATTATTTGTTATAATTCAGCATATGTACTTGCATGCTTGTGGAGTGAAGGGAGGTAGATGTGTATTTGCATGCGTGTAAAATGATAGGATTTTTGCATGAACGTATGCACCACTATGGTTATCGGTTTGCATGGTTTGTGTTGGTTTTGAATGCGGTTTTTTTCCCTCTTTTGGGAGGTGACCTAACACCCCCCGCCACACGCCCTTGTGGCGGCTTGCGGGGTATTATATAGATGTAGATGAAGAATCCAGGAAGATCCGTGAATGCTAATATAATGGGTCAAATGGTGTGGTCGAATTAGTGCATTTGCTTCCGGAAATGTTCAAGTAGGGCTGAAGCAAGCTGTGGAATGATTACATTCAAATCGCAACTGTATGTAAGCAGACTGATTTCTGATGCAGTATAATTCTCAGACGATCGTCCTGATCCCATTTTCCAGCCACGAACCTAAACGAACAAAAGAACAGTCAGCCTACTACTATGAAGTTAATGTTCCATTTAGGAATGTCACCTAAAATTTCTCAACTTTATGAAACTATCTACGTATATGAAACGGCATAATCGTGTCATGCCGCAATATATATTTACGCTCGGGGTAATGGCATCTACTGGAGGGCATTCAACAAATTCCGAGCCAGTATGAAAATGGAATCAGCAGAGTGAATCCCCCACCACACGCCCTCTGGGCGGCTTGCGGGGTATTAAAAATAAATAAATGAACCGGACGAGAAATTTGACATTACGATTGACCGAGTGCGTTTGCACCGAAAAATTTAACATTCTATTGAAATAAATTGTTAATATGAAATTCTCTCTTTGATTTTTGAGAATCCACTTCGAAGGCTCCGTCGCCAATCACTACACATATTGTATTGAGATCAGTCATAACTGGATTCCGGCAATATTGTTACACAGATGGAGGTCACGCCAACAGTCGTGGGGATTCATGTCGGAAGGAAACCTGCGTGGGACACAGTGGCAGACTGTTATGCCGGAGAAATGCATGGCGGTTTAGGAAGAGGCCCATTCGAAGGGAAAGGAATTCCGAGGATTCCGAACATGACGGCGCTTCAAAAATAAGAAAGACAAGAAATTAATGAATCATTTGATTATGGGCATTTTGTAAAAAAACATTCCGAAAATTCTAAATATAAAATTCATTTACAACACTGAAGAGATCATGCGTCTAATTATTAAAGCAACATATTAATTTCAGGCAATAGAAACAGCGTCTGAATTGGAACTCAATGAACATCTTTAACAGAATTATTTTGCACCATCAAGGAGTTCGTTCGTAACCACTCCGTTTTTCAAAATATAATTAATATAAAAAAACTCCCTCCGACCAAAACACTTAAATTTTATTGATAGGGAAGGTGAAGCACATTCAATCCTACGACATGCAGCGTTCCAATTTCACTAATTCAGAATAGAGAGGCCAGTGTTTACCCCTGGCACCGCATTCTGGTTCACAGTATATGACGCATGTGGTTGAGTATTCAGTGGTAACGAGCATATATCCTAGAGCATCACTCAATAATTCCCAACCCGCCAGCCGGCGGCTCTACACGCTACGCCATCACGCCACTTTGTTCCGCAAATACTTCACGTCAAAAACCTTTTTAGTGCTGTCACTAGATTCATCAGACTCGCAACAGTCTGCATACAGTACTATTTTTTCAATTTATTGGTAATTATAGAGGTATTCAAAAATGGTTTCCTTGGGGTGCAATAGAAATAAGTCTCAGTGTATCGCTCCCCTTCGAACAGCAATACAGTAACGAAAAATACACATCGATTCATTATTTACACGAAGAAAAGAATAAATTAATTAAATCATGGACGAACTATGCGGCAGAAACTCATTTCAGAAATCACATCGTACCATTAATCTTGATTACGGCTAATCCCTTGGATTTGCTTCGTGAGGAGGGAAACGTCGAGCTCGTACCTCGCACCTTCGAGGAGCCCCGTGAAATCACGACCCAAGGGCCATGAAGGGGTGGGAATCGCCTCACCTGGAACACAAGAGGACACCAATTAAAAAAAAGCAGAAGTAATTTAATTGAAATATTACAACAAAATTGATATACTGGTCTGTAAAAATTGTCAGTTCAATTGATGACATACTCTGTGGAGAAGAATGGAAAAGGTGAAATGGACCGAAAGGAAAACAAATGAGGAAGTACTAGAAATGGTGGGGGAGGAGAGGGGTTTGTTGAGAGAAATCCTATGGAGGCAGGAAAAATGGATGAAGGGCGTATTGAGCGGTAGTGGAATGTTGAAGAGGGTAATAGAGGGAAGAATGTTGGGCAAGCGAGGTAAGGGTAGGAACAGGATAGGGATGTTGGACGAGATGAAGGGAGGAAAGAAGTACACCGAGATGAAGAGGGACCTGATATAGATTAGTTTGCTAGGTGGGGAGTCACAAAATGTTTATTTGATAGTTGGGTCCATCCAAAAACCTACCTTAACCGGTAGATTACCTAAAAAAAAAGATGACATATGCATTGGACTGCAGACACAAACACTTACGCACTGCCGAGACTCACACTTGTGAAAATGTTTTTAGGCTATCGTCCGAGAGGATTTTTTCTTCTGCTAAGCAGAGTTTGGCGTTTGATGCGAACGTCTCCGAAAACACGCCTCCGTTCGCTAAGAAAAGGAGAATGTGGCGGAGACAGGAAAGAGGGAGAGAAGGAGACGGAAGGGCTGAGGGAGAAGGCGCGCGGCGAGTAGCTGTGCAGGTCGGTAATTACTGTCGGACGGCTTCGAACACCCACAACTACCAACACGCACGCACGTACACACACACACACACTAACCAATCGCATGCTTCGCGGGAAATCCTCATTAGGATGCAGTTCTCGTCTGAAAAGCCCTCGGACGATGAGCGGCAGCCCAGCCCTCGACCCCCTTCCACCGTTCCAATGAGTTAACCGTCGATTCGTCTCTCCAATTTTTTCCCCTTCCTTTCTCACTAATTTTTTGCAACGCACGCCCACTCACATCCAACCCCCCTCCCTCTTGTCTCTACTGCCTCGACGCCACGAAAAAATAACTCGGGAGAATTATCCAAAGCTCCCTCTTCTCCCAATTACCCCCGTAGTTATGGGGTCGCCATCCCTGCCTCGCACCCTGATTTACGTAGGTTGAAAAATGCGCGACCCTTAAATATTCCCAGGGGGTGAAACATGACGTTGCGATTAGGATGCCAAATTAAATCTGTCCAAGCACAGGTATTCACGCGATCTCTCTTCTCCCGAAATTCCCAGTGCACACATGGAAATTGTTCCGTCCAGAAGCAATTCCAGGCCTAAAAAATGCTACCGCAAAAAAATGCAGCTCTAAGTGATAATATATGTGCGTGGAGTGTAGTACTTTAAAGATAAAAAACAAGGGTAATTGGTTAGAATAAAATGGCATGACAATGGACGCGAGGACGAAACGACGAGGAACTAATATTTGCCAAAAAGCCCCAACAAGGAGAATGATTTTTACACTCTGAAATTGTTGCATTTTAATGCACTTTTAGGGAATGACTCCGTTAAAAAGTTACCGTCTCGGCATCCCGCGATTTCTTGGAACTTAGAATCGTTGAATGGTTTCCGATCTTTCGAAATAATTTTTTTTTAATTTCAGAGAAAAAAGAACCCAAAGAGCAATCAATGGCTTTTTTTGACTGCTTTAGAGTGGGTAATATTTGAAGGAATAGTGACAGTTACGTCTATCATTTTTGCTTGAAATTATGCGCTACGAAAGACTCAACACCTGAAATCTCTCAATTATAGTCTAATTTTGCTAAGGGGCATCTGCCCCGAGCGTAAATATTTATAATTTCGGCTTCTTTGGCAAAAAAGGCAGACACAACGATTCTATGAAACAGAGAGCGCGAATTTGAAAGTTTGATGTCGATTCAGAAATCAATGCGCAACGAGCTGGCCAAATGCCCCTTTTTGCCCTAGTGCGTCCTTAAAATCTGAAACATTAAATGGAGGATTACTTCATGGAGTTTTTCCATGTATTTCGTTGTATAAGAGTTTTCACGATAGGATGACAGTAATTGGTCGGGAAATCCAAACCAGGCATTTGACCACTCCCGCCTATCATGAAGTTTGCCTGGTTTTGCGTTAATAAAGTTTGTCTGGAATACACACGCGCTTCAGATGGCGCGATATGCTCAGAGCTTCTTGGCTGACAAGATTCTCAATACGTTTATTATTGCAAAATGGCGGCCCGAGGATGAGAAGCAAACGATTCGTGCGAGCCTTATGGCGAAGAAGAGATTAAAACGAAAAGAGAATATTAAGCCGAAATAGAATGTTATAAAACAAATCAATTCTTTCATTTTCAATGCAAAAATAAACTACTGTAAGGAAAAGATTGTAGTCGATAAATTTCGGCCCCTGCGGACCGTTTCTCATATCTGCAAGACAGTTTGCATGTCTTTGTACGAGGGTCATCCGGAAAGTAGTACCCGTTCGTGCCGCATGAAGTGCTGACGACGCGAGTAGCCGCTGGACGAGGTCAGATAGCTTCAGTGGCTTGTCTGCCTTCTCTGAGCCAAGTTGCGTGACGCTAGCATTGCCTGTGTTGTTTCTGTGATTGTTTACAATGTTTAAAAAAATTGAGAACGCCGCCAGTTGTGAAGTGAGGGCAGTGATTAAATTCCTCAATGCAAGAACCGGTCGCCCATGTCATATTCATCGCCAATTAAAGGAGGTGTATGGAGACAATGTAATGGACGAGTCGTCTGTTCGGCGGTGGTGTCGCAACTTCAACATGGGGAGGGGGAACACACACGACGATGAGCGTTCGGGGAGACCGTCTGTCATTACAGACCAACTGGTGAGCTCAGTTGACGAATTCGTGAGGAACGATCGGCGCGTCACAATTGATGACATCTGTGAGCATTTTCCCAATGTTTCTCGAACAATTGTTCATGAAATTGTTAAACACCATCTGCATTATGCAAAAATTTGTGCAAGATGGGTCCCTCGCATGCTTACAGATGAGCACAAAACCAAGCGTATGGCTGCAGCACTGACGTTTTTGGGACGTTATTCTGATGAAGGAAACTCTTTCTTGACTCGCATAATTACTGGTGACGAAACATGGGTTTGTCATGCATCACCTGAGAGTAAACGACAGTCAATGGAGTGGCATCATGCTCATTCACCAAACAAACCAAAAAAATTCAAGACAGTTCTGTCCACCAGGAAACTCATGGCAACCATTTTCTGGGATCGACGAGGTGTATTGCTTATTGATTTTATGGCCCGTGGAGACACTATTAATGCCAATGCGTATTGTGAAACATTAAAGAAATTACGGCGGGCAATACAAAATCGGCGGCGAGGTCTATTGTCTACTGGTGTCATTCTCGTTCATGACAATGCCAGGCCTCATGCAGCTGGGATAACACAAAAACTTTTGCAGCAATTCAAACGGGAAACTTTCGACCATCCACCGTATAGCCCGGACTTGGCCCCTTCAGATTTTCATCTCTTTACAAAGCTTAAAGACTTTTTGGCAGGAAAAAGATTTGACAGCGATGAAGAACTTAAAGAAGGAGTGACCCTGTATCTCAATGAGCTGGCGGCGAAGGACTATGCAGCAGGAATACAGAAACTTGTCACACGTTATGACAAATGCCTTAATTTGCTTGGAGATTATGTTGAGAAGTAGTTTAAAGTATCCTCTTTCAAATAAAATTTTTTATGTTTGTTAATATTTACTTTTGTGTCTTTATTTCACGAACGGGTACTACTTTCCGGATGACCCTCGTAACTTGCACGCACGAAGTCTTCCGATGGTAAATAAATGGTGCAGCACATTCACTTTCCCACATAACAAAGAATGATAATGTTTCAAACTTACATTTAAGGGTTTTTCTGGGGCTTTATAAACAGCTTGTAGCTTTGAGAAACGTGCCCCTAGTTGTCAGCAAATACTAGGGTTAGCGTCACCAGCTTCCATCTTTGAAGTTCACTGCGATGCTTAACATCAGAACAAAGTTTTCAACTAACGCGGACAGAGGGCATCGTGAGTAAATGAACAACACTGTGATTTTTCAGATTTACAATTTATTTACCACGGCCACGTCTTCTCTGCTACTTGGTGCATTACTCAGATAACACCGCACGTACGAGTATTGCTGGTTTCCGGCGTTACTTTATGGTATCAATTCATATTGGATTTAAAAACTATAACATTTTGATTCCACAATATTTTCTTTAGATACGTTACTTCACCTGAATATGACGTTGAACTTAGAAACCTTGGCCCTATCTAAATAAAATGCTGTGGAGTTAAAATGTCATAGTTTTTCATTCAAATCGCTGGTAGTGCTAGAATCGATAGGTGAAAAAATACATTAAAAACTGCGTTCCCCTGCCAACTGGCTATGATGCATGGCATTGAAACCAGGTTAAAAGTAAAATATTGTAAATATGGAAATAGCGGTGTGTAATTTCTTATATCTTTAAATTCGCCTAAAAATTCAACACCTTTAAATTTACCTAAAAAGGGTTGGATAATAATCCTTACGCTCCATATGGAAGATTCTTCCCAGTATTTTATTTTCCCTTACCTCCCGCACTAACTGTCATCATCGTCGCCCCTCAAATATTCCCAGCCCCCGATTCTAAGCACATTCCACCCTATTTCCTCGACGACTCTTTCATCATTTTACCTTTTGAAGGCGGTGGCTTACCGTGAGAGATAATTCTGATTATGGGCTTGGACTTTTTAATGTAAAGGATTCTCATTAGTCAGGGGAGCGCATATGTTTTCAACCGGGGACAAGCGGAGATCCCTTTATCGGTTTTTGCTCCTCTCTCACCCCCCCCCCCACTGTTACGGCGTACCAAATTCGAGAAACGATGCAATCCAATAACCCGAAAAGAGGGTTTTTCAAAATGTATATACATTCTAAAATAGGTAAGGGTATTCTGAAACCTTTCTGTTTTTGAAACCTCTTTCAACTTTCTAATGTTCATCGTCTCTTGTGAAACAAATGAGATAGTGAGCCCTCGGAAAGGATCCAGAAGCACATCATGCCTTTCCATTTAATATTTCTCCAAGCGAAGAGGGATCACGGGGTGGGCGGCGATGAAGTCTCCCGGATAGTGAATGCAGCGAGAGGGGTGTGAACGAGCGCCCCGGGGCACGAATGAGACGGGAATTCGCGTGGCCGCTCCTCCACTTCTGACGCCGACACGGGAGTGGCCGAGCCGACGGGAACCAATAAAAAATATTATCCAGCGAGCCCATCACAGCGTTCGTTCTCATATGGTGTCTGTCGGACAGCACTATCACTTTAGTTGCACGTGATCGAAAACATTCGGCATGATTAAGTCTATTCTTGCAGTAAACTAACATAGACATTTTTTCAAAAAAGTTATTACAAATAATATTCAGAATGCATGGAATTATTCCAATATTTATTCCTCGAGGGAAGTGTTATCGGACCTCTTTCATTCCTTACTTACGTTAACGATATGAACACTGTAGTTAACAGTAAGATTCGCTTATTTGCCGAAGATACAGTGGTTTACAGAGATATCCGCAATACTAAGGATAAAGTAGCTTCAGCAGATTACCTTAATGTTATACAACGCTGGTGCGACACATTCGCGACATGCTTACCCTTTTCCTGCATCTTTCTCCCTTACCTAATGAGTTCCCCGCTATCACAGTCTTCAACATTCCATTGCCTATCAATATGCTCTCCGATTTTGACAGGGGAAGGGGAGAGAATTGTTGGGAAAAATCTGATGGAGGCACGAAAGATGCCCTTCAATCTTATTACACTATCGTTTGTTTTCCTGATTCCATTGATCCCCACCTACTTTCACTCGCATCTCCAGTTCTTCCTAGGCCCTTATCACCTCGAGATGCAACATGACAAGAACAGGCGACAGTGGTCACCCCTCTCTTACTCCCATGCATAGCACTGCCCATCCCGACCATCCACCACATGTACCTGAGCAGGCTAACATATGTACAAGTTGCGGATAGGTGGCCACCCCGCCAGTTTACTCCCATCTTAAATTCATTGATTCTACCCAATTTATCCATCGATAGTATATTCTCGATATCCACGCAACCAAAAGTACACTCTGATTATTCCCCCGTGATAGTCACCTCAATACTGCTATGACATCTCACGTATCTCTCCCCTTCAAGGACATAAATCGATCATCTTAAAAGTCGTCACACGTCCTCCTCTCCATTCTTTCAACGATGAGTTTGAGAAGCACTTTATCTGCGAGCGAAATCCAATATATTGTTCTATAATCCCTCCAAACGGCGGCCTTTTTGGGATGGGAAGTAACGTTTACCTAATTAAATTTTCAAGCCAAAATCTTTCGTCATAAATGTGCTGATTTAGCACATAAAAACTCCTCCTTCCACGTTTTTCAAGGTAAATAAGTAATTCTGATGCGAATGTATCCACAGCCTAGAGAATTCGGTTACCTTTCTGTCCTTTCCATCACACAATCAATTATGTCTGGAACTAAGCTCCTCCACTATCATCATCTACGTCGTATTCCCTTCCGGTGTTATAAATTGCTGAACTAACACCCTTTTCATAGAGATACTCGGTGTATTCTTGCCAACTTTCTTGAATCTTTCCCGGGAGAATCACTGAATGTCCTACTTTATCTTTGAGTGGATGGATTTTCCCTTCTTACTTCCTGATAAACCTTTTACCTTTCAGTACACCCCACCCACTTCATCCGTCCTCTGTAAACTCACCATATCCCAGTGCTGCTTCCTGCATTACGCTTCTGTCTCCTTATTAGAGTTCCAATTCAGATTATTATTCAACTCTTGGTACTTGCTTACTCCTAATTCCTTATTTACACAATTCTAATTTCTCCGTAGTTTCCTTGTCATTTTAATTTACTGATCCTGTGGTTTTTTGTGGCATCCGAGATATCTTTTATGAGACGAATGCATGTTCTTCTTCAACTCTACTCGTCTTCCAATCAACTTTTCCACACTCTTCTAGTATTCCTCCCTTTTTATCCCAGCTAATGCATTTGCATGCCTCTTCATCATTTGTGTTGCGCCCTCCGGCACACCTCATTAACACTATATTATGATCTGAATCCGCATCCGATCACGTTCAACTGCGAATCAATCACGCTGTTTTTTCACATTTCCGATATCTCTCAAAATCCCCCGACATTTACACGTGTTCCTAAGCCTATTGTGGTTTTGAATCCATTTGTTCGTTATCATTAAATCCTGTCTCCTGCAGAACTCTATTACGTATTCCCCGCGGTCATTTCTTGTCCTCGAATCGCAGTCCCCTACTTCA
The DNA here is from genome assembly GCA_037158775.1 of Hetaerina titia. Classification (NCBI taxonomy): domain Eukaryota; kingdom Metazoa; phylum Arthropoda; class Insecta; order Odonata; family Calopterygidae; genus Hetaerina; species Hetaerina titia. The sequence continues at coordinate 4,723,239 of CM073771.1, forward strand.
CTACCTTATCTCTTCCTTTGCCAACCGTCGCGTTTCAATCTCACCATAAAATGATTTCTTCCAGGAACACCTTCAATTACATCCTCTACTTGTTGGTATACCCTATTTTTTCCTTCCAATAGTTACTTCTAGAGCGTAGGCCTGGAGAATGTCCAAGTTGAATTCGACGGTTTTAGGCTCTACTTATGAAAATTCACGATTACTGAACAATTAAATTTTGGATTTTTTCAAAAATACTTTATTAATTCTTTACTATACTTATTTTTTTTTAATTTATTAGTTTTTGGGGAAAAATACAAAGTTTAATTATTTAGTAGTAATAATGATCAAGTTCGCTGGTTCACATTTTACTTCTACAACTACGACACACCTGCTCCATATTCACCACGCTTCTCCCTACGTTAAATTTCGATACAACTGCCACCCCTCGCTGGCCATATTCCCCTCCGATGCTTAATTAGCAATGACTGCCGTCCCAGTAATGCCCTCTGTCTTCCCATCTCACCTCGCACAGTCCTAAAACAATTTCGATGGTACGATAGTATTTCCTCTCTCCATCTCTCGCTTTATCTTCTCTAATTTCCCTGCCCTCAAATTGGTCGTGACGAGTCCCAATAGGAGCTGTTTCGGTCCTCTTTTCCGTGTTTTCTCCGCCATCCGATCCGATTTGTGAGGATTTCGTGAGAATACGACCGCGGACTCTTCCGCTGCCGGGTAACGCCGATTGCCCAGCGAGCAGGGTCCCGCAATTGCCGACGCTCCGTCTTATACTTACCATCGTCGTCGTCATCATCATCACTATTTCAACCCTGGGGCTGGTTTACTGTTTCTCTCGATTCTCTTCTTTTCGGTATTGATTCCCTCGCCCCCTGATAGTTTTTTCCGCTTTACGTCCCATTTTATTAGTCCCTTAGTCTTTCTTCTTCGCGGGACCTTCCCTTCAACTTTCCCATCATTTGTTTCTAGCTAATGCACTGTGCCTCAAAGGGTGTCCGATCATCTAGTTTTTCTTTTCCTCAGAGTCGTTCATGAAGTCTTTCTTAGGCTACATTTCTATGTACAGTTACTTCCTCGTTTCTCAATTTTTTTCCGTTTTATCTTCAGCATCCTCCTCGAGTACCATGTTTCCACGGCTTCTTATGCATATGAGTGAAGGCAATCTACCAATTCGTATGGCGTGCTCCCATTAGAAGATGTCCATGCATCGACACAAGACGGGTCTTCATTCGAATACATAAAAATAAGGGAAGTAAAAATTACGGATTCATCATGCTTCGTTTTTTCTGCGAGTTACATTGATCATACGAATAGCTGCGAATATTTCTGTGCCAGACACATTGATTCTGGGCTTTATAATACAGTCCTAGGGAAATCCAAGTCCATTTTGAGGCGGGGTATCAGAGGTTTTCGTCGAAGGTACCAATAATGTTTTCTCCGTCATCTCTATTGGGCGAACCCTGTAGAAAATACATAAGAATTGAAAGAGCAAGCAAAATGACGACGAGCACAAAAAAGTTTTCATTACAAGAAAAACAGATTTTATAGACCATGAGAACATTTGTGACATTTATTTTCCTTGGTGGCGCCTCACTGCTACGATGGCATCGTAAAAATAAGACTGCGTCTTTAGAATAGCTTTATTGCCAAAGGAACTCCGCAACAGACCATTCTCCAATCTCCTCGATCCTTCACTTCGATAAGAGAGGACGGAACTATAGCTTCAGCAGTCTTTCATTATTTGATATTCGATCCTTTATTTGTGTTTGGCAAGGTTTCAAAGAAAATATTAATTTAGCAGAACAAATACTGACAATATTAGTAGGACACAAAAGATAAGACGGTTAGGTTTAAGGAGAATAATCCAGATGCGAAAGGTCAAATGGGGAATGTATTCAAGAAAACTGAACGTCAAACGCAATCTGAGAATGTCCGTTTAATAAAGGAACCTTCTTTCTTGAATATTAGAGAAACTAAACCTTCTGGAAATGAGCAAACAGGTAGAATGGAAATAAGGGGAATGAGGAGGAGACCGCATTCTATTGAGCAACGCTCTTCGATACGCTAGCAATGGTGAAATGAGTCGAGGGTCAGAGCAATGAGCAAATGCTTGGAAAAATCATCGACTCATCTCATTCCACACTTTGCTATTGTTGTTGCTCATCCCACAAAGAGTCAAGCAGCGATGCTCTCGGCAAAGAAAACGATAAAATATGACGTATTTTATTCGTCGGGCGCCACATGAGAAACTCGAGTTCCGAAATGGAAAGGAGTGGCACGCTGTAAAACTGATGGAAATGTTGCAGCATTCAATAGTGGAGAAAAGTTGAAGACCAACAGCAGAAAAATAGCAATCTGTCCTCTTAGAAGTTGAGAATGACACTTTGGTATTTGATTTAGCAAGACATTTCCTGCGCCCTGCAAAACATTCCCACACACAAAATGGATCATTTAAAACAAACACTGATTGTTCAGACTCGTGGATTTAAAGAATTCTCAAATGCATCTTCCAAGGAAAAGTAGTCTCAAGCCGTGCAAAGGTAGGTAATACACGGATTATCCACAGTTAACGAGTGATATTTTATGCTCAAATTAATGTAAATTATTGGCAATAGTTCTATTGTAATTACTCAAATGCCAATTACAGATGTAGTTGGACATGAAAAACTAAAGAAGGAAATAAAAATAGTGAGGCACAGATGAAATAAAATTATTGCCAATTCCACTTTATAAAACTAGAGCAATTACACGGAAACAGTTCAAATTAATAAATTTCTAAAGGTATCGTTATGCGAAGAATGTCGACTTCCATGAAGTGCAACTACAAGGGGATGTACCGAAATCATCTCTGCGTTCGTCACTGCTTGGCACCAATCTATTTTTCAGCTATTACGATGCCTCTACCTAGAGCGCATAACAGAAATATACTCAGGAAATTTAAAAACACAATAGGTTTTCACACTAATTGCAGCATGGGTTCCGAGGTTACGTACAGAATGTCATTTACAAGGTCCTGTCAGGGACTTACAAGGGATTACAAAAGATTTACAGGGATTTACAAGGACAGAGTCAAAATCATTGTAGCAATACATCAGAATTTCGGGGGAAAACTACAATGTGTTTTGAAATTTTACCTCAGAAAAACTACAGAAAAAATGCGAAAAGTATCAAGAGCATGCGACACCAATAAAACTTTCATTCCAAAACTAACTTACTATTCCAAAAAAATTGTGTATATTTTTGTGTAATTTCTACACGAAAAGCAGCTCCATTCAACGATAATCGAGCCGTAAACGTAACTAACAAAGAATCGCAAGTAAAAACGGCAGTCACATCAGTTTAAAAATAAAAAGAACATGAGGATTCAAAAGGAATGAACAGCTATTTGTGGAACAATTTCAGAGTGTAAAAATCATTCGCCTCGAATGGGACGATTTTTACACTGATTTATTTAAACAATACAATTGTGGCATTGGACTACAACTTTGTAGGGGTGAAAGGGCTTGTGCGTTCCGATGACTCCTAGAGCTGTGCTGACTGGAGTAATAATAATAGCTCCTGGTAGGGTCACCCATGCCAGATAGGTCGAAGGTTAGGAGCCAGACGAAAGGTAGTCCACGCAGCGACTGTTCCTTAGTGAGGCGGCTGCAAATGCGTCTGACCCCAGTGGGAAGGCCTTTAAGTGATGGTGTCACGTTAAAAACACTATTGAGAAGGCAACGGCAAACCACCTCAATTACCATTCCCAAGAATGTAATGATGGGCACTATAGAGAATATGAGTCTTGGCAACTGCGGGACTCGGCCCAAGGGGCCGTGTGTCGTACCCGGCAGCGGGAAGGCAAGGCTTCCGCGGTCGTCTCACAAGAAACCCTTGCAGGGAAAAACCCACAGCAGCAGGACAGAAGACTCAGAAGAAGGCGAAAGTAGTTAGAATAGGTACCTGGAACGTCGGGACAATGTTGACGACCGGCAAATTAGAGAATATTTAGCGAGAGATGGAAAGAGGCAATATAGATGTTTTAGATCTATGCGAGGTGAGATGAACACCCCCTGCCACACGCCCTTGCGGTGGCTTGCGGGGTATTATGTAGATGTAGATGTATAGATGAAGGATCGCGGGGATTACTGGAGTGGTAATTATAGAATAATATACAGCGGCAGGGACGAGACCCAACGAGTGGTTGCCGTAATATTAAATAAAGGGGTAGGAAGAAGCGTAGTCAACGTAGAGCAAGCAACTGATAGAATATTACTCGTAGAGATTAAAGCAGAACCGACAAACTTGGCTACTGATAACGTATACAAGCCACCGAGCAACCACAATGAGGAAGAAGTCGATATGATATACGATGAGTTCGAGGATATCATCGCGTGTGTTCCTGCAGGGAAATATTTTATAGTGATGGGGGATTGGAATGCGACGGTAGGCGAAGGAAGAGATGGTGATGAAGTGTGGGACTATGGCTTAGGCACGAGGAATGGACGCGGGGAGAAAGAAATTTAGTTTTGAAGGAGACAGGGGTTAGACATCACCAACACATGGTTTAGACGCCACAAAAGGCGTAGGTATACATGGAAAATGCCTGGTGACTCCGAAAGGTATCAGTTAGATTATATGATGGTTAGGCAGAGGTTTAGGAACAGTGTGATAAATTCGCACAGTTTCCCAGGAGCGGATGCGGACTCGGACCACAATTTAGTTGTTATGAAATGTAACGTTCGTTTCAAGAAGATAAGGCAAGGGCGGCGGGTATAGGAACCGTTAACGGGAAAAGGATAAGGAAACCATGGGTAATGGATGAGATGATTGCAAAGATGGATGAGAGAAAAATATCGAAAAATGTAAACACAGAGTTGGGCAAAATGAAGTACAAAGAGTTAAACAATAAATTGAGAAGGGCCACAAATAAAGCAAAGGAAGAATGTTGGAAAACGCAATGCGAGGATATGGAAAGTTTACAGAAGAAGGGGTGAAATTGGTAATAATTCATATCCAGCTTACTACCTTTCCCTTTATAAAGTGGTACTACTTTGGCAATTTTAATGGCATCAGGAAAAACACCAAGTTGTAGGGATTTATTAATTAGGAAGAGTATATGTTCCTTGATAGAGTTAATTGATTTTTTATTACAATACCTGGGATACCATCTGTACCAGGACTACTTTTGTTGGGGAGTTTTTTAATAATGTTCATCAGTTCCAGTTCAGTACAAGGAAGCAGGTACAATAAATTAGACAGGCTTGGGATAAGAGGATAATTAACAGGAATTGGAGTATTCGTAGTAGTCTGGTGGGACAAGTAGAAGTCATTTAAGTTAGATGCCATTTGAGAGTAATCGGAAATAACATTACCGGTGGAGTCCTGTAATTTGAAATCATGATGATAATTGGTAGAACACTTAGCTTCCTTGATAATCTTCCAAATTTCTTTAGATTTAGTTTAGCCAGTTGTAACTTTTGACGGTACGTTTTTTTCAGTGTTCTATACTCCAAGCAGCCAATCGAGTTACATTTATTTTTATAAGAGATAGCTAACTCCTTCATTTTTTTCGAGAGGCATCGTATTTCATCGGTGACCCAATGGTTTCTATTTCTTAAAGACAAGTTTCTAGTTTTTTGGGAGACCATTGGGTAACAAATGTCAAAGTAATATTGATATGAAGAATAAAAATACTCAAATGAGTCATTGAAGGATCTGAGTTGGTATAAATCAGACCAATCATGGGACTTCAACATATTATTGAAGATATTAGAGTTTTGCTCTGTAAACTGCCTTTTATAAATTTTTTTGCGGTGACTAGGAGAAGATATTAAAATCTTGCATAGAAGAGGGTAGTGATCAGATATGTGGGATTTGATTACTTCAGTATTTACTTTTCCCAAATCGATGTTTGTTAAGATACGAGGGTCATCCGGAAAGTAGTACCCGTTCGTGAAATAAAGACACAAAAGTAAATATTAACAAACATAAAAAATTTTATTTGAAAGAGGATACTTTAAACTACTTCTCAACATAATCTCCAAGCAAATTAAGGCATTTGTCATAACGTGTGACAAGTTTCTGTATTCCTGCTGCATAGTCCTTCGCCGCCAGCTCATTGAGATACAGGGTCACTCCTTCTTTAAGTTCTTCATCGCTGTCAAATCTTTTTCCTGCCAAAAAGTCTTTAAGCTTTGTAAAGAGATGAAAATCTGAAGGGGCCAAGTCCGGGCTATACGGTGGATGGTCGAAAGTTTCCCATTTGAATTGCTGCAAAAGTTTTTGTGTTATCCCAGCTGCATGAGGCCTGGCATTGTAATGAACGAGAATGACACCAGTAGACAATAGACCTCGCCGCCGATTTTGTATTGCCCGCCGTAATTTCTTTAATGTTTCACAATACGCATTGGCATTAATAGTGTCTCCACGGGCCATAAAATCAATAAGCAATACACCTCGTCGATCCCAGAAAATGGTTGCCATGAGTTTCCTGGTGGACAGAACTGTCTTGAATTTTTTTGGTTTGTTTGGTGAATGAGCATGATGCCACTCCATTGACTGTCGTTTACTCTCAGGTGATGCATAACAAACCCATGTTTCATCATTAACAATTGTTCGAGAAACATTGGGAAAATGCTCACAGATGTCATCAATTGTGACGCGCCGATCGTTCCTCACGAATTCGTCAACTGAGCTCACCAGTTGGTCTGTAATGACAGACGGTCTTCCCGAACGCTCATCGTCGTGTGTGTTCCCCCTCTCCATGTTGAAGTTGCGACACCACCGCCGAACAGACGACTCGTCCATTACATTGTCTCCATACACCTCCTTTAATTGGCGATGAATATCACATGGGCGAACGTTTTTTGCATTGAGGAATTTAATCACTGCCCTCACTTCACAACTGGCGGCGTTCTCAATTTTTTTAAACATTGTAAACAATCACAGAAACAACACAGGCAATGCTAGCGTCACGCAACTTGGCTCAGAGAAGGCAGACAAGCCACTGAAGCTATCTGACCTCGTCCAGCGGCTACTCGCGTCATCAGCACTTCATGCGGCTCGAACGGGTACTACTTTCCGGATGACCCTCGTATGATGGTTAGACAGAGGTTTAGGAAGTGTGACAAATTCCCAGTTTCCCGGTAGCGGATGCGGATTCTGACCACAATTTAGTTGTTATGAAATGTAACGTCCGTTTCAAAAAGATAACGCAGGGGCGGCGGGTTAGGGAATGAAATGAAGATGCATTAAATGGATTAACAAGGAAGGAGTATCAGCAGGCTGCAGAGAATATCATGGATGACCGTAAAGAGCTGAGTACAATCGAAGAAAAATGGGAATGTATCAAGAAAGTTATATCGAAAGCCGCAAAAGACACTATAGGAACCGTTAACGGGAAAAGGATAAGGAAACAATGGCTAACGGATGAGATGATTACAAAGATGGATGAGAGAAAAAGATGGAAAAATGGAAGCACAGAGTTAGGCATAATGAAGTACAAAGAGTTAAACAATAAATTGAGACCGGCCACAAATAAAGCAAAAGAAGAATGGTGGAAAACGCAGTGCGAGGATATGGAGTGTTTACAGAGGAAGTGTGAAATTCGTGCAAGGTTTATGTAACTAATGCGGGTATTGCAGAAAATAGGAATGGATTGGAGGGACAAGAGACTGATCCGCAACCTGTACATGTTTCAGACTGCTCAGGTGCGAGTGTGGAACGGAGAGTCCGGATGGGCAGTGTTAGGAAGAGGTGTACGGCAGGGTTGCCCATTATCACCGGTACTGTTCAACGTATAAATGGAGGAAATGATTGAAGAGGCATGGGAAGAACTGGAGGTAGGAATGACAGTCGGAGGGGAATTCGTGAAATCGGTTAGATTTGTTGATGAGTAAGCATTAGTTGCTCAGTCAGCCAAGGGGTTGCAACCTCTGCTGAGTGAATTGGAGGTTCAGTGCGATAGATATGCGATGAGAATCAATATTAATAAAACAAAGGTTTTCTGATTTTCCAGAAAGAAAAATGATAAGCTAAACATTAAAATAGTAGAGGTGAAGGTAGGGCAGATAGAAAAGTGTACGTATCTCGGAAGTGTTTTGGACCAATGCGGTTAAAGTAGTAGGGACGTAAGGAGAAGAATTGCGCTAGGCAAAGAGGCTTTCTCAAGGAGGAGGAAGGTTAAGACAAGACTCGTCAAAACTCTGATATGGAGCGTAGCTATGTACGGTGCGGTAACGTGGTCACTGAAGCAGTAGGATAGACGTAGGTTGGAGGCTTTTGAAATGTGGGTGTGGAGAAGAATGGAGAAGGTGAAATGGACCGAAAGGAAAACAAATGAGGAAGTACTGGAGATGGTGGGTGAGGAGAGGGGTTTGTTGAGAGAAATCCTATGGAGGCAGGAAAAATAGATGAAAGGCGTATTGAGCGGCAGTGGGATGCTAAAGAAGGTAATAGAGGGGAGAATGTTAGCCAAACGAGGATAGGTCAGGAACAGGATAGGGATGTTGGACGGGATGAAAGGAAGAAAGAGGATATAGAGATGAAGAGGGACCTGATGTAGATTAGGTTGCTGGATTGGGTTTTGTTTGGGGTTACAAAATATTCATTTGATAGTTGTGGCCATCCAAAAACCTGCCTTAACCGGTAGATTACCTAATAATAATAATATTTTGGCATTACATTGCACACTTAGGGGATGACTTCGTTAAAAGTTACTATATGGGCATTTCCCACAGTTTCTTGGAAGCTATTGGTGGTGTTATTCAATAGCTACAGAAGGCAAAGGAAAATTATATTAAAAGAAAGTTTATACGTAATAAGGTAAAACAGATAAACAAAAGGTCAGAGTAATGATCTGACATGAAAGAATTCTGACATTTTCAACATAAAACCCAAATGATGATAAGAGGTTCGACTCCATTCGAATAAAAACACTGAATACTCATCAGCCGATTTTACCAATTAAATCTGTTTGTTGATCTCAAATCGATCGACTCAATGGGAAAAAAATGCTAACTTGACTACAAAATTAATCTAAATTAACTAAGACAATATAGTTTGTTGATGGATCCTCATAATGTATTGTCATAATTCCCACGAGGCATCTATAAATTTAAGTCCATTTAAGTCAACACTATTTTTCTTGACTCGCGACGTGGTAATGAACATACTGTATTCCACAAATCAAAAAACTCATTTTATAGATGTTTTTATTTCAGAACAGTTTATAGTGATTTAGGTAAAAATCTATTTTCAATGGTAAAAGAGGGTTCTTCAGAAATTATCTGTGACTTGAGAGTCGCAGTAGTTGTGATAGATATTCGGCATTGACGGAAAAATCGAACACCACAATTCCCTCGTCACACATTGAAATATAGTTGTATTATTATAGAACTTTCTACTGTGGGCAGACGAAGGTACTGAACTTTCCATGTGTCAAAATATTCCGACAATTTCATTAGAATTTCTAACTAGTATTCTTTATTTACACCTTGAGGAATATATTACTATATTAGAGTACAGTTTGTATTGCATTGTTATTTTATATTTTTGTTTAACATTGTTTGATATTTTAACATATCCCTTGTTTTCTTTTTAGCCACATGTTCATGATCCTTTCAACACTCTCAGCTATTTCCTTAATGAACATATATTTCTCTCTTTTAACTTTAAAAAATTAAGAGCCGTTAGATTCAAGAAACTGATCACGACCGAAGTTCCAGTATTGAACATAACCTGAAAGGAATTATCAACATAAAAATTACGATTTTAATAAGCAACTCTTAAGAAATCTTCCCAAAGCACTTCTAATGGCTACATTTACCTTGCCGAAAAATTATATATGTATACGAGGGTGGTCTGAATAGTTTCCGACCTCACCGTGAAGATGGCAGCACTCGTAAATAAAAATTGGTGAATTTCGTTTTTCATTTGTTGGCAGTTATTCACCAAAGTTTCAGCTGTTTTGGACCTGTAGTTGTCATGTAACAGTCGTTTGAGTGAGTTAATGTGTTTTTGTGAAAATGGACAAAATCGAGTATCAAGCTGTCATTAAATATTTGTTTTTGAAAGGTAAAACGCCTACGCAAATCGAAGATGAGTTGGATTCTGTGTATGGGGACTCTGCGCCATCATTTACCACAGTGACAGTTTGGGCAGCTGAATTTAAACATGGCCGTAAGAGCTTGGGAGACGATGAACGTTCGGGACGTCCATAAACTGCAACTACCGACTAAAACATCGCCAAAGTTCACCAAATGGTGCTAGAGGACCACCGAATTCAAGTGAGAGATAGCAGAGGTTTTGAACATATCAAAAGAATGAGTTTGTCACATATTAAATCAACATTTAGGCCTGAGAAAGCTGTCTGCGCTTTGGGTGCGTTCGCTCACGTTAGGCCAAAAACGTGTTCAATTGAACATTTCTAGCGCTCAGTTGGCGCAGTTTAGGCGCAACAAATCCAAGTTTTGGCGCCGATTAATTTCTGTAAATGAAACTTGGATACACGAAACGCCCAAATCAAAAATACAATCCAAACAGTGGACTTCAAAGGAGGTACCGGCTCCAAAAAAAAGCAAAATCAATTTTTTTGGCTGGGAAAGTGATGCCGACTGTTTTTTGGGATAGCCATGGACTTATTTTAATCGATTATCTTCAAAAAGGAAAAACCATTACAGGAGCACACTACGCATCATTACTTGACAAGCTGAAGGCGGAACTTGCGGAAAAACCGCCACATTTGCAGAAAAAGTAAATTTTGTTTCACCAAGACAACGCATCGTCTCACACCTCAGCGGTTGCCATGGCGAAAATCTACGAATTACGGTATGAACTGCTCGACCATCCGCCTTACTCACCAGATCTAGCCCCAAGCGACTTCTTTTCGTTCCCTCATCTAAATATTGCGCTCGGAGGACAGAGATTTTCGTCAAATGAAGAGGCAATCACCTTCGTGAACAAATATTTTGCAGAGAAACATGCCGAGTACTATTTGGACGGGTTATAGAGATGGGAACATCGCTGGGAGAAGTGTGTAGAGTTACAAGGAGACTCCGTTGAAAAATAAAAAAAATCAGAAAAAATGTCTTGTATCTTTGTTAGGTCGGAAACTTTTTAGACCACTCACGTATTATATCATATCATATAGATATTTATGCGGGTCGCGGTTGTCTATTGGGTAGAGCATTGGACTACTGACCGGAGGGTCCCGGGTTCGATTCCCGGGGAAGGCACTTTGGGCACCTGCAGCTCCACCCAAGCTAGTTGATTTTTCGGGTACCAGATCTTCCTGGGAAACCATAACCGGCACAGGGAAAGGAACTGGCCCCCCTACCCTGATGTGTGAATATTCACACGCCGTCGGGCTTGGAACATGGGTGAGCTCTACCATCACCTACTAAACCGACCTTCGGGTTGATTACTGAGTAAATCGTTTTTTATATAGATATTATCATCATACAGAAATTATCATCAACAGTTTATACCACCGTTATTTATGCAAATTACACGAAAAAACCACGTGCGTTTCCATAAACATTTGATATCATGTCCGAGGTTTTATATCTACCGACCACCATATTTCAAAAATGCATTAACAATCACGCACTCGCACGTATACGTTCAGATATATAGACGCACACACGACACTAACTCCAATTACTTAGCACCTCACGGGAACTCGGCACGAGAAACTCGGAACAAAGAAAACCAATTAAAAGGATATATTCAAATACGGCGGGTCGCGGTGGTCCAGTGGGTAGAGCGTTGGACTACTGGCCGGAGGGTCCCGGGTTCGATTCCCGGGCGAGGCACTCTGGGCACCTGCAGCTCCACCCAAGCTAGATGATTTTTCGGGTACCAGATCTTCCTGGGAAACCATAACCGGCACAGGGAAAGGAACTGGCCCCCCTACCCTGATGTGTGAATATTCACACGCCGTCGGGCTTGGAACATGGGTGAGCTCTACCATCACCTACTAAACCGACCTTCGGGTTGATTACTGTGTTTATGGTTTATTCAAATACGCAAAAAAACAATGAAAAACTATTTTCATTATAAAACACTAATAGCGTTCGCTCCATTTTCTTTCGGAATCAAATATCCACTCCAACGGGCGTCCTTCATGCATACAAATACACGAACACGTACATTTATAATATTTCGAAAACAATTTCGACGGAACCCGTATTTTTTACTATTTTTAACCGCTCACGACATTTTTTATGGTAAAAATAACAATAATAATCAATTCGCTGAGATACGAGCGGAAGGAGTATCACAAGAAAATGAGTAGTGGAAAATAAATTGTACAGAATGTATTTTGGGAAAAACCACTTCCCCGACCAAGCGGCGTCTGCGGGTCTCTCAGGCAGCACTCGCCAGCCACCATCGCCCCCCGCCCCAAAAAAAAAACCGCTCGCGAGTGTCTGGAAAGCGGGGAAGGGTTGAGAAAGCGGAGGGCGAGGAAGGGGCAGGTGCGCCGGGCATTAATTATTCCCATCTCTCCCTTTCCCTCCACCCCTCTTCTCCGAGCAACACGGCCCCGACGATTGTCTTCGCTTCGACCCCCTCCGACCATCCACACACGCGCGTCCACACCCTCCGCCCCTCTCTCGCTCCTCCAATTCGCCCCCATCCCCGGTCCTTTCACGCACACCATCCCCGCCAATCACCATATTTCGCCTCCCATTCCGTCCTTTTTTTTATTCCATTTTTTTAATCAATTACTTTTTTCGAGTCCGCTAAATCCCAAGGGCCAAGCAGGAGAGTTAATACCGGTTCGCCATTCGGACGGACTTGGGGAAAGTCTGAGCGCGTGGGAACGCACCCGGACTCAAAGGGAATCCGCTCCCCCGCACCCCAACGCGTGCTGCCTCCCGAACGACCGCATCCGACGTGCGCGCCATCCTTCTCCGAAATGACAAAACGAAACTAAATACCCGGAGCATACATCACACGACAACAACGACAATTACTTCCTTCTTTGCGGTGAGCCACTGGATGATTCCTTACCTACGCGACCACTTTCACCGACAATGCATGCGGAGCCACGACGCTACATCTACGTCATTGCCTGCGAAATGCAAAGAGGGTTTTCCCGAGAACGTATGAAAGAACATTACGCCTGTTCAAAAACAGAAATCCTTCTGCCTATTTTTCCATGCACCTAATGAACAATAACCGCACAAGTGACTTTGTTCCTGAGATTTTACGTTTGGAGATGAAAGTTTTAAGATAGAACGTTTTGAAATTTCCAAGAACATTCAAAATAAGGGTATATTAGTTAATGACCTCACGTATTCTCCCCCTCCTGGACATCCCTTTATTCCACAGACCCCCTTCTCCACCCCAGACCCCGCCCTCTCCCTTCCCCCTCCCACACACCAGTTTTCCTTCTCTTTCCCCTCCTCCCACTTCACCAGAACCTACTCTTCTCTCTCTCTACTACACACGTCCGCGTGTCCCCTGTACTTCCGCCGGCCCTAGACGCTCATGGCTCCAGCTGCAAGGAGCCTTTTTAGGCGGAATGCAGCGTGGTATCCCTTGTGGAAACCACATAAGCCACATCAGTGGTCCTTAACCTGATTAAGACTTCGTAAGTCGAAACCTACGTCGTGCATTATAAAATATATGTGGAAGAACCAAGTATTTTCTTTTCCGACGTCACTATGTAGTTTATCTCCTACCACCAGCGATGGCAGTATCGACACGTAACAACAGTGTGCTACGCAGCATCGAAACCATGTTCGTGTGAAGTAATGTGGAAATGCAGTTTCTTTCTCTCCCCTCACCATAAAGGAATTCCACAAAGTTAAGCCTGAAACTGTTACGTTATATTTAAACAGTGTCGCCACCTTTCGCGCGGACTGTGTGTTATGACAGGTGTCCGGTTTTCATTTGACTGCACCTGACTATACCTTTTAAAATGTTTCTTTTTACGTCTTACGCATTTGACTATGTTTATTAAACTTGGCGCTATAACGTAAATTTGAATCTATTGGAGTCGAGAGTATGATAGTTTTAAAACTATACCTTGAATCAGATCATGAATCCTCTAACGATAATGATAAATCACCTGATGGTGGTCGATCATGGATCTGTAAAGTTCGCATTAACTTAATCATTATTGATTCATTAAATAACACAACCCATCACTTCATGAGACCCAACATCAGATTAAAGGCTGTATGTGCGCACCACAAGGAACTGAATCTGAACTTCGGTTCCCACTATCACAAATTGCCTTCCACACGAAAATCACGTTCGTAAATGATAAGCCGTGAGCATGGGCCCAGTCCTTTCAAGCTCATTCGAATTGTCTAGGACTCACGGAGCCTCAACTGCGACGGGATTCTGAGAACTCACCCGGAAAGTGGAAGTTCCGCGGTTTTCCGTTGTAGACCACTTTTTCTAACGTACTCATCATGAAATTTAGATCATTTCAAGAAAAGTTGAAATCCTCTGCCATCGGTAGCCTCACCTTCAACCGGAGACAGAATTTTTTTTCCTCGAGATAAAATACCCTGCCCCCTAAGAGGCCTCTCAAACTTTTGTTCTTATTATAACAATTTTTCACTAATCTGGCGGATTTTCTCTGTACTTCATCTAATTCTTTTTGCCAGATTTTCTCCCAAGGAGCTCAAATATTTGCGGAATATTCCAAATGTGGTCCCACTGTAGCAAAATAACACCTCTCTTTAACTTTCTCATTACATTTCCCCACCACCCGGTTAATGAAGTTTCTTTGAAGCGGATCCGCATATTGTCCGGATATGTGCTCCTCATGAAAGCCGTGGTGTTAGAACTACCCGCAAAATATTTAAATTGTTTGGCCGTAGTTAGTAATGAACCCTCTATTTCGCAGTTGATGTCCTGTTCGCCACTTCCTTTGTTCCAAAATTTCAAAACTGAGCATTTGTCTATATTAAGCATTATTCCCCATATATTGCACCAATTCGAGATTGTGTGTAAGTCTCTAGAGAGTAGCTCGCGATCTATTCGGCTCCTTGTTTCCCTGTATACCACCGTGTCATCAGCATATAACCTGAGACTGCTACTAACGTGTGCGCTTAAATCATTAATGTATATTAGGAACAGAAGGGACTTCCCTGGGGAACGCCCGTTGTTACTTCTCTTTCCTTTGAGCACAGCCCATCGATGACTACTATTTGTTTGCGATTTGACAAGAAGTCTCCAATCCAGTTAATAATTTCCTCATTGATACCGTAGCATTTAACGCTATGTAACATTTTATTGTGTGGGACTTTATCGAAGGCTTTTTTGAAATCTAGGAATACTGCGTCGACTTGTGTGTTTTTTCTCCCGTTCTAAGTATGTCGTGAATGAATAGACCTAATTGTATTTCGCAAGATCTGCTTTTCCTAAATCCGTGCTGGTTGTGGCTTAGTGTTTTCCTACCATCAAGAAACCTCATTATATTACTGACAATAATGTGTTATAATATTTTACAAGAGATCGATGTCATAGAAATGGGTCGGTAATTGGTTGGTTTATCCCTATCCCCGCCTTTATAAATGGCAGTTATGGGAGCTTGCTACCAGTCGCGAGGTACTGAGCCATCTTCTATCGATTTTAGGAAAACGACTTCCAAAAACGGGGCAATGTCTTCGGCCATATTCCTTTAATATTCTAGCAGGTATTTCTTCCGGACCAGGTCCTTTGTTTGCTTTGATGCTACGTAGTAGATATTCTATTCCATTCTTGATGAGTGTTATATCGCTCATGTGTGTCCCCAGGTGGGTGTCGAGGATCGTTTGGTGCGTGTGTATCATTATTGTAGACGTTCTGGAAAAACGTGTTTAAAATGTTAGCTTATTTCACGCTGCCTGTAATAATTTCTCCGTTTTCCGTCTTCAAAGAATGTACCGTTGGACGTTTACCCTGTATTTCCCTAACATAGGACCAGAATGACTTTGGATTTTCCTCAAGATATTCGCTTAGCATTTTAGATTTAAAAGAGCGTAGGGCTGTGCGCATAATACCTTTTGTTTTAATACGACATTCTTTAAGTTTCTGTTTTGATTTATTCACATCAAAAATGTCGCCAACTTTTACACTGTTTTTAAAATTTGACTGTAGCCTTCTTTGCCTCCTCAATGCCGATCCGACTTCCTCGTTGTACCAAATAGGGTCCCTACTATGGCATTTGGTTTTGGATGGAATGTACTTCATAAACCTTCGTCATCTAAAAGAAGCATCAGCTATTCTATGAATAAATAAACAGATATCCGCGTGTCTATTTGTATCTATGAATACTGAAGCGATGAGTGGCCATAATTAGCATAGTGTCCTTATACTCGGATACTATGTATGTCCTCAAGCATATTATCATCATAATTCTATTGCCTAATGCTGGAACACATTCAGTTACCCAGAGCTAACAGTTTCAGGCATAACATTGTGGAATTCCTTCATGGTGAGGGTGAAAGAAAGAGAAAAGAAAACCTTGCACTTCCACTCACATTTAATATAGCACGACCATGTCTTCGATGCGGCGCATCATCATCCTGCCCTTCCCATTCCCATAGACTACAACTTTGTCGTGGTGGAAGGGCTTGTGCGTTCCGATGACCCCTAGAACAGTGCTGGCGGGAGTAGTAATAATTGGTCCTGGTAGGGTCACCCATGCCAGAAAGGTCGAAGGTTAGGAGCCAGACGAAAGGTAGTCCACGCAGCTTCTGTTCCTCAGTGAAGGCGGCTGCAAAGGCGTCTGAGCCCAGTGGGGCGGCCATTAAGTGATGGTGTCCCGTTAAAAACACTATTGAGGAAGGCAACGGCAAAGCACCTCAGTTATCATTCCCGATAATGTAATGATGGGCACTGCAGAGAATATGAGTCCTGGCAACTGCGGGACTCGGCCCAAGGGGCCGTGTGACATGCCCGGCAGCGGGGGAGGCAAGGCTCCCGCGGTCGTCATCCCACGAAACCGTTGCAGGGGAGAAATAACAGCAGCATGACAGAAGACGCAGAAGAAGACGAAAGTAGTTAGAATAGGAACATGGAACGTCAGGGCAATGATGAAGACAGGCAAATTAGATAATATTAAGCGAGAGATGGAAAGAGGTAATATAGATGTTATAGGCCTATGCGAGGTGAGATGGAAGGATAGCGGGGATTACTGGCGTGATTATTATAGAGTAATATACAGCGGCAGGGACGAGAGCTACGAGGGGTTCCTGTAATATTGAATAAAGGGGTAGGAACAAGCGTAGTCAACATTGAGCAAGTAATAGGTAGAATCATACTCGTAGAGATTAAAGCAGAGCCGACGAACTTGGTCATTGTTCAGGTATACATGCACCGAGCAACAACAAGGAGGAAGAAGTCGATAGGATGTACGATGAGTTAGACGATATCATCGCGAGTGTTCCTGCAGGGAAACATTTGATAGTGATGGGGGATTGGAATGCGACGGTAGGCGAAGGAAGAGATGGTGGTGAGGAGGACTATGGGTTAGGCACGAGGAATGAACGAGGCGAGAAGGCAATTGCATTCTGCAGGAGACTGGGGTTAGTCATCACCAACACATGGTTTCGACACCACAAGAGGCGTGGGTATACATGGAAAATGCAAGGTGACTCAGAAAAGTATAATTTAGATTATATAATGGTTAGGCAAAGGTTTAGGAATACTGTGATAAATTCGCAGTTTCCCAGGAGCGGATGCGGACTCAGACCACAATTTAGTTGTTATGAAATGTAACGTCCGTTTCAAAAAGATAACACAGCGGCGGCGGGTTCGGAAATGGAATATAGAAGCATTAAATGGATTAACAAGGAAGGAATATCAGCAGGCTGTGAAGAAAATGATGGATGACCGTAAAGAACTGAGTACTATCGAAGAAAAATGGGAATGTATCAAGAAAGCGATATCGGAAGCCGCAAAAGACACTATAGGAACCGTTAACGGGAAAAAGATAAGGAAACCATGGGTAACGGATGAGATGATTGCAAAGATGAAGGAGAGAAGAAGAAGGGAGAATGTAAACATAGAGTTAGACAAAATGAAGTACAAAGAGTTAAACAATAAATTGAGACGCAACACAAATAACGCAAAAGAAGAATGGTGGAGAACGCAATGCGAGGAAATGGAAAGTTTACAGAGAAAGGGAGAAATTGGTGCGCTTTACGGAAAGGTTAAGTTATTATCGGGAAATGAGAAGGCAATATCTGTGCTAACAGTTAAAGATAAATGGGGTAAGATAATAGTTGAACCAGGAAATATCCAAGAGAAATGGAAGGAATATATAAAACACTGTATGGTAGAGAACGTAGACCGACAAGGTTAGACATAGAAAAAGAACATGGCGTAGAAGAAGATAGCTTAGGTCCAGGCATACTCCACGATGAAATAGAAAGGGCATTAAAGGAGATGAAGGCAAATAAGGCCGTGGGGGTGGACAACATTCCTATGGAACTGTTGAAATGTTTAAGAAAATGCGGGAAGAAGACTCTATATGGACTGATTCGTAGTATCTATGAGGAAGGAATCTGGCCGGAAGATTTTGTGAGATAAGTGTTAGTTCCTATTCCGAAAAAGGGAAAGGCTAGATCATGTGAGGATTACAGACCAAAAAGTTCGATATCCCACGCAGCTAAAGTTATTCTCAGGATCATCAACAAAAGGATAGAGAGTAAGGCTAATGATTACTTAGGGGATGATCAGTTTGGGTTTAGGAAAGGAAGAGGCACGCGATATGGCATTGCAGTAATGAGATCACTAATCGAGAGGAATATAGAATACAATCAGAAAGTATTTGCCTGTTTCGTAGATTTCGAAAAACCGTATGATAGGGTGAATTGGGAAAAATTAATGCG
Organism: Hetaerina titia; assembly: GCA_037158775.1. Classification (NCBI taxonomy): domain Eukaryota; kingdom Metazoa; phylum Arthropoda; class Insecta; order Odonata; family Calopterygidae; genus Hetaerina; species Hetaerina titia. The sequence continues at coordinate 4,742,057 of CM073771.1, forward strand.
TGTATAGCACAAAAAAGGAATGGATTGGAGGGACAGGAGACTGATCCGCAACCTGTACATGTCTCAGACTGCTCAGGTGCGAGTGGGGAACGGAGAGTCCGGATGGGCAGTGTTAGGAAGAGGTGTAAGGCAGGGTTGCCCATTGTCACTGGTGTTGTTCAACGTATATGTGGAGGAAATGATTAATGAGGCATGGGATGAACTGGAGGTAGGAATGAAAGTCGGAGGGGAATTCGTAAAATCGGTTAGGTTTGCTGATGACCCAGCATTAGTTGCTCAGTCAGCCAAGGGGTTACAAGCATTGCTGAGCGACTTGGAGGTTCAGTGCGATAGTTATGGGATGAGAATCAATTTTTATAAAACAAAGGTTATGCGTTTTTCCAAGAAGAAAAAGGCTAAGCTAAACAATAAAGTAGGCGGGGAAAAAATTGTGCAGGTAGAACAGTTTACATATCGTAGTGTTTGGATCAATGCGGTCAAAGTTGTAGGGACGTAAGGAGAAGAATTGCGCCGGGCAAAGAGGCTTTCACTAGGAGAATGGAGTTTATAACTGGGACTTTGAGTATGGAGTTAATGAAGAGACTCGTTAAAACTTTGATATGGAGCGTAGCTATATACGGCGCGGAGACGTGGTCGCTGAAGCAGGAGGATAGACGTAGATTGGAGGCTTTTGAAATGTGGGTGTTTAGATGAATGGAGAAGGTAAATGGACCGAAAGGAAAACAAATGAGGAAGTACTGGAGATGGTGGGTGAGGAGTGGGGTTTTTTGAGAGAAATCCTATGGAGGCAGGAAAAATGGATGAAAGGCGTATTGAGCGGTAGTGGAATGTTGAAGAGGGTAAAAGAAGTGAGGATGTTGGGCAAGCGAGGAAAGGGCAGGAACAGAATAGGGATGTTGGACGGGATGAAGGGAGGAAGGAAGTACACAGAGATGAAGGGGAACTGATGTAGATTAGGTTGCTAGAGTGGGTTTTGTTTGGAGTTACAAAATGTTTATTTGATAGTTGTGTCCATCCAAAAACCTACCTTAACTGGTAGATTATCTTATATATATATATATATATATATATATATATATATATATATATATAAATTCTTAGCTTATGTTTCCCTTGGACATAGCACAAATGACTAACTTTACCAATCATGAAATTACATTGAATAAAGGTAGTGTTACAAATAGGAAGTTTCACAACGCAATTCGAAATGTTTTTCCTTGAGGTTGCATCATTTTACACATTGGAGGTACACACTTGCCAAACGATATACTTAAGGGCAAAATGCCCACTCGAATCAACAAACGTATTTTGGTTTTAAATAAGATGGGACATCCTGCTGTTCAAAAATTTATATTGTATAACGTGCTGTTACACATAGGTTTCGTATGTTTTTCATTTTGATTCTGAATGCTAATCCTTTGCGTTTAATGGCAACGTACTGAATATTGACCGCCAAGTAGTATTTTTATTTAGTATTAATCGAGAAACAGAACTTTTGAGACTTTATATTGAGCTTTTAGCAATGATATACACAACAATACACACAGTTATAAGCCCTGGGTGGAGGAAAACCTACCCACGAGGGAATCGAACCCCGACTTCGGGCTTGGCAGGCGAGGACGCTTAGCGATCAACACCGGGATAGGGAAAAATTTACATGGAATATTAAAAGAAGTGAAATGCTGAGAGATGCTAGTACATTGACATATATTGACGAAAATTGACATTCATATTACGACATTCATGGGATATTATAATTAATAAGAGGCTCCTTGAATTAAACTATTTCACTCTTTAAAGATATAAGAACCTCCGGTTTTGATGAGCGCTAACGACACAATCAGTCGCGTGGAGAGCCAAGTCTACAAGCCTAGGCATATATTCAAGCTAACAACATAGCCATGTACGCAATAAGATAAGAGAAAAACACGATAAAATAGAAGAAATGTGGTTGTATGATTTAATGAGAATTCGAAATGCCTTACGGGTTCCGTTTTGTCCTACGAAGCTTATTCAGCATCTAGGAAACATTAGCGATCACGCAGTAAAAATATGATATAAAACTGTTGGAGAAGGAAATGAAGGTGGAGAGCAGACCGCTGCGATTGCGGTGGAGCATAGGCCGCAAACATGGAATAGGAAAACAAAAGAGGGAGGGAGGGGAACGGTCGAGTGTGGGGTTCAGCGGAGAGGTCTCAGGTAGACAGAGGGGCGTTGCTATGGTGACAACGAGAGATGAATGGGACGGAGCAGAGTGGGAGCGAGAGAGAAATCTAGAATGGTAAGGTGAAATGGGAGGAAATAAAGGGGCTGCCGCCAGGGTGGCCCATACTCGTCCATCAACCGTAACGATGACTCCACATATTTTTATGACCCTTGTGAGTGACGTCCCTTCCGCGAGAAATTAGGTCGCCCACGAGGAGATAAATAATAAAATGGACTGTCAATTGCAAGGCAAACACGACAGATGGGAAGTAAAGGAGCTGTCACGAAACCCGGCCCCAAAAAGTTTCTTCTCCTGAAGAGATATTTTGGGGCCGGTATCTTAGGCAGGATTTGTTATCCACTGGTGAACTCAAATGCATTCCTCCATAGCGAGAAAAATTCCATTTCCCACGTTCACAAATATCACCTCCTACATGCAGAAGAGATATGATGCCTAGTATTCACTTTGAGTTTTAATATTATCAAAAATGTCATTCAAGATAGGTTTAGCGAAACCAAACATCATGTTGCTAATAATATCAAAAATAATATCGCTAATTTTTTATATAGTTAAAAGTGAAATTGTTTTAAAATTTAATGATACTAATTCTCACTTTTTAAAAGCCTGGATTCTTCGTTCCAGTTGTGATATGATTAGTAAAACGATTCAATCTCGGGATATGAATGGGTATGAATATTAATTAAAAATTTTAAGTACATATGCTACTGAATGAATGAATATGACTTTGCAGGGACGACTCATTTCCTAAACCTACAACATACAGTACTCTGCTGACCACCGGCAAGTTATATGCGGGAGGGGTCATTCACGTCAGTCAGTTACGCGAAGAGTCACGTACCATGCCGAAAGAATGTGGCACGGTACTGTACATGGAAGTCTCTAGGGTAGAAAAGGTATCCCCATCGGCATGGAAAAATTAACGAGAGTCAAATTCGTGGGAAGAAGCCATCGCCATTAGTGGAGATATCTTGTAAACAGAAAAAAAATTGAGGAGGAATAAAACGACCAAAACTGCGCAAGGAAAAACTAACATTTTTTTAATGTAAAAATAAAATCATGCCCAAGAAACCTCTTCTTACATACTGCTAGGACTTCATGCAACGTAAAAATGACAAGGAAAAAAATGCAATATAATTTCGTAAAACAGAAAACAACACGATTTTTTCCACACGAGTCTATTCCACCATCTATCCAATTCAACGTGAAATTTCCTTAGTTTGTGTTACATAGGAAAAGATAAAAGGTATAAGCTTTTCCTTCATTATCCATAAAATATATAAAACCTATCCATCGATTAATGTCAATGATAATAGCACAAGCAAGCGGCAGGAGGGCAATGAAAAAATTCACTTTATTTTATAGAAGACATTCAGAAACCGTGGGTCGCGGTGGTCTAGCGTGTAGAGCATTGGACTGCTAACCAGAGGGTCCCGGGTTCGATTCCCGGGCTTTGGGCACCTGCAGCTACACCCAAGCTAGTTGATTTTTCGGGTACCACGTCTTCCTGGGAAACCATAACCGGCACAGGGAAAGGAACTGGCCCCCCTACCCTGATGTGTTCACACGCCGTCCGGCTTGGTACACGGGTGAGCTCTACCATCAGCTACTAAATCGACCTTCTGGTTGATTACTGTGTTTATGGTTTTATTCAGAAACCAATGCAATGGTGAATTTTGATATACGAAACAAAATGCGGGAAATTTCAAATATAACATCACCAAATTATGAGTGCCACAGTAACTATACTTTGCTTAGCCATTCATGATGGAGTCCGTAAAAACTGATTCCGAAAAGCTGCCTCCCATTGAATCTCTTGCCAAAGGAAAAATACCGAATAGTACACAACGGTAGAAAGTATCAAAGGGTGGTAAATTTCACTAAATTTTCAGTCTGGATGGGGGTGGACTTCCAGCTCTGAAATATATGGTCGCAGGTACGTAATTCTATTTCATGGCCAGATGGATTTCCATCGGTAAACTCATACTCAATTCATTTCAACAGCAATTCCCAAAACAAACATTCTTTCCACAAAATACCATTGGTTCTCTGTTTAAATTATCAATTTTCTTAAATATTTTCCTGTTAAAAAATGTTTCCGGCGATTCATAAAACAATAAAGATGGAAGATGAAAATATGCTCAAAAAACGCGTAATATCCTTCTATAAACTTTAGCCTTTCCGACAACTTGGGGGAAGCGGTACGAGAGGCCGAGACTCTCTCCGCGAGAGTTACGGGGGATTGGACATTCAAACCGGGCCGGAGATAGCCCAATCCACCCGCCAACATTCTGTGATGTAATTCCAGCGGAAGGTTCGCCTTTCGAGGGCATGAGTGAGGAGTATGAAGGGTACGTGGAGATAAGAGAGAGGAGGTCGTTAAGCGGGGTATGGGGAACGAGGGAAGTAATGGGGGCGAGAATTTAAAGGGGGTGTCATACGGGAAGGGGGGCGAGGTGTCCGTCCGCTGAAGGGGCCGTATTGTATTACGTATTTCGAGGCATCAATTTTATTAACTTTACGTGGGTTGTATGTTGTATTACAGCAAGTTTGTTCTGTTATTTTTGGGAACTGTAGGGCGTAACCTGATCTGAAGTGACAAAAAGCGCTGGATTCTACTTTATTTATCTCAATATATGACCTGCGCTCTTGCCTTCCAACTATGCTAAACCCTAGAAACGTGTTCGTGTAACCTACGCACTACACACTGTAATGCCCCGGCAGTATAATGGACTCCGGACCGATTAAGGGGTACCCGACGCGATGAGAGGACAGGCCTCAGATCAACAATTTCCGCTCCGATTTCCCTACAGAATCCCAACAATCTCTCGTTTAAACCCTCTATTCGGCTCCAAACGAGCCTTCCGCGGTCAGTACGTGGCACAATACTACAAATACTTAATTTAAGAGGGACCTTCAACTCCGCCTCCACCCGTTTCACCTCCGAGTGCATCTCCTTAAAGGAGAGGGGGATCTCTTCCGATCCACGTTTCGAGGCGCCGTTTGTTCTCACATGAGCCACAATTCGTAGCTTTGAGCAACCCGTATTACTGACGGCCGCCTTCGCCGCCTGCGTCGCCTGGGGTACCCCGCCCCCTGGTATACACCAGGACGACAAGAATCCAACACCTCCCTCCTGTTGGACTCTGCGGCGCAGCGGATGCATTATACGCCGGACGTTAGAACTACCTAATTTTCCGATTCCCTCCCTTCCCGAGCGCTGATGTCTTACTCTAGGCAGTGCCCTCGGAGTAGGGGTAGGAGCTGCAGATACGGTGGTACTGTCATCCGTCAGCACCTGGCACCTGTTGGAGACGGGGATGGTATCTGCCTCCGCAGAGTCCAATCCTCGCCGCAGCGTTACCTTCCCCTTGCCCCGAGATACGACCCTCCAATCGTCCGACCTACGGACATGAGATACTTCCTCGTTGAGAGATGGGACACGAGGTACGTCTCTAATCGCCCAGCCACGTGTAGCATTCGGACGAATCCGTGCATCCCTATGGGCGTGGCGGGTTTTGGTATCCCGACCCCGAGTACCATCTCTCCCGGGAGGAGCCCTCCCGCCGGCGATCTCCGAACGAAGCTCCCGCACCATTCTCTCTAACATGACGATACGAGCCCTTAGAGCTGCGCATTCGCCAGTGCCTTCAAGCATGGCAACAGGGGACCTAATTAACAACCAAATACCCAAAAAAAGGTAACCTGTATACACTATGCTAAGATTTCTAAGAGCGGTTATCTAAATTTAAATCACTCAATATGTTACACTTTGGAATGGAATATGAAGCCTAAGCGGAAAAAACGATTCTTAAATATGGTCTGCTTCTCAGAGGAAAAAAAAGAAAGTGGAAAAGGAAAACAATCGCCGATAACCAATCAGAGTCGAAGGACAAAAACCACCACAATTCACTGAGATAAACTACTACTACCACACACTAAGGACAACTAACAACAAACAAAACGAAGACTATACACACGAAACTATGTATTGGTTGATTCTACACTACACGTCACTAGATGCAAAAGCAGCAGGCTGGCAGGCAGGTATCTATCCCCTGAAATAACTACAAGCCACCAAAAGTACCCATTAAAATTACCACCACACTATTCAAAACTAATAACAAACAGCACAAAGACTTAATGAACTAAACTAGTTCACAAAATTAAAGCTAACAACATGTTACACTTCACTAAGGAAGAATATGCACAGAGGCATACAAGGAACAGCAGGCACGCGGGCAAGCTCGGCTACGGTCTAACCGGTTTCAGCGAGCGAGGTCAAACACGTCTGTTCTCGGCAGAAGCCAGGTATAGAATGAATAATGGTGAACAATAAAAATTACGACCCTACGCGAAATTTTCGTAGATTTACAAATGGCGTTTGATAGAGTAACTTGGGAAAAACTAATGAGTATATTTGAGAAAATAGGAATAGATTACAGGGACAATAGGCTAATCCGCAACCTGTACATGTCTCAGACGGCTCAGGTGCAAGTGGGGAACGGAGAATCCGGATGGGCAGTGTTAGGAAGAGTTGGAAGGTACGGTTGCCCATTGTCACCGGTGCTGTTCAACGTATATGTGGAGGAAATGATTAAAGAGGCATGGGAAGAACTGGAGGTAGGAATGAAAGTCGGAGGAGAATTCGTAAAATCGGTTAAGTTTGCTGATGACCAAGCATTAGTTGCTCAGTCAGCCAAGGGGTTGCAAGTATTGTTGAGTGAATTGGGGGTTCAGTGCGATAAATATGGGATGAGAATCAATATTAATAAAACAAATACTAGGTAAGATAATAGAGGTAATAGAGGGGAGAATGTTGGGCAAGCGAGGAAAGGGCAGGAACAGGATAGGGATGTTGGAAGGGATAAAGGGAGGATGGAAGTACATGGAGATGAAGACCTGATGTAGATGTATAGTATATAATATAGATGATTTCTTCGAAGTAACACGGAAGTGTTGAATAAAAAACTTAGACAGTAACACACAGCACGAGAACACATAAAAAGAACACTCACAATAATACCTTGATAATTTCGACGGACTCGAGCTCCGTCTTCTTCGGAAGATAAGATATGACTGTATATATATATATATATATATATATATATATATATATATATATATATATATATATATATATATATATATATCACATAGCTTGGGTGGAGCTGCAGGTGCCCAGAGTGAAATTCTACATCTGTGCGTTATATACGTGAATATGGACTAACTGGTCGACACAAACACAGAAACTGAAACCCATAAAAGAGGGACTCACTGGTTCTCAAATTTTCGGTTGTGCAACTACCTTTCTCAAGAGGAATTAGGAACAGAACAGAACAGTTCCTAATTCCTCTTGAGAAAGGTGGTTGCACCACCGAAAATTCGAGAACCAGTGAGTCCCTCTTTTATATGTTTCAGTTTCTGTGTTTGTGTCTACTAGTTAGTCCATTTACATTATTGTGCACGTTCGTGGGATTTTCAAGAAAGTGACTTTATATATGAAATATATATATATATATATATATATATATATATATATTCATTGTGCCCCGTATGACGGGACTTCGTATTTGAATGTACATATATATAGATGATTTCCTCGAAGTAACACAGTCATGTCTTATCTTCCGAAGAAGACGGAGTTCGAGTCCGTCGAAATTATCAAGATATTATTGTGAGTGTTCTTTTTATGTGTTCTCGTGCTGTGTGTTACTGTATAAGTTTTATATATATATACACACACACATGTATACATGTATGTGTGTATATATATATATATATATATATATATATATATATATATATATATATATATATACACAGACACACATACGCGTGTATGTGTGCACGAGCGTGGATGTGTTTATATGTACACACAAAATGTTGATATATTCATCAAATTCCAAAACTCCTCCAAAAATATCAATTGATAGACGCTCGTGCTCACCAGCAAAACCCTGCTCAAATATTTTCCTCGGTAAAAAACGAAATCTTATTGACCTCTCCATTTCTCTGAATCGCTCCAAAATTGTTATGGAGTACAGCCCTAAAAATAAATATCATGGAAGAGAAATAGTGCCACGGACTGTTCATTTCACGGAAAACTGAGAACCCTGATCTACCCACCGTTCCTCTTTCTGCGCCAATCCCATATGGACTTAATCAGGGAAGGTGCCCTTGCCCTTCGTTTACCCCACAAATTTACGATTCAAATGGGGAGTACTGTTCGCATTCTGGAAGTCCATGCTCATTATTTCAGGTAGCGTAAGAGAGGGAACCGAAATATATAGCTGAAATGTTCCACATATCCGCATAATGGCGAGGATCCCCAAAAGAATAATTCCGCACAAAATGACCAACTCGACTGGAAACTTAACATTCGTTAAGGTCACACGTGTGATTTTAATATTTCGACAATAGATAAACGATCAGTGTTACATTCTATTCCAAAAAGGGAAAGGCAGCAATATTTATAGGACTACAGAACAATAAGTTTGATTGTGTACACAGCTAAGGGGTTTCCAGGATCATTGCCAAGAGGATAGAGAGCGGGGCATATGATTGCATTGGGTTTCATCAGAAGGGGGTTCAAGAAGGGGAGAGGTACGCGTGTTACCGTAGCAGTAATGAGGTCACTAAGATAGAGTGAGTGACAAAGAATACGATTAGGATTTACTAGTCTGTTTCGTAGATTTCGAGAAAGCGTTTGATGAAGTGAATTGGGTGAAATTGTTGAATGTACAGCGGGAAATAGGAGTATATCGGTGGGACAGGAGACTGATCCGCAACCTGTACACGTCTCAGACTGCTCAGGTGCGAGTGGCGGATGGTGAGTCGGGATGGGCAGTGTTAGGAAGAGGGGTAAGGCAGGGTTGCCCATTGTCACCGGTGCTGTTTAACGTATACGTGTATGCAGAGGCAATGTTGAATGAGACCTTGTAATGAGAACTGGCGGGAGGAATGAAAGTCGATGGGGAATTCATAAAACCAGTTAGGTTTGGGGATGCAAACAAAACAAAGGTATGCGTCTTTCGAGACATAGGAGGGCTACGTTAATTATTCAAATAGGAGTTAATATAGAGTCGGTGGAACTTTTACTTATTTTGGAAGTCTTCCAGACCTAAATAGTCCAAGTTTTCGGGACAAAAGGATATGATTCACGTTAGGCAAAGAAGCTTTCGCGAGGAGGAGGGAATTGATGCCAAGAACGTTCAGTGAAAAGGTTAAGAAATAGTTCGTCCAACCATTACTATGAAGTGTGGTTTTGTACGGCGCGGAAACATGGTCATTGAAGCAGGTGGATATGCGTGGATTGGAGGCCATTGAAACGTTGGTGCGAAGAAGGATGGAAAAGGTCAAGTGGACAAAAAGGCAAACAAACACGAAAGTGCTAATCATGGTGGGGTAGGAGGAAGGAATGTCGGTTCACATTCAAATGAGGCAGGAGAGATGGATACAGAACGTTATGATTGGGGATGGGATATTGGAAACTGTAATAGAGGGGAGAGCGTTAGGCAAGCGAAGAAAGGGAAGGAACAGAATAGGCATGTTGGATGGAATGGATGGAGGAAAGAAGTAAGCAGAATCGAAGGAGGACTTACTGTAGTAACCGATTTCAGGTTGATTAGGGTATGGAGTGTGAAAAAAGGTCGGGCGGTACAATTGTTGATGCAGTGTCCGTCTAAAACATACCTCTACCGGTATAATGCCAAATGATAATGATCATAATAGATTAACATATAAGTTCAATTGCAAAGGGTTATTTCAGATCGTACTTCCCTCCACGTACTGAAAAATTAACCCTCGCAACATCAAGTTCATTTAAACTCCCATTCATTCGCTCTCGTGCACACATCATTCCTCTCCTAATCCCCCGCCACAGCTCTTAATTCCTTCCTTCACTCACCTCTTTGCGTCACTTCACGGCAAACATCGCGGGCTGCCTCCACGGGGATATTTTATTGCCGTCGCGGTCTGCACGCTTGCGAGTCAAGGTCGCGAGTACGTATCCCCCGTCGAGAAGAGCGCAATTCACATCCTCCGCTCCGCTACGAAACCAACGACCTTCGCCCTGCCGCAGACGCACCATGTTTTATTTATCAGCCACGCCGCGCCAAAAATAGACAACCGCCAGAGGTCCGCCGAGCGAGAAAGGTGTTTTTAATACCGAAAATGCGTCAAATTATTAAAGCTCTAGTTCGTTTCATTCACCAGATATCCACTCTTTCATCCAGAGTTTCTCCCCTCCAGACGGCGTGCATCGTATCTCCTCCACCTCTCCTCCGGCCCCCTCGCTTTGCTTTGCCGCTGTCTCGCGTTGACGTCAGCACATCTAATTCAGATTCCGAAATTACCACACATCAATCATACTTAAGTTCAAATATGAGCAGCAGATGTGGGGGATTACTTTGAAAATTATTTTCTTTGGCATTTTCACTTTGCGAATCAAGTGTTGAGCAGATCCTTAAAAAGTGAAGTTCTCGAAAACACTACCACAACTTTACATAATACCTCATAATACCTTCTCAAAGTTTCAGCGTGAAGAATGGTATTGTGAAACAACAAATAGAATAGAACTCATCACAGAAGACAAAGATTCAGGTACTGAGCAAAATAGAGAGATCAACTGCTCTGAAACACCAATCACTACATTTTTTGGCAGGTAACCTCCGACTGCACGACGGTTTTGTTCTTATTTCTCTGCATGTGGAATTTGTCACCTTCTCCAGACAACCCGGTATACTCAACAGGACTTGTTCATCCTCGACTGGTATGTACATCCACAAATCTATGCATCCTTATCCTCCCTCTCTCCTACGCCACCGTTCATCTTTTCCTTGATCTTGTTAATTGACTAATAATGAGCGACCCTGCCCAACTCCTATTTCTACCATACAAAAAGAAAGAATTGTACTTTTCCACAGATTTTATTAAATGATACAACGCGTTTCACCGACTTGCATCATCAGGTACAAATTTGCTAAACAAGTTCAAGTTCAAAAGTTCTTTATTTTTCCTTGTTGTTGTACATCAAATAACATAGATAGATATATACATAAATATATATATATATATATATATATATATATATATATATATATATATATATATATATATATATATCAGATAACAAAATATAATATAACATAGCTGTACAACGAACATTCTTCAGGGTCTAAGAGCTGATGAGATTGTTGCATAAATCCTTCTCTTTTCGCGGGGTAGCATTGGCCCGGCATTCACCCTAGGCGGAAGGGATACCCAAAAACCCTCCGCAGGCCGCCAAACAGAAAATTTAAAAACTGTAACATTTTTGTACTCTTTGCTTCACTGGTATATAACAATAATTTGCTAAACAGACAGTGGCAGAATTTATACCCTCAGGACAGAGTGGGAGCGGGGAGGGGCGGAAGGGCCTGAGAGGGGTGGGGGCCCTCAGGTGCGTTGAGGGGTTGGTTTGACCATTTCCGGACTAGTTTCTCGGAGAGGAGTGGGGAGAGTATGGGAACAATTGCTCATTACAAAGGGTCTTGTTAGGGTTTGCCAAGTGCCTTCTTATCTCTGATTGCTCGAGAGCGTCCATTTTTAATCATTTTGGGAGTATGTGTAGTATCTCAGGGACAAAGTCACTGCTGTGGTCCAATTCCAGTGAATGTTTGGCAAAGAGAGAGTTGGTAGTCTGATTTTTGTGACACCTTGCGTGTTCCTTGACTCGTAACTTAACCTGTCATACCGACATAAACGCTGTTGCAATCCTCGCATTTCAGTTCATAAATACCTGATTTGAGAAGGCTATCCTGGGTGTCTTTTCCATTGGCTAGATGTTTGGAGAGGGCTACGGGTGGGTAGAAGGAAGCTTTGAGTGAGGTCGGTAGGCGGTTGGAAATCCTGTATGAAATATCTCCCGGAAATGGGATCGAGCGCCACTTAAAATCCTTAGAAACTGCGGGCTGTGCAACGAAAATATTTTTTATGGCCATTGATTTTTGTTTTTCCCGCAGTACTGTGTCAACTAGTTTAGGGTTGTAACCATTGTTGGTAGCTATGTTAATGATTGTTAGGAATTCAATGTTGAAGTTTTTGGGGGAAAGGGGGATGAGTAGGGGGCGGTGAATGAGGAAGAGTGGACGGAGTGGAGGGCCGCGTGTTTGTGGGAGAAGTGGTGTGCGGACTCATTAGGAATTATGTGGTCTGTATAAGTGGATTTCCAATAAATTGCAAATTCGTGTCTGTTTTCCCTTATTGTAATTGACAAGTCGAGGAAGTTGATAGTGCCGTTGAGGTCTTTTTCCATGGATAAGGAGATATTCCGATGAATTGTGTTCAGGTAATTAAGGAAGGAGTCTAACTGCCGGTTGGTTCCTGTCCATAGGCATAGAATATCGTCCACGTAACGAAACCAATAACCCACGTTTTTGTTATGCTGATTGTCAGCATTAAAAAGATGTTCTTCTCGAGAATTGAGGGAGACTTCGGCAAGGAAGGGGGAAAGTGGGGAACCCATGGCTAACCCAACCGTTTGGCTGCGAAAAGTGTCGTTGAAAGTAAAATTATTCTGGTGAACTGTCATTTTGATGAGGGAGATCAAATCGTCGGAGATATGTTGGGCAATGGTGGAATCTTTGAGTAGTTGCTCCACCCTGAGCAAAGTTTCCGATATGGGCACACAAGTAAATAAATTGTTAATGTCAAAGGAAATTAGTCTCGCATTTTCCGGAACATTAAAAATTCTTTAATTTTTGGGCTACCTCTATCGAGTTTTTAACTCCGTATTTCGGTTTAAAACCAGGGAGATGTCGGAGCATTACGTTTAATTTACGTGCCACAAGGTGTGAAGGAGCGGACACAGCTGAGATGAGACTTCGGTGCCAATTTGTTTAAAGACCTTAGCAATGCCTCGGGTTAATGTGGGGTAGAATGGTAATGCGATAAATTTGTAAATAAAATAAATTTTATACAACTGCAGACATTCAACGAAAGACTACTAAACATGGACACCGTAAACCAACACAGACTGCAGAAAAAACTTAAAACTTTAGACCGAAAATTCCAAGCTATTTACAAAACTATTCCTATTCCTGAAAGTAAACCCAATCCCGTAAGAAATTGAAGTCACTTACTCTAACCCTAACACTCTTCTTACGTGTTTAGGGAACCCGAAAGACAGAACACCACATTTAGACAAATCGGGTACTTACGAAATAACTTGCTCACACTGCCAACTCTCCTACATAGGACAGACGAAACGCAATCCCAAAATCAGATTTAAGGAACACATAGCACACTTTAAGAACGGACGTTTCGAAAGATCAGCTGTCGCCAAACACATTTTTGAAACTGAACACTCCATCACTCAAAACGACTTAACATTATTAAAAGCGATACAACATTGTAAACTCGATGTATGTGAGAGTTTACACATTCACTTAAACAAGAATAAACTTAGGAAAATTGCACTTGGCATCATCAACAGTTCACTTTTTTACTTCGTTAGTCAATTAAAAAATAGGCAGCCCCCTTCTTATAACCCCCCCACTCTTCCCCCTCTCCTTCCCACGTGACCTCAACAAACTCCCCCCCCCACCTACCGACCATCGCTTAACACTTCCCCCCTTGCCCCTCCAGGCATATATACCTCACCCTCGACCTGAACACCCACTTGACTTTGGACAGTGCCTGGTGCATGTCTTCTTTCAATTGTCAAGTTCCCTTTTGATTTCTCTCCCCGTAGATGGTCACCTGGTGACCGAAATACAGGCATCGGAGTTCTTCTGCATTTTTTATTGGCTATAGGATTTTCTTCCTTCCTTGTGACAACTGGTGTATACTAGGCGGTGGGGTACCCCGGGCGACGCAGGCGGTGAAGGCGGCCGTCAGTAATACGGGTTGCTCAAAGGTACGCATTGTGGCTCATGTGGGAACAAACGGCGCCTCGAAACGTGATCTGAAGAGATCCTGCGCTCCTTTCAGGAGATGCACTCGGAGGTGCAACGGGTGGAGGCGGAGATGAAGGTCCCTCTTAAATTAAGTCTTTGTATTATTGTGCCACGTACTGACCGCGGAAGGCTCGTTTGGAGCCGAACAGAGGGTATAAACGAGAGATTTTTGGGATTCTGTCGGGAAATCGGAGCGGACTTCGTTGATCTAAGGCCTGTCCTCTCATCGTGTCGGGTACCCCTTAACCCTTTGCACTCGGGTGCCTTTTTCCTCGATTTCCTTAGTCTACTCGGGGTTAAATTTTTTATTATATTTACTACGGGTGGCACTAGAATGAAAAACTGGAGTTTTTCCATACAAACTAATTTAATTGAATCTTTTTACATAATTATTGATAACTTTATTGATAAACCATAATTTAAACTCTAAAATTTTTCATGACATGATATTTTTTGAAGGATTCAGCATCATGAAGACCTGGGATACCTTCACATGTCTCACAGATATATATCGTCTCTCTTCTTCCACCTTTGATTTTTCCGTTAGAGCAAACCGCAAAATCTTTAGGATTACTGTTAGGGTGAGGTGTGATAAGATGGAGTTTCCCATTTAAACGTCGCTCTATGTTTGTGGATGGTATTCTAACCCTGGAAGTTTGTGACACATCTCGGAATTCCCCAACGAGATCGTGTACTAGTTTTGTAATAAATTTCACATGCGATATCGGTTTTTCATTTTTTCTTTGTTGACATTCTTCGTACAATATATGAGTTTACGCCCTCCTACTCAAGATTCCTGATTATGCAATAGATAGAAAAAGAACGTTTGATGAGACAGCAGACACTAGGAAGTAAAGGAAATGAAAGTATCCAAACTAGAGCGCAATGAAATACGGAACACCTGACTGAGGTAACTTTACATTCCGGCGATCTTGTTTTCAGAAACAGATCATCTCTCACAGGCATTGCTTTACATTTAGCTTACTTCCAAGTAATGAAGAGCAAACGATGCAAATGAAAAAGAACTTACAACACAGAAGGGAGATAACAACAAACATCTGCTTAGGTGGTGGCATCCTTTGGAGACGGCATTTATGTCGACCACGACATTATGGGTCGATACTATTCATTTATTAAACAAGCCATGCTATTAATTAAGCCTTAACTTACTTTTCCTTTCATACAGACGATTACAACTTAAGTTATTGGAAAATATGGACAAAAATCCCAATTCCCCTCACGGTGAAACTCCGTGTCGAGTGTGGCTCGACATACGAGGTGCTGCCACTGCTTACCGTGTGGAGTCACACTCGACATGCAAGTGCAAAAGGTTAATCGCTCCGGGGTCCATTTTACTGCCGAGGCATCACAGTTTGTAGTGCGTAGGTTACACGAACACGTTTCTAGGGTTTAGCATAGAAGGAAGGCAAGAGCGCAGGTCATATATTGAGATAAATAAAGTAGAATCCAGCGCTTTTTGTCACTTCAGATCAGGTTACGCCCTACATTTCCCAAAAAAATTGAACAAACAAACACTTGCGTTAAAACAACACATAAAACACGTAAATTTAATAAAATTGGAGCCTCGAAATAGACAAAAAATAGTAATGCGAGCGAATACAATACTGATACCTCTGTTAACCACGAATCGTCGCGAAGCGGCTTTCTGAGCATACATAAAACCGTAAAAGAAAAAGTGATTGGCGAAATGAAAATTATAACATTAAATTGCCGCAGCATTAGAAACAAAACATCGGATATTGAACATGTCTTTGTCAGTACAAACGCGGACATAGTAGTTGGAACGGAGGGTTGGCTCACGGGAGATATATCAAACAACGAAGTTTTTCCGAGCGGTTTCACAATTTACAGAAGGGACAGACCTAATAGATCGGGTGGGGGAGTATTCATAGCTGTAAAGTCACATCTTAGTAGCCAAAGATACGAATGCGACGAGATCAGCATAGAAAGCGTTTGGTGCAACATAAAAGACTACAACGGCAGAATCCTATTCGTGTGCTCATTTTATAGACCCCCAAATTCTAGTACAGATATTCTACACAAGCTCGATGACCAAATATCCTCTCTTAGTAACAAGCATAGCAACAGTATTATTATGATCGCTGGTGACACAAATCTACCGTCAATTGACTGGGACAAGTACTGCGTAGGAAAATCCGCCAAAACAGAGATTCATGCCAAGAACTCCTCCATATATTCACAAAGCACTCCTAAGAACACATTTGTTAATCGCCCACACGGGGCCACAGCATCCTTGATATATTCGCGATTTCTACGCTCGAAATTGTAACAGACATTTAAATAATGGACGGAATTAGTGACCATAAGGCTATTTTTGTAGAGTTAAAAACTATGTTCGGGAAAATTAACAAAGAAAAGCGTAAAATATACTTATTCAACAAGGCGAATTATAACGGACTACGAGAATATGTGAAAAAATAATTGCCAGAATACAAAACGAAAACACACAACCGATACAGAGAACAGCTGGAATTATTTCTTAAATATTTTGCGTGAAGGAATGAAGACGTACATCCCAACCAAACTTAAATGCGACAATAGGGAACCTAGATGGTACAACGGGGAAGTAAGATCGGCATTGAGAAGGCAAAGAAGGCTACAGTCAAATTTTAAAAAGAGTTTAAAAAGTGAGGATATTGTTCACATGAATACATGAAAACAGAAACTTAAATAATGTCGTAGTAAAACGAAAAATATCATGCACACAGCCCTACGCTCTTTTAAATCTGAAATGCTAAGCGAATATCTTGAGGAAAATCCAAAGTCTTTCTGGCCTTATGTTAGGGAAATACAGGGTAAACGTCCAACTGTACATTCTTTGAAGACGGAAAACGGAGAAATTATTACAGACAGTGAAAAAAGCAAACATTTCAAACACTTTTCTCCAGAGTGTCTACAACAAAGACGCAAACGCACTAAACGATCCTCCACACCCTCCCGGGGAACAGCACCTGGTCCGGAAGAAATACCTGCTATAATATTAAAGGAATTGGCCGAAGACATTGCCCCGTTTTTGGAAGTCGTTTTCCTAAAATCGATAGAAGATGGCTCAGTACCTCGCGACTGGTAGCAAGCTCCCATAACTGCCATTTATAAAGGCGGGGATAGGGATAAACCAACCAATTACCGACCCAATTCTATGACATCGATCTCTTGTAAAATATTAGAACACATTATTGTCAGTAATATAATGAGGTTTCTTGATGGTAGGAAAACACTAAGCCACAACCAGCACGGATTTAGGAAAAGCAGATCTTGCGAAATACAATTAGGTCTATTCATTCACGACATACTTAGAACGGGAGAAAAAACACACAAGTCGACGCAGTATTCCTAGATTTCAAAAAAGCCTTCGATAAAGTCCCACACAATAAAATGTTACATAGCGTTAAATGCTACGGTATCAATGAGGAAATTATTAACTGGATTGGAGACTTCTTGTCAAATCGCAAACAAATAGTAGTCATCGATGGGCTGTGCTCAAAGGAAAGAGAAGTAACAACGGGCGTTCCCCAGGGAAGTCCCTTCTGTTCCTAATATACATTAATGATTTAAGCGCACACGTTAGTAGCAGTCTCAGGTTATATGCTGATGACACGGTGGTATACAGGGAAACAAGGAGCCGAATAGATCGCGAGCTATTCTCTAGAGACTTACACACAATCTCGAATTGGTGCAATATATGGGGAATAATGCTTAATATAGACAAATGCTCAGTTTTGAAATTTTGGAACAAAGGAAGTGGCGAACAGGACATCAACTGCGAAATAGAGGGTTCATTACTAACTACGGCCAAACAATTTAAATATTTTGCGGGTAGTTCTAACACCACGGCTTTCATGAGGAGCACATATCCGGACAATATGCGGATCCGCTTCAAAGAAACTTCATTAACCGGGTGGTGGGGAAATGTAATGAGAAAGTTAAAGAGAGGTGTTATTTTGCTACAGTTGGACCACATTTGGAATATTCCGCAAATATTTGGGCTCCTTGGCAGAAAATCTGGCAAAAAGAATTAGATGAAGTACAGAGAAAATCCGCCAGATTAGTGAAAAATTGTTATAATATGAACAAAAGTTTGAGAGACCTCTCAGGGGATTTAGGCTGGAAGCCCCTTGAAATACGAAGAGAACAAGCGAGACTTAAACTTTTAGAAAGATTCAGAACCAGCGAGTTTAACGATGACACAAAAGGAATTATAATGTCCCCACACTACTTAGGTAGATCAGAGCACAAAAATAAAATAAGGGAGATAGATTCCAATATAGATAAATTCAAATACTCATTCTTCCCCAGAACAATCAGAAATCATACCAGTAAGAATCCGAAGTCCATTTAGAAATATTAAAAACATTTAAGTTACACGTCGGAATAAAATTAATAATTCAAAGATTGTGCATGTGTATGTTTGTTTGTAGTTTGTGGGTTTGCATGTGTGTGAAAGGATTGGGGCGAAAGGGTTCTTGCATGAATGCTTACCATGTTTGGTTTGTGGGCGGTAAATTTGTGGCTTCTGCATGCGGTTTTTTTCCCGGGTTGGTGCCCTAACACCCCCCGCCACACGCCCTTGCGGCGGCTTGCGGGGTATGAGTAGATGTAGATGATGAGACGTAAAATATTCCGGCTTGAGTAGTCAAAACCTTCCTCCATATCCGTTAATGCAATAAAAGTAGGTGGTTATTTTCTGCATTCTCTTATCTCTTATTATCCGAGAGCAATTCTAGCTTATCACCTTCCTGTTTCATACCCATTCTCTTTCTTCTCCATTCTAATCTAAATTTTGTTATCACGACATTGGATACAGATTTTTGTCCGACTAATTGCTAGAAAGTATCCAGAATTCTCTGTCATTTCATTTATTAAATATAGGGGCCCAAAGTTACAATCTTCACTAAGTCCATGGGTATTATCACTCTAATATAAATATCACACATCAAATAGCACAGCTGCATTGCCTGATTTCCTGAATTTTTTTAGCTCCGAGGATATTCCGTCGACCCCTGGCGCTTGTATTGCTCATAAATCCGTAACTGCCACCTCAAATTCAGACAGAAGAACATTTCCTCTTTTGAACCTAGGTTTTTCCTGAATCTGCATCCGTTTCCCCCGACGCTTTTCTCTATCTTCTATTCGCGCATTATTATCCGCGTAAGTTAATTCGATACGTGAGACAAAAAGCTCAATATTCTGTGTTCTCAGGATTTATATTTCCTCGGTTTCTTCGGTATTGCAATCGTCACACTGTTTTCGAAATCTCCTCGCAGTTTTCCACCGTCGTATCTAACCGTGATTATTCCAAAGAGGGTATCCTTAGCTTTGCATCCCAAGTGTCTTCATAATTTCTCCCTTCATTTTGTTGATTCCTGTTACTTCGTGGTTTTTTAGGTATTTCATGACACCGTTAAATTACTGGGATCTAGTTGGTGCGGTGGCTAACGCAGCGACTTCCCAGCGAGAAGGTAGATATTTTTCAGTGGCATCCCTACTTGAGGTGCTTTGTGGAGAGCACTTTGAGGGAGCACGACGTTCTTCCGACGGGACGTAAAGCTACGAACCCCTTGGCACCGTTGAGAGTGGGCTAACGCCGACGCCGGGTTTCTCTCCATCCTTCCTAATTTTTCATCTTTCCCCAAAGGCACAAACGACCTCAGCTGTCGGTCGCCTCCCCTAATTAATACTACCACTCGATTTATTTTCAGGAACCTTACATCTTTTTTATCAAGATTTCTTCTTTAATTAAGTGACCTACAAGTGGTTTGGGCCCGTGGTATGGCACTTCAATGTATTTCTTCCATGTTCTCGTATTTTATTAGCATCTTCTCATTAGTATCTCGGACCCCGCGGGATTTTAAATTGTTTTCTCCAAATAGTCTCCGATAGTCTCTTAGAATTTTCACTTTTACATTTTATACACTAAAGGCAGTTCTATCGCGATGCCGAAGTACTGTATATGTATTAAGAATTCTCTTTCTATCGCCATCCTTGCAAGGAATTTGTGCCAATTCTTATATAATTTACGCCAGGAAGGTAACAGAATTTTCTTTGGGAAACTAATATACACACAAGAAACTCACTGAGTGAAACTCACAACACCCTGGTTTTATGTCATATCCCTATGAACTAAATTTTACGAACTCGATGGCATGCAACAACAAGCGATACAGGGTTCGGTACAGTTTCCGACTCCAACACGAACTGCGAAGCTACCACCTCATGACGCGCACATATTTTCCTTCTCGACGGCCAAGGGACAATTAATAAGGGGCCTAGGCAGAGAGTGGAGGTCTTCGGGATGGCAAAAAGCATCCGATAGGGCATAAAGATAATCGAAAAAAGCAAAGAATCACGACTGCAAACTTGGTTACCGAGGTGGAGTGGACCAACGCAAGGCATTAAGGTCAGTGGGATGAGCTTGGAGAGGGTGGCAGAAGGGCTCTAAGCCAATTGTCCCATTGAGCCGGGTCCGCTGCTCACTCATCAGCCAGCTGGCTCGTGGAGTGGAGTGGGCTTAAGTGGGCGGGCAGTCCAATACCGGCAGAGAATAGCGCATCACAAACAACCGCCAATAATACATGCAACTCTACTGAAGTTATTTTATCCACACCCGAGAGATAAACTAATTTTGCCGGAGAACATGGCAATTTCAACTTTCATCCAACAACTGAAACGCAATAAACTAATCAGCGAAGACATCTATGAAGTCAAAGTAATTCAACGTAACTCGGAAGGTTTTTCACAACGCAGTATTTTGGCTGGAACGAATATTAATTTTAATCGCACAAAAGCGTTATTCTTCCGATTACATGTGCATTTCAGGCCATCAGGAAAACTGTTAGAGATCCTCGTGGAATTCTGATATTGTTCTGAACAATATAAAGAAGCATGCATACTTTGGGCCCTTCACTATTTCAACCTTCACCAATCCTCAGTTCCTGCCTCCTCTCATCTCATACCGCCACAGAAGGACTCCCTCTTCCTCACTTACTCCACGTTCTTGATTCCATCACAGCCCTTATCGCCGCCCACTAACGTACTTCTCAATATCTCCTCCATCCACTTTTCCAGACTCACTTTCCCCCTCTCCATTTTAACTCAAAGACTTTTTCGTTTGTCCTTCTCCTCGTCCACCTTACTTCGCCCACCATCCTCTAGATCTCAAAAGTGTACGGCCATAGTTTTTCACCGAAGACCATGTTTCTACATCAGTTAACATAACATCTCCTCGATGACACCATATAGTATTTCGCCATTAGGACCTCGACAATTAAATGCTTTTCTACTGACCAATTCAATTTCCTGGTTCGTTCAAGAAATGTGCCGAATTTATAGCTATTATAGGTTACAGTACAAATTGTGTACATGCATATATTGAGGATTCCTGCATATGCGTACCCCTCTTACGTCTACGGATATATTTATTATACAATTTTATCATTTTTGCTTTCGTATATGTTATGGTTTGTTTAAGATTTCCTTACTCTACGTGAACTATGAGTTTACTGTTTGCTCCTATTTTATTTACGCTGTTTACATTGTTGTAGATCCACTACATTTCTTGGTATTTATTTCCACCCTTACTGATTATTACTTATTGTTTATACTTATTGCCTATACGTGTACATTACACGTTATAACTTTTTTAAATATCTAAACTGTGATTATAGTTGAAGCATATAAAATCATATATAGTCTGCATATTCTTATTTATGCATCCTACTTACTTTCTACTGACCAGTGGCCACCAGAGGAATGGAAGCTGGAAAGTGTTAAAAGGACGAACATTTGAAATTAATTTAAACATGAATAGATGTTGAATCCGCTTATCATTATTTATTTGCAGAAAACTAATTTTGAAAACATGTGAACGGATCTATCCATAACAGAAAAGGTGACATAAATCATGCCATGAATGTAAAGGATAAACATTCAATGCTTAACCGCTACAGGAATGTGATTTTTAACTTAATTAGAGTGAATTAAATTCGACCCGGCTAAACGATGCAACTTTCACAAATTGATTTTCCCACAGCTTCTCGACTCACTGACGGATACGGCTTGTGAAAGATATTCCGCAAAGTTGCATAAATCACTTATTTTCCTGCGAATGATGTAATCAGGAAGGAAACATTTCTGGGTTACATAACGGTGCCTCAATTAATATTCTGCATCTAATACACATCGCCATATTACTTATGCCTTTTGTTCATCATATCGTTGAAGAAACTCGAGTATTTCTCCTAAACGTTATTTGAATCGTTCCACTTCAAATGTTACCCTGCAGGGAACTGTACATTTCGGCCTCGATTTATGTATTTGTGGGAAAGATGCACAGCCACGCTCGCCAGGATTCGCTCTGATCGCCATCAATTCTCTCGTCCCATTTCAGCTCACGATATCCACCGCGTTTCCCAACCTTCGAGGGACCATGGACTCGCCGGTGCTCTGACCCAGAGATAGTGGGGCATAAAAATGACGAGATGGCTCCATCGGAACGCTTTGATTGCGAGTTGCCGTCCATAGATTCCTCATCTAGAAAGTCAAAATATGTACGTCGGGCTGTTACAAGAAAAAAATATGTTCGTAAATGGAATAAATACATTTAGGGGCAAGAGAAAACGAAGAACCTACATAACATCGAACTATCAATCGAATTTTTGTCCGTATAAAGTCAATGGTTTTTTTTATTCCTTTCTTTATACAATAATATAATTCAACATTCCTATTTTGAATACAAGCTACATGAATGGTAACTGACGAAGAAGCATGAGTTTTGATAAAAGGTTTCTAAAAAATGCACTTATAAGGAGAATAGGAGAAAAAAGGCAGAAGATATTACTCGAGCAAAACTGCACGCTTACGAACATTGCACACGTGTACGCATCGAAAAACGACCACAGAGAAGAGTCTTGCCTAGCGCCACCAATATTTGTGACTTATCAAATAGAAATCTCTCAACTGGCAATTTATTTAATTCCATAGTGACAAAAAGAAAGCGTATTACATTCTTCATTACGGTCGATCTTAGACAAAAGAAAAACCGCTACCCGAGGCACGATGCAGATTGGCACGGCAAAACTCCGGGAAATCGCGACTACCCACCCCACAGGACTTGGCGAAACCGCCGCCGTCGGAAATGCGTGGGACGAGTCCCTAGACTGCCGGACACGGCGGCAGTCAGACACTAAGACCGCGACTGTAACCACAATTTATTCTCGGGTAATGGCTGCCCACGAAGGACAACGGTTCGAATCACGCCCCGTGCCTCCGTTGCCTGCATTCCGCGCGATCTTAGCGCGAATCGCAGAACGCAATTACCACGTGGAAACTATCAATAAATTATTTCTCGTGAGGCTACCACAGAAAAAGTTGCAAGCACTGCGGTGATTGGAGGACGGTTTAGGTATGCCGTTCTCAGTCTTAAGGAAGACAGTAATAGGAAAGAGGGGGAAGGGTTAAGAGTAATCGGGAATCATCTTTCTTCCTCTCGAAACAAAAGACGCGCTAAAAGAATCCGTGAGCTCATCTAACACATACGTAGCCGTAATGCAGAGGAACACCGGGGAAGAAGTTAAGTGAGTCCTCGCTTTATACAATGTAATTTGGATAGCGAAAATTTTTAAGCATTGCCGTTTATTTAAAGTTTAAAAAATGTTCCTTCAAGATGCAAAATAAGGCATTGAAAGATGAGATAGTTCGAAAGCGAGAGGATCCAATGGGCATAAAATATTAGCTAATATACCAACAAGAAGAGTTTTCAATCTGGTTATCCATTATGGTTTTTCAATACTCACTAGCGGTGCGTGAAGCCATTTTTCAATCAATAAAAATATACAATGAGTGTTTGCAATTATAAATTGTGCACCGCTATTAGGGGCTAAGCTAAACATTAAAATAGGAGGGGAAAAATAGAGCAAGTAGAACAGTTTACGTATCTCGGAAGTGTTTTGGACCAACACGGTCAAAGTGGTAGGGACATAAGGAGAGGAATTGCGCTGGGCAAGGAGGCTTTCTCAAGGAGGAGGGAGTTGATGACGGGGACTTTGAGTAGGGATGTTAAGACAAGACTCGTAAAAACTCTGATATGGAGCGTAGCTATGTACGGCGCTGAAACGTGGTCGCTGAAGCAGGAGGATAGACGTAGATTGGAGGCTTTTGAAATGTGGGTGTGGAGAAGAATGGAGAAGGCGAAATGAACCGAAAGGAAAACAAATGAGGAAGTGCTGGAGATGGTGGGCGAGGATAGGGGTTTGTTGAGAGAAATCCTATGGAGGCAGGAAAAATGGATGAAAGGCGTATTGAGCGGTAGTGGGATGCTGAAAACTGTAATAGAGGGGATAATGTTAAGCAAACGAGGGAATGGCAGGAACAGGATAGAGATGTTGGACGGGATGAAGGGAGGAAGGAAGTACACAGAGATGAAGAGAGACCTGATGTAGAGTAGGTTGTGGGATTGCGTTTTGTTAGGAGTCACAAAATATCTAATATCTACCTTAACCGGTAGATTACCTTATTATAAATAATAATAATTAGCGTCGCTACTAAAAGGGGGACCTACCGAACTATCGTCTCTGGAATGTACTCGGGCAGCGGTTGGACAACTGATTGCCATCTCACGGAATGGAATGCCAGAGTAAAGATGGCATTAAATTGGGAATTGGAGATCCAAAGATCGACCTTATCCGTTAATCGACCTTGGTTCTTGGGCATGGGAAATCAGTTAGAAGGCCACCACTTCCATGCGACCTCCGTATGACCACAGAATATGGTCATTCTCACTCACCCACTCTCATTACCAAAGCAAACTATTGATGAGGCCTAAGAGCCTAAGAGGACCCACCAATAAGTCGCTGTTAGTTATATTTGAAGAACGAAGAACTTCTATTCAACTTGTCTTTTCGCGGTGGGTACGATAGTCACGCTTGTCTAATAACTGATCAAACATTCATGTTCATATTTCCGCTTCCGAAGCAGGTACGTAATTTCTCACCATTTCTAACAAAAAAATATTTTTTTATAAGACCACCACGATGGGGCGCTGCACGTGTCAAGGAAGTGTCTTATCTCCCAGTAGCAACAGGGACGCCCGACGCATGCACACCAGTCGCTTTTCGGGGAATGTTTCTGGTATTTTTTTACAGAGCGAGGGAGAGGAAAAAGTGATAATGATGGAAGGGGAAGGAATGGAGAATACATGAACAGCCCACGTCCGAATGACACACATAAAAAAAGAAAGAGAGGGAGGGAAACGGGGAGGGGAAGTGAGAGAGATATTGGGAGGAGGAGAGATATGAGTGATGATGGTCACGAGAGGGGGAGCTGAAGCGGAGGCAGCGTCGGCTTAGGTTAAACGCGCCGGATGTGATGTCAAGGTACGACCGCAAAAGAGCCTCACTCTCGCTCGCTAGGGGGAGGGAAGAATCGCCCCTCCCGCTTCCACCTTGAAATCGACAGGCGATGCCACCGCACGAGCCGCGGGAGACGGGGGGGGGGGGGTTGAGAGGGAAAGGTGGATGTGCCTGGTGGCTAGCGCGCGTGTGTGTGTGTAGGTGACGGGAAGAAGGGGTATGTCGAGAGCACGGGAGCGGCGGCCAGAAGGAGGGGATAACGTGGATCAGGGCAGAGTTCAGGGGGGGGAGGTGATGATGTGTCATTCGCAAAATGGTTCGGTCACAAGGTGGCAGTCACTAGCTCCCTATTGGAAAAAATGCACACGAAAATCTTTGGGGGCGGCATGGTTGGATATGCGAAATCACCTTCTGATGCCATCTTTACGGCAATCATCGAAGTGGGGAGATGAAGAAAACGGAAGCCTTACGTTTGTTTAATTAGAGGGAGACAAATTAATTTCGAATGCGAGAATTGCGCAGCAGTGCGGAAATCATTCACCTAGTCGGGGGACAAGCCCTGTACACACTCACTCGTGGAGGACTCCATGCGATGTTTGCTGCAGTGCCTTGCATTAGTTTCGCCAGCTCACTTTGTTTCGATTATTTCAGGTTTCAAAAATCGTGATGCTTCTGAAAGTCGTCTTACAGTTGCGGGAGCTTCCCGGATAAGTTGATACACCACGAAGTGTGATTCCATTTCGAAAACACAGTTGTGTATTAAACGTGGCAGGAAACGGAAAGAGAGTAATCATTACTTCCGATAGCCTTTCAAGAAAACGTAGGTAAGCTCACCATAAAGTTGAAAAAACGGACATCTTGAAGCAACGCTATTGCTTGGGTCCTTTACGTCCTTTCAGATAAATTGATTACTAAAATAAAGGCAGGAAGTAGGCGGAGAGTGGATAAAACCAGGGGCCGACTCTCGCCAACTCTAGATGAATGATATCAGAATATTAGTTCTTACCCAATATACCGGACGACATCCCTTTCAATCTCCGCGGAACTCAAATACGAACTGGAACGTAGTGTTTGCTACGTTGCCATTTGTTTCATTCAACTTACGCCATAATTATTAAGAAAAGAGCAAAATTCAATTCCACGTTACATGCATTTATTTTTCTTCCAGATATTTACATGAAGGAATTGCGTTCATTTCAATCCTTCTTTGTTGGCACAATCTGTCGAATTTAAAGATAATTGAACGAATTGAAATAGAAATTCGCTGTTCGAATCGCTTCGTCTTCGGCTGATCGCTCGGGCAAAGCTGCACGACTATTCATGATTATGCTTTGGAATGGACAACTGAAGTTGGCGAATGGCTGATTCAGGGGTATGGCTACAATTACCCAGGAAGTAAGCGGTACTTCTCAGGCACCGTGGAAGGCCTCTCTCCGAGGCACTCCTCCCCTCAATCTGGACCAAACAAACGGCAATCTTTATGATTTATTGGCTAAATGATGAGTAATGTAATATCCATCCACGATTGCAACGTTGACTCACAGATAAAAGAACGTATGAATACCACTTCTTGCGGGCAGTCACGGATGAACCACGCGTGCACGATAGTCGGCGGGGCTCAATATTTTCTAGGTGCCATCGTACAAGGATGTAACGGTTTTCGAGATTTGAAGAAACGGGAGATAATTTATTTTCAAAAGCCCTTCGGGCCGTCTGAATTGAGACAGCATTTTTCATTCAAGAAATATGCCACCGGAAGAGATTTAACGGTGGTGCGACTGACATCGAAGTTAATGCACTGATCAATTTACCATGGATCGATTCATTGTGTGGTTCACGCTTGCTTCCACTTTGTTCAGATAGGTATTAAAGGAAACATTTCAATAGCCGTGCACCACCTAACTAATGGAACGGTTGATTCATTGGCGTCGAGACAGGTCGTCGCAGGACGACCCAAAGTTAAGAAGAAGGGAGGTCAGGCCAACAAGACGCGCAGTGCCTCCAAGATCCTTACCATTTCCCATTCTCGTCTTCCGAGTTCTTGTGCGCTGATGCACAGTGCTCCACACGTGTGATGGAGTCATTTCCAGGGGCCAAGTGTGAAATTTTGATTCATACGAGCGGAATATAATGGCAAATGCTAAAAGAAAAAACGGAGAGAACGACTTGTCTTGGTAAGGGGAAACTATGTATGCAAAGCAAGGTTTTTCTTGTGGCGTGGGGGAACCATGAACGCGACAGGAATATTATAATCACTTAAAATTTGGCGTTTAATTAGACACAAAGCTTTCCTTATCTCGTCATAAATTTTGGTTGTGTCACCGAGAAGAAAGGTGTTGAAAAAAATCACAAAAAAAATGGTTGAGAATAACTGAAAAGGCACTGATCAATGGACCATGGGCGATACTCATGCCAAGCATATTACGCTTTACTTATGTTAGGCAAGAATAAGGGAAGCGTCTCGGAGAAAATGCAGTTGTGTGAGATCAAAAAGATAATAAATTAAGCCTAAACCAAATAGAAAGGAGAGTTTACATTGACCGAGTGTTCTTATTTGGTGGTACACTGTTTAAGTTATGAACATTTCTGAAAAACTTCGAGAATGGCTCCAATCAAAGGATTAAAATAAGCGCCGTTGAATAGTAAGCGACACTTACTTGATAACCAGAGCACAAACGGGTTCTTGGAGAAAATTTTCATAAAATCACATTTTGAGCATTGATCTCCGAAATATTCCCAAGGCTTGATTAAACGTTAAAATGTTTATGACAGTCAATAAACGCGGTGATTTATGATACCAAATAAATCAAATATTATACGCATGAATAACGATTTCATAAAAGGAGAAAGAAATCCTTTCCTGAGCGCGAATATCTGTGACTACTATTATTTCCGAACACTGCATGTCTTTATAAATAGACGCCAACTCTATGAATCATAAAAAACTAATCAAAACTTCGCTCGACTCAGCCACTCAAACTAATTACGACAGAGAGAGAGAAAAAAAGAATTTCGATACTATACGGCAGCAAACGTCCTCAAGTTTACATTTTTAACATCTTCGTTTCGTAGATTGAAACGTATCAATTATAAGATGTCAACTGGAAACAAATACTATCTCTCTCCTCTAAAAGATAATAGCATCATCTGGATAAGAATATTCGAGACAAATGAAGCTTCTTATTATTTTATTTTCCAAAAGTGTCCCTTTCCGTGTTGAAAATATATCAGCCATCGAAATTGACTTCCAAAGACGATAAGCAAGAGGGAATGAATTTCCAACTGCCACTCGCACGGACTACGGCGTATACACATTTTAAACCGGTAACAAATGACTGTTATTTGTTGCAATTACGCCTTAAACTAATCGCCGAAATGTCACTTCCAGTCTCCTTTGACTTATTCAAAATGAGCAGAGCAATAAATCATCGGGGCTCGGGGCTCTAAAAATACAACTTAACCGCCAAAATTAATTTTGCTTGCGTCGAGCAGATAAGATGAACACACCACAAAGTTTTAACGATTTCATTTACGTGAGCAGGAAGCAGCCAATGTCGTCGCTAAATTAACAGCGTCGAATAAATACGATAAACGCAATGACATGCATAATTCTACAGCCAGCCATCAAACATGTATTTCCAGCCTGAAAATAGCTGAACTTAATTAAAATCGAAGATGAAGGGGGATATTGAACATTTCACTACTCACGGATATTCGCGGAAGGAATTCGAACTCAGGACAGCAGCATTCCTGCTTTCAAAGTCACTCACCTAGAAAAAGAATGAATAATTATAGTACGCCCGCAAATTAAAGACAAAAATAAAGTCATATTACTTATATGTATATATGTTAATGAGTAATATTCATCAAATTCGCAAGGTGGTTCTATCCGGAATGACTTCAGATGTTCTAACCTTTTATAATGCTACTTAAATTATTTTAATAAAATTTACTATACATGAGAACACATTGAAGACTGCTTGAAATGTGCTTTAAATATTGGGGTAATGAACACATACCAAAGCATTTTTGGCCGCTTCAAATACCCTGATGTGTAAATTTAACACGCGCTGGGTAAACCCTATCATCACCTAACCAACCGACCTTTGGGTTGATTCGTTGCTTGGGAATGTTGTTTGGGTTGATTGGGTGTTCATGGTGTCTTATACAAAAAGAACGTTAAAAAGGTAATCTCTCGCCACTGGAACACATCCTCAAGTTTTCTCTACTAGAGGTCTCAATCCAAGGCACTGCCCTTTTGTGCAAAGACAACCAAAAAGTCCTTGCGTTATTAAACAAATGAAACGTTCTATTTCCCTCCATTGACCAACATCGGCACTTGACCTGCTTGCCTCTCCATTCAAATTTTATACTCGGTCCGATTCAGTGCAATCGCCTCAAATAATGGCACACACCCCAACACCTTGCTCTCCTTGTCGCCCTTGTCCGACCCTTGCGAGCTGCAGCGTCCACGACCATTCCTAACCGCCGCTACTTAATTCAGCCCTATCTACAATTCGAGCTTTTTTACACGGAGGGGTTAGTCACCATCAACACACGGTTTAGACACCACAAAAGGCGTATGTATACATGGAAAATGCCAGGTGACTCAGAAAGTTATAAATAATATCTATTTCCATGTAAATTTAAATATGGGTGTGTTTAGGTTCGCCACTTTGCGGGATTTCGTGTTTGAATGTGCATTTGGCCAATGTGGCTCATCTCTTTCTTCTGGCTATGCGTACCACGAAACTTACTGTTTCTATCCTTCATTGTTTGTATTGTATATTATGTCGTGCGATTGCTTTCCTACTGTCCTTCCTCTTGAGTGTCGGGTATTTCTTCTTTCGTGGGTGAAACAGCTGACGCATCTCTTGGCCAAAGAATCAGGGCACTTGATTTTATAAAGACCCGATATCTCAGTTTAAATTACGTGTCTTCGATACCTCAAGTGGTTGGAGAATCCGCCCAGTAAGTGGAAAGGACCAGCGTTCAATCCCCAGTCAAGAAAACATTTTTACACTTGTGATCTGCTCGATTCCGCCTTCAGACATGCCAACTTTCAAAAATGAAAAATCGGGAGGACATGCCAACTTTCAAAAATGAAAAATCGGGAGATATTTAGAAGTGTATCACGAAGTAATCACTTTTAATTACCACAATATTTGCATGGCACCTTAATCCCTTTATGACACTTTGCCAATTTTTAATGAATGTCACACTTTATTAACATGTTAAGCTAAGTACACAATTTGAACAGTTCATCAAGAACGTAAGAAGGAAAAATCGGGAGTCTCCCGCTTAAATCCGGAGAGTTGGCATGTCTGCGCCTTACCCAACTCTCCTGTGCTCGTCCTTTATCGTGCATCTATCCCTTTTTCTTTTCACATTCGTTTGAAAAAATTAACGGGAATTTTAATTTTTCGGACAATAGTATTTATTTATTCTTATACATTGATGTTGTCACCTTCAAAGTAGCCAGTAGCCAAAGTAATAGTATAGTAATTGGAGATTTTGCACTTGTGTCAATGATTTTTCAATCCCCGAAACACTTCTCAAACACGATTTTTAGATAGCCATTAGTTCTGTCAGCGATGTGCTTTCAATGTCATCTACGGCTGTAAAACGACGGCCCTTCAGCGTTCTCTTAATTTTTGGAAATAGGAAAAAGTCAAACGGAGCCATATCTGGCGAATGTGAGACAGGGTCATCGTTACAGTATTGTTCTTGGACAAAAATTTACGAACAAGCAATGAAGTGTGAGCTGTTGCATTATCGTGGTGCAAAAGCCATTTGGAACGAATTTTACTGCCACGCGTTTCATACCCAAAAAATTGGAAAATATGTCATGACATGATCTAATCGATATGCCAACACCATCAGCGACCTCTCTAATTGTGATTTGGAGATCGTTCATAACCATTTCTTTCACTTTTTCCACGTTTTCACCGATTGCTGATGTCCTGGGGCGCCCAGAGCGTTCGTCATCTTCAAGGTCTTCACGGCCTTCTTGGAAACGCTTATACAACTCGTAAACTCTTGATTTACCCATGGAGACTCACCATAGGCCTTTGTTAACATTTCACACACTTTGTTACACTGAATTTCTTTTTTGACGCAAAATTTGATACACATTCTTTGATCCATTTCTTTTAACAAACGAAAATCGCCGAGCTCATAAAACACGTCTAACCTTAGTGGCTGTCCCAAAGTCCACAATGAAAACAGCTGAAAGTTTTATCATACTTCAGGGGCATGTATACCAACGTTTTAAAAAAAGTTTGACAATCGGCATCTCCAAGGCCGCGACATGAAAAAATTCCCGTTAATTTTTCAAAACAACTCGTATATATATCCATATAAATTATTATTAGGTAATCTACCGGTTAAGGTAGGTTTTTGGATGGACACAACTATCAAATAAACCCAATCCAGCAACCTAATCTACATCAGGTCCCTCTTCATCTCTGTGTACTTCTTTCCTCCCTTCATCCCGTCCAACATCCCTATCCTGTTCCTACCCTTTCCTCGCTTGCCCAACATCCTCCCCTCTATTACCTTCTTCAATATTCCACTACCGCTCAATACGCCTTTCATCCATTTTTCCTGCCTCCATAGGATTTCTCTCAACAAACCCTTCTCCTGGCCCACCATCTCTAGTACTTCCTCATTTGTTTTCTTTTCGGTCCATTTCACCGTCTCCATTCTTCTCCACACCCACATTTCAAAAGCCTCCAACCTACGCCTATCCTCCTGCTTCAGTGACCACGTTTCCGTGCCGTACATGGTTACCCTCCAGATCAGAGTTTTTACGAGTCTTGTCTTAACCTCCTTACTCAACGTCCCCGTCATCAATTCCCTCCTCCTTGAGAAAGCCTCCTTGCCTAGCGCAATTCTTCTCCTTACGTACCTACCACTTTGACCGTATTGGTCCAAAACACTTCCGAGATATGTAAACTGTTCTACCTGCTCTATTTATTCCCCGCCTATTTTAATATTTAGCAGTCTTTTTCTTTCTGGAATATCGCATAACCTTGGTTTTATAAAAATTGATTCTCATCCCATAACTATCGCATTGAAATTCCAAGTCGATCAGCAATGCTTGCAACCCCTTGGCTGACTGAGCAACTAATGCTTGGTCATCAGAAAACCTAACAGATTTTACCAATTCCCCTCCGACTTTCATTCCTACCTCCAGTTTTTCCCATGCCTCTTTAATTATTTCCTCCACATATACGTTGAATAGCACCGGTGACAATGGGAACCCTGCCTTACACCACTTCCTAACACTGCCCATCCGGACTCTCCGTTCCCCACTCGCACCTGAGCAGTCTGAGACATGTACAGGTTGCGGATCAGTCTCCTGTCCCTCCAATCCATTCCTATTTTCTGCAATACACGCATTAATTTTTCCCAATTCACTCTATCAAACGCTTTTTCGAAATCTACAAAACAGACAAAAACTTCCTGATTGTATTCTATATTCCTCTCGACTAGTGATCTCATTACTGCAATGGCATCACGCGTACCTCTTCCTTTCCTGAACCCAAACTGATCATCCCCTAAGTAATCATTTGCCTTGCTCTCTATCCTTTTGTTGATGATCCTGAGAATAACTTTAGCTGCGTGGGATATCAAACTTATTGTTCTGTAATCCTCACATGATCTAGCCTTTACCTTTTTCGGAATAGGAACTAACACTTATCTCACAAAATCTTCCGGCCAGATTCCTTCCTCATAGATGCTACGAATCAGTCCATATAGGGCCTTCTTCCCACATTTTCCTAAACATTTCAACAGTTCCATAGGAATGTTGTCCACCCCCACGGCCTTATTTGCCTTCATCTCCTTTAATGCCCTTTCTATTTCATCGTCGAGTATGCCTGGACCTAAGCTATCTTTTTCTATGTCATGTTCCTTTTTTATGTCTAACCTTGTCGGCCTAAGTTCTCTACCATACAGTGATTCTATATATTCCTTCCATCTCTCCAGGATTTTTCCTGGCTCAACTATTA
This sequence comes from Hetaerina titia, assembly GCA_037158775.1. Lineage (NCBI taxonomy): Eukaryota > Metazoa > Arthropoda > Insecta > Odonata > Calopterygidae > Hetaerina > Hetaerina titia. The sequence goes on from CM073771.1 coordinate 4,775,622, forward strand.
TCTTACCCCATTTATCTTTAACTGTTAGCACAGATCTTGCCTTCTTACTTCCCGATAATAGCTTAACCTTGCTGTATAGAGCACCAATTTCACCCTTCTTCTGTAAACTTTCCATATCCTCGCATTGCGTTTTCCACCATTCTTCTTTTGCTTTATTTGTGGCCCTTCTCAATTTATTGTTTAACTCTTTGTACTTCACTCTGTGTTTGCATTTTTCCATCTTCTTCTCTCATCCATCTTTGCAATCATCTAATCCGTTAGCCATTGTTTCCTTATCCATTTCCCGTTAACGGTTCCTAGAGTGTCTTTTGCGGCTTACGATATCCCTTTCTTGATATACTTATTCCCCTTTTTCTTCGATGGTACTCAGTTCTTTACCGTCATCCATCATTTTCTCTACAGCCTGCTGATACTCCTTCCTTGTTAATCCATTTAATGCTTCTACGTTCCATTTCCTAACCCGCCGCCCTTGCCTTATCTTTTTGAAACGGACGTTACATTTCATAACAACTAAATTGTGGTCAGAGTCCTCATCCGCTCCTAAGAAACTGTGCGAATTTATCACACTGTTTCTAAACCTGTTGCTAACCATAATATAATCTAACTGACTATGGTTAGGCACAGGTTTTTGGAACAGTGTGATAAATTCGCACAGTTTCCCAGGGGCGGATGAGGACTCTGACATATTAGACAGAAACACACAGCACGAGAACACATAAAAAGAACACTCACAATAATATGTAGATAATTTCGACGGACTCGAGCTCCGTCTTCTTCGGAAGATATATATATATATAAAGTCACTTTCTTGAAAAACCCACGAACGTGCACAATAATGTAAATTCACTAACTAGTCAACAAACAGAGAAACTAAAACTGTTTCTCGAATTTTCGGTGGTGCAACCACCTTTCTCAAGAGGACTTAGGAACAGAACTGAGGCAGAGAAGGGCCCGAAAGCAGTGGTAGGAAGGAGAAGGGGAAAAAGGGGGGAAAAAAGGGGGGGAAGGCATTCGAGGTGAGGGGTTTGGAGGGGTAGTGTATGGCGCGGGAATTTTAAAAAAGGTGGGGATGATATGGGAGTTGTTGGGGGCGGAGAGGGATGAAATAATGTGCATACAGGGGGCAATTAATGTATAATATTAATACCTGGGCGATTCCAGGAATCCAAGAACCAGATGAAAGCTAGCTCTAATGTTTTGAGTTTCAGTGGAGGGTCTGAGTGTGGGAGGGATGCTAAGACGGATACTTTAAAACATTGGTCAAAGGCAGTGTTGTGTTCGGAGGCATGTTTGGGGATTGGGAGCATACCAATAAGGGAGGAATTGTTGCATGAGGCTCTATGATTATTGATTCTAATATTGAGGGGTGTGGTACACTGTCCAATTTAAAAGGCAGGGCAAAGTTGGCACTTGAGTAGGTAGACAACATTGCTGGAGGTACACGAGGAGTAGGGAATTGGTGGGAGAGAGTTAAAGAGCTGGTGGGAGAGGGATGGGATTCTGGTTAGGAAAAGAGGACATGTTTTGCATCTAGGTTTATTGCAGGGTCTGGGAGTGATTTTGGAACGGGGCGAGGATTTAAGAAGTGGATTGGTAGATTTTAGAAGATCTGATAGATTGGCGGGGCGTTTGAAAGTGACAGAGCATTTGGGGATAAGGTTAGTGGTGGAATTGTGGTTTTTGAGGATAGGATAGAGGTCCTTTAGGATAGAACGCAGAGATTCTAGGCCAGGGAGATACGTGGTATATATATATATATATACATTGCGGGTCGCGGTGGTCTAGTGGGTAGAGCGTTGGACTACTGACCGGAGGGTCCCGGGTTCGATTCCCGGGCAAGGCACTTTGGGCACCTGCAGCTCCACCCAAGCTAGTTGATTTTTCGGGTACCAGGTCTTCCTGGGAAACCACAACCGGCACAGGGAAAGGAACTGGCCCCCCTACCCTGATGTGTGAATATTCACACGCCATCGGGCTCGGTACATGGGTGAGCTCTACCATCCTTCGGGTTGATTACTGTGTTTATGGTTTATATACAGTAACACACAGCACGAGAACACATAAAAGGAACACTCACAATAATATCTTGATAATTTCGGCGGACTCGAACTCCGTCTTCTTCGTAAGATAAGATATGACTGAGGCAAAGGGTACGTGGTGTAGAGAGCGTAGGGGTCGAGGGAGAGGGGAAAAACAGGTAGTGGGGGACGGGTGAAGGAGGGGTATGTGGAGGGGGAGAAAACGGAGCGGATATATATATATACATACATATATATATATATATATATATATATATATATATATATATATATATATATATATATATATATACAAACACTAGGTTAAAAAATATTAAACACACAGAAACATAAAAGAAGGACACCTACAGTAGATATTTACGTTTCGACGGCACGGCCGTCGAAACGTAAATATGTTGTGCGTTTGTGCGTCGCCGGAGTGCGTCATTTTCAAGAATATATATATATATATATAGATGATGCGGATGTACTCACGAGAGCAATATAACTTTTGGACGGCACAATAGAACACAGAATAAAACAGATAACACGTAAAAGGACGAAAAGTGAAGAATCAGGCGTGATATTGTGGAATCGAGACATAATGAAAACTTCGTTGCAATTTTCCACAGTTAAAACTTTATTGCCGACCATGGTTTCGATACACTGTATCATCTTCAGGTGAGGGAGAGTACAGGGAGAAAGGATATATATACCAAGAAGGGGTGGCAGGGGAGGAGGGAGCGGGTGGGAAGGGGGGTGGGGTTTTGTCATACAAAGAAAGGCAGGAAAAACCAATGGAACCCCCCGAAGTGCGGGCAGCTCACTCTTCGGGTGGGGGGGGAGGGAAGGTGTCGCCATAATGGTCACTGATCATAATGGGTCCGCTACATTGACGACATTTTTATGCTCTGGACACACGGCTCTGATTCTCTTGACAATTTCTTACCGGCCTTAAATTCTTCTTTCACTGTTAAATTCACTTCGTCCATTTCAGACTCCACCATCTCTTTTCTTGACACAGACATCTCAATTCACAATAACAAATTCACCACTTCAGTACACATCAAAGACACTAACCATCAACAATATTTACACTATACTAGTAGTCATACCAAACGCTCAATTCCCAACTCTCTCTCTATCCGCGGACATCGGATTTGCAACACCACAGCTACCCTCAACAAATACCTCCACAATCTACACCATGCACTCCACAAACGCGGTTACCCAGAAAAGCTCCTAAAGGGTAAAATCTACCGCTCCACCCGACAACACACACCACAGAATGACAACCCCACTTCTGACGCTGGACTCAACCTTTGCACAACCTATTTCCCCGGATCCCACAGACTGAAAACCATTCTCAAGGAACTTTATCCTATATTACATGACAATGACGCGACCACATCCTTACTGCCCCAATGCCCCTCTGTCACTTACAGACGACCAGCCAACCTCAGAAACCTTCTGAGATCCACCAACCCTTTGGCACCCCGCCCTGACAAATTTCCACATATTTCCCCTACCTGCAATCGCCCCCGATGTAAAACATGTCTCCTAATCAGATCTGCTCCCCTCTCCCCACATCCCCTCATTGTCCCTTCACCCCGCTCCCACGCTAATTGCCTCTCAAAAAATATTATCTATCTCTTGTCGTGCAAACAATGCACCTCATTCTACATATTAAAACCACAGGTATTGCAATTTTCCACTAGATATTTTATTTCGACACTACCGGTTTCGATGTTTTCACATCATCATCAGGTGTGAGCACAAGTGCTCTGTAGCACAAGGTGCTCAAGAGCACTTGTGCTCACACCTGATGATGATGTGAAAACATCGAAACCGGTAGTGTCGAAATAAAATATCTAGTGGAAAATTGCAATACCTGTGGTTTTAATATGTTACGCTTCCACCACATCACGCCTGAGACCTCATCATTCGTTCATTCTACATAGGCGAATGCATTACCCCATTATCCATCCGAATGAACAATCACCGTTACTCATGTAATTCTGCTTCACTCTCTTCTCTTCCTATCCCTTTACACGCAAGTTCACACAACCTATCATTTGACGAATGCTTTTCCTTAACAGTTCTAGAATCCCTACCCGATTCAGCCACCAACATAGAGGTGAGAACTCGCGAATCCGCATACATCCTATATTTCCGATCCTTTAAAATTCCCACCCTTAACCGCCATCTTTAATTTCTTTCCCAACAGTCCCTAAACCTTCCGCCCCCCCTCCCCTCCCCAGGCTCTCTTCCCTAAAAACCTCTCAGTCTGACCTGAAGAAGGCCTCGGAGTAGGCCGAAAGCTTAAATCATCTACAGTGTGAATGTCCTTTTACGTGTTATCTGTTTTATTCTGTGTTCTATTGTGCCGTCCAAAAGTTATATTGCTCTCGTGAGTACTTCCGCATCATCGATATATATATATATATATATATATATATTATATATATATATATATAGAGAGAGAGAGAGAGAGAGAGAGAGAGAGAGAGAGATGATGCGGAAGTACTCACGAGAGCAATATAACTTTTGGACGGCACAATAGAACACAGAATAAAACAGATAACACGTAAAAGGACACTCACACTGTAGATGATTTAAGCTTTCGGCCTACTCCGAGGCCTTCTTCAGGTCAGACACCTTCTTCAGAGTCCCGCCTACTCCGAGGCGAGTAGGCTTTCGGCCTACTCGCCTCGGAGTAGGCCGAAAGCTCAAATCATCTACAGTGTGAGTGTCCTTTTACGTGTTATCTGTTTTATTCTGTGTTCTATTGTGCCGTCCAAAAGTTATATTGCTCTCGTGAGTACTTCCGCATAATCTATATATATATATACACATATGTATGTATGTTTGTATGTATGTGTGTGTGTGTGTAACGTGTTCGTGCGTGCATGTAAACTCGAAGAGAGAGAGCAACACGAGGTATGAATACACCTTGGCACTCAGGCGCTCTTGAGACGCCCATCACCTCGGCAACCGGCCACCACGGCGCCACAGGAGAGAAGGGGCGGGGAGAGACCCCTCACGCGAGCGTTAAAAGCGCAATGCTCGCCGCGACAAGGGCAGGCTCATGCGGAGTCTGTTTAGTTTCCGCGTCTCACCTGCGGAGAGAAAGCATATTTCTTCCCCAGCCTGGTCGACCCATGGCCCGTTCTCAACATAAACCGAAAGCCGTTTGAAATATCGCCGAATCCACCAACGATTCCAATTCCATCAGGAGCATACCAGCTGTCACGAGCCCCCATTCATTGGCTGATTACGTCTCTTACTTTTTTGTTATGACGTATTGCAGAGCCTAATTTTACACACGCTTTTTTTGATCAAATTCCGACCTGATTATACTCGCAACAAATACTGCCTCGATTACTGGTAGGTAAGTAGTGCTTACAATGTTCAGATTCTAATATTTTATTCTTACTTCTTGAATAAGAGTTCCCACGTTTTACATTTTTAAGATAATTTTTTAAAACGATGCAACAATTTCAGAGTGTAAAAATCATTCGCTTTGACCGGGATGATGAATGACTTTTACGCTCTGAAATTGTTGCAATGAAATGCATGTTAGCGGATGACTCCGTTAAAAGTTACTGTGGCGGCATCTCCCGCAATTTCTAGAATTTTAAAATCGAAATATCAACAGTGAGTGAACTCATGTTATATATTTATATTTCAATATATTCCTCCGCGGGTTGAAAGCATTCAGATGATGATTGGCATTGAATCTTACAGTGTATCTTGCAATAAATACGCTCCGTGCTAAGGTATTTACTCGAATAAAATTTCAATTTCCCGAGGGAGGCACGAACTTCACGCAATGTCACTCGCTCTTCCTTATTCCATGGTTCTCCCTTTCATTTCCTCATTTCGCTCAATCGGAGATCGCAAGTTACCTTCAAGAATCGTCAATTTGCGCTCAATCAAGGAAAATTTACTACACAAGAATATGGGTGGACTTTACTCGTAAATGACTCTCTTACTTTTGGTACTGTCTACAAAAATCAGATACGCAACGTCAGGAATAATTTAAATAATGCAATATTCTCAACTGCAATCAATTATTGAAGTGACATTTTTCAAAAAATGATCGCAATTCATTTAATCACACGGCTCATAGCGCTGAAATACTAACGGTATTATATAAATTCACAATTGGAGGTGAAATTTGACCAAAAAAGAATTTGTGAGGGGTGAATCGAAAATCCGAAAGGTATATATTTCGTACTTTCCCAGTCTTTTAGAGTCCAATTAATAAAATTGTTTGATAAAATTGCAGAGCGCTTTCGAAGGAATTGTATATTTACCGAACACAACTATAAAACATGAAACTATGCAAAATGAGGATAGGATTATCAGCATTGCAAATCAACTTCAACCGATGGCAATAAATCGGCGGTGTTAATATGTTAAATTTTCGATAAATATGTTAACTTTGCGATACAATTAGTTATTGCTTTAAGTCTTATAATTCATGCCTTATATAAAAATTATACGACGCTCTAAATACCACCGATGTCGTCAAAAGGAATCCTTAAACTTTTAACTCTCAGATGGATTGTTCCAGAACATGGGCTCGCTTTCTACTGAGGCCTTTACACTTTCATTGGGGTTTTTATGAGGGTCCAATACGTCACCGGCAATCCTTAAATCGTGCATCATATTCCTGAGACTCTCGTAATATAATATTGAACCTTGAAGAGATTTTATGCTCGAATATTTTATTAGTCGTAATAATATATAATTGGCTCCGACAACTAAGCGATAAACTGATTACGAGTGATAGGCGGAAGAAGTTAAAGGTCTCACTGCGGGCAGAACCAGCAACGCCAAGGGACGAGGAGAAAAATAATCGTTGGCACGCTCCAAGATTTCCTTCACGACTTGGATATCATCCACATATCAATGATTAGAAACGAAGACTTTTGAATCATTCTGCAACCTCCCCGGTGTGAAATCTCCCTGACTCAATAGCTGTTCTACTTCGCCTAGAGACTACTGTCATCATCATGTGCCCACACATTTAGATAAGACAATAAGACGCATACGAATTCAACACTCGACCTCCTGCTTCTTTAATTCCTGACTTCGAGGAGGTCAAACTTGGCGTGTTTCCATGTCTCAAAGCACTTCAGTCAGTCGTAACTCATGGTCGGAATCGAGATTAGAAAATTATCTCTCTAGCATTATTATTAGGTAAATCTACCGGTTAAGGTAGGTTTTCGGATGGACACAACCATCAAATAAACATTTTGTAACTCCCCATCTAGCAACCTAATCTACCTCTCCATCTCTGTGTACTTCTTTCCTCCCTTCATCCCGTCCAACATCCCTATCCTTTTCCTGCCCTTTCCTCGCTTGCCCAACATTCTCCCCTCTATTACCTTCTTCAACATTCCACTACCGCTCAATACGCCTTTCATCCATTTTTCCTGCCTCCATACTCTCTAGTAAATGACGTTATAATACAAATATTTCACAGAATGAGCACTCGTGACAAACTTTCCGAAAACGGATAAAAAGGAGGAGTTAAGATTAGGGAGAAAGGGCAGGAGTCACATATCGGAAGGCCAGGTGAATACGCAGCATACGGATAGGATGTCCGCATGGTAAACATGTTGATCATGCCACCTACTCAAAAAACTCGAATGTTCACATGAAAACGTGGTAATGAATGATTTCACTAGTTCACCTTTTGCTGAGATGGGAGGATTCATTTGAATTTCATTTGCGGTCAAGACTCGTGGATGGAGTACGAAACTAAGAAGGGAAATACGAGTAATCAGGACTTAACTAAGTCTCTCAATCGAATCAACTTATGTTTGTGCCACCAACTCAATAAATGTAACCAAGTGGTAACAGTTTGATGCCCTTAATGATACGATTCCATCAGAATTTGCCGAAACACACATTTATATTCCCACGGGTTTGTTTCAAAATCTTATCTAACGACAAATGTAGCCCCACTCCAAATCCTAATACCGGTCAATGGTCCGACACATTCATCACCGCTAGTTAGGTGACCACGAGTACGATGCACTTCAGCGGGGCAAACATATCTGAGGTTTTCAATACTTGTATCGCTTGAGGTGTAACCAATCTTGGCAAAGCACCCGCTTTCGATGTGACTCCGATCAGCTGAGAAACACTTCTCTCCATCGATAGCAAAGCCGAACGGGGGAATGTCTCACGAGTCCATGCACTCAGCGGCCAAGATAATCCTTCGTTCGCATTTAAATTTTAGCTAAGACTACTAAGGAGTGAGTGTGGTGAGCCGCAGTCCCAACACTAAATGGTGATAGTATCTTCTCATATCGCTGAGGATTGTAGTTTCCACGATTCTCACCACAGCGCGAGCGGTTTAAATTCCGTCCCGACACTCGAAAAGTCATCACCGACTGCGGTGGGCTCATCGCAGCCACCACGTCCGAAATCGAACTTGATAACTGATTGAATCACGTCCCTTCCACTCCACAGTCTCCAGTGATAGCTCGGGGGAACTAATCACCAAGTATGCAAAACGGAACAAAAATAGACCGCTCGGGGAAGAAAGAGAGGCAAAAATATCTAAGAGGAGATGCAATAGGGGGAGCGTGAGGTAATCGCTTCGAGTGCACGTGGGGAGAGGGGGGGCAGGGAGAGGAGAGGAATTGAAGGTGAACAAAACGTACAAGTGTACATGTTTTCATCTTCGGCTTTAAGCAAAATGTGAGCGTGTATTATTCTCGAGGTGCACTGCCGTAGCACAAGAACACAAAAGGAAATGCAGGGAGGGAGAGGGAGGAAAAGAGGGAGGTGAACGCGGAAGGCGGGGAGGGGAAGGAATGTGAAATAACACTTGAGACGAAGAGTAGCGACACAAAAAAGGAGACGTGGAAGAGAGTGGGAGGAAAGGGGAGGAAGTGGGAGTGAGTGGGGAGGCACGTGAAAGGAAATAAATGGGGGGAAGGAGGCAAAATTTTCAGACGGGAAAGAGCTAGAAAAGTGACACTTGCAAAGACTGTTCCTCATCAAAGAATAGTAACACCAATCGATGCTGAGTGAATGAGAGTGAGTGAGTGAACGAGCAAGTGCCCGGAGACGTGTCCTCATGGGGAGTCAGGAACCCTCCCCGATTCAAACATTTTCACATCTTTCCCACAATTAACCAGAGCGTCCGCGCATATTGCATAGGCTAACGAGGGGGAGGAATGGGCGATCGATTGGGATGCCTCATATGCTCACATTTTAACAGCAACATCGATAACTCGCGTCAACAAGAAGGTGACTCGCGATTGAATTCGGACCATCTGCTACAACAATCAATCCAAACTGAATTATGTACGAGTGTCCCAGTTCTGGAGGAAAGTAATACTTTCAATCTAACTAATTACATCAAGGCATGTCAAGTATAACCATATGGAAGAATTACTGGAGTCAAAATCGTTCGACTCGTATTACAATAGGCAAATGATTTTCTCACTGTGGAATTTCTGAATTTCGGTGCACATCAGCTGATAACTCCGTCAGAGAAACTGTCGATACATTTTTAAACACAACAATGTTTGTCCTGTATATCAGATAAAATTACTGATGGTTGCACCAAAGACGATGACACAGCGGTCATTAATTATCGTCAACGAAGTACATCTGCCGATCTATTTTGGAAGTAACCTAGGGAAAGTTTTCTATTTTGTCCACACTAATCCGCGAAAAAAATAGCTTTTACATGAATTATTAGCAAATAATTTATCATATTTTATATTCACGGGTAGAAATATGTTAATATAGGATATGGATTTTCTTTTACACAAATCCACTTTATAATCTCTCCGGAAGTATACTTAATTTCACCCTGTTAGCGATTATGCCTACAATCACGTAAGCACTTATGGGAAGAGTTAACCCCAGCCGTACTCGTATAAATGGGCAAATGATGGGTAAGGGGAGTTAGAAAAGAAATAAATTAGCAGAAAATAATACGACGAATGCATTAATTTAGAGCAAATTGCATCCACGTAGGCACGTAGATGCAATTTGCTCTAAATTAATTCATTACGTATATGACCCCTTTCTGACATGGCCTACGTTTAACTAGCCGCTAGTCACCTCGAGTTGAGTAGTATAAATTTCACATTTATTTTATTAAAGACTGTACCACTCATCAATGAAATTATTAAAAATAGTGAATAATTATTTCAAAATAAATTATCAGTAATGTAACGAAATCTGTGCCACATATCCCTAATAAGTGAAGGAAAACATATAGTACGTACTCACGAGGAGGTGGTTTTCTTGATTTTAAAGGGAGAAAATGATGTCTTTCAAGGGGTCGAACTGGACATACAGGCGAAGATAACCGCAATCAATAATTGAATAACATTGCACAACACACACACCATTATTATTATTATCAGGTAATCTACCGGTTAAGGTAGGTTTTGGGATGGACACAACTATCACATAATTAACTTGCGACCCCAAACGAAACACAATCGAGTGACCTACTCTACATCAGGTCCTCTTCATCTCTGTGTAATTCCTTCCTCCCTTCATCCCGTCCAACATCCCTATCATGTTCCTGCCCTTACCTCTTTTGCCCAAAATTCTCCCCTCTTTCACTGTCTTCAACATCCCATTCCTCGACACAACATTATGGCACACTAAAAATAAATATGACTATGGACCATTAAAGTGGACGCCAATCGCCACCAAGGCAATTCACATGCTCATGAAAAAAAATATTCCAGGTGGACTAAAATATATCAGAAAACCCCATAATACCCTGCTTGATTCCATTCAACCTTGATTGTATTCGTTTATCAGTAAAGTGAAAGGCTACATTTACGGAGTTACCATTTAGGACCACTTCGGAAAGAGAGTAAATAGGCAAATATATTTTGAAAATTTTTAAATGGATTTAGAATTTCAGGACTGTAAAACGACTTGAAAGTAGATACGATAGAATGTCTTGTTGTTCAATTGAAATAGACCTCTTTAACTTTTTAATTAACCTCTTTAGTGCAAAATACGATAATGTATAACTTTCGCAGCTGAGTGCTAAAAATCAACTGGGATTATTGTGCTAATGCAAATGGACATGGCTCTCTGAAAAAAGCCGATATTTTTCAGCCAACATAAACTAATAGATAAAGACATTAGTAGTTCACATAATATTTGGAATGATTAGGCATTCTATAAGTATCTCCACTAGTTTTAAACTGAATCATGTTTAGGGTTGGAGTTTTCTCCATATTAAACTTGTCGTAGACTTTTGTTCCGGACTATTTTTCACGCAAGTACTTTGTAAGATATTTCAAGAATTTAGCTAAGAATGTTATCAAAATAAGCTATTTAATGGTATTTCAATAGGCACTAATTTAAGAGAATTTGTTGCACCAGTATAATGTCAATGAATTAGAATTCATAAGCAAAATAACAATTTTATCATAGAAAATTTCCTGTCGTAAAGGTACTTAACGAATTTTATTATTTTAAATGGTTATGTTTTCACTAGTAATTTTCCAGACATCGTTTCATTTGAGTGTTGACCTAGCATCTGAAAATTCGTTTACGCTATTGGTAACGACGCTGGGGTTGATCTGAGGTCTCGGAACAAATTACCATAATGTCACAAAACTAGGCAGGGTCGTAGGGCATTTCGTAGATGTTATTATTTCAATTATTTCTCACTTTGCATTTATTTGTTTCGAACATTTTGCATCAAAGATTGCACAAAAATACAACTGGGAACATATTAGAACGACCTCGACCACTTTCATTGTAAAAAGGACGGAACAACGGATTTGCAATACGTCGGAGGGTGAGCAAGATCAACTCTCACGCTTAGGAGCACACAATTGACGGAATGTCCATTTCGCAACAAATTATTGAGACAAAGGACGACGACTAGCTCCGAATCTAAAGAATCTGAGTGCGGCAATCGACGACGTTTAGAAGAGAGGATTTTGTGAAAATGTCTATTTTGACATATCTCTGCATTTTAAATATACAAGGAACGTAGCTACGGTCGTGAATCAATGTAAACAAAAAATACCGGGACCGTAAACTTGTTTAAACAAGTTTACGGTCGTAAACAAGTTTACGGTCCCGGTATTTTTTGTTTACATATCTCTGCATGTAATTTGTCCTTTTCGACTGGGGTAATCAAAGCAAAAATTGCATGACTCGATAGAAGTAGTAAATTAATAAGTAAACAAATGAATTTCATCCCCATCCCCTTCCTTGACACTCAACTGTCCCTAGCACCCACATGCAGATTTAAAAAGATTCCACTATAGAAACGTCTGACCCTACCCACGTTATAAAAGTTTTTTATTTCCATGTTTTCGCGGATATTTATTCGATCCCTACGTAACATTTTTTTAAAATTCAAAATCCATACCTAGTGATCCAATACTCCCCTTAAACAACATAACGAAGAAAATTATTCAGATTAAACAGTTTGTCAAAATAGTAATATCCTTCCCCTTATAATGATGGCAATACCATCTACGAAACGATTTGAGATTGGGTACGTAGAGAAAGCACATTTAGCTACATACAACGCAGCTACATTTAACTGTGGACTGCTCGATATTTCAAGAAAATATTAATAATTCCAACACTTAGATGAACTAAGCTTTCCAGGAATTCAGCTGTAAGTTAAATAGATGCACTACTTACCGCATATGTTAACAAATACACGATTGTTGATCCTTAAGTACATATATCGGCTTTTATGTGATGCTAACTATGATGGAATGGTTAAATAAGTTGTAAGGCTGAGCAACTAAGGCTGGCAAAGTGGCAGGTGGTGGCAGCTCATCACGCTTTTACGAATGATACCTAAATTTATACTATTTCCTAGGAGTGGTAGGTAATAATCATGTTAAAGTAGCCATCCGTTTACCACTTATTTGGTCACCAATTCACTCATTTAATCGAGGTGATGTACTTAGACTAAACGAGTGAACATAAACCAAATCATATATTTCCCAGAAATTGAAATGTCACCTTGAATTTCATCACAAACTAAACTTGTTTTCATTTACAAATTTCAGTCAAACCCATCGGTGCATACTATTAATTCCGTCGCTCTCCAAAATGACAAATGCCTTGATTTAACGCGTCAATGTACTTGGCTAAACATTTCAGGGTAAAAACCCGGGGTGCAATCATTAACTTTCGGAATAAGGGTGGGAGGGACCTGTAAGAGGAGTACGGTGGCCCAAGGAACGTCGAGCGGAGAATGGAGCGTTCGTGACGGCGGAAGAGGGAGGCTGGAGCCCCCTCAAGACTCGAAAGAGAGAAACGGAAGAGTTTCCACTCTTCCGAGGAGCATAGGCAGACCGTCGGAGGATGGGGAGGTCAGAGAATGGTAAGCGACCCATTCTCTCCCTTCGCTCCCCTCCTCCCCTCCAATCTCTCCCGGAGGCCGGAGGAGAGTAGGCAAAGGGAGGCGAGGGGGTTGAGGAGGCGTGCTTGAGGTTGGATCGCTGAATCTCGCGAGTGGCGAATGGGAGGGAAGAGACATGGGGAAAGGTCCGTGAAGGGTTAACGCACGCGAAATCGGGAAATGAAGAATAAAAGACAACGAGAGAAAGAGGAAGCGGAGTCCTAATTAATTAATTAATTGAAACGTTTCCAGAATTTATTTCCGGCGACATGAGACCTCGCGGACATGATGAACTCCTCCGAGATTACTTGGCTCGGTGATAAACGACTCGGAAAACACTGTTCTAATTAAAATTAGGAATAACTGCTCCAGAACCTTAGCCCGCTTACACTAATGCCATAAAAAATTCATAAGAATTGCAATTTCTCTAAACAAAACTGTGACAATGCAACCAAATTCTACGGATGAGAAAATTAAGTCGGCAAAAAAGTCAAGAAATTCATCGGAGAAGAGCGACCATATGATCCAACTTTTGCAAATAAGCAAGTGTAACGCGCTCGTAATAACCCAACCGTTCTCGTTTTATATTATGCCCAATCGGATTATATGACACGCTCTACAAATAATACAAGGCAAAAAACATTACTAAATTTTTCATGTGTTACTCTTATATCGTTTTCGGGACCTTTAATTTGTTTAGAAATTTTACAGCTCACTATTACACGTTACAATCAGGTTTCTAAAATGATTCGGGAGGCCGAACTATTTACCTCACAGATATAATATCCTCTCTTCAAAATAGATTCATACAAGTAACAACATACAGATGAAGGCACTGTATCCGAAAAGATGAAAGTCTGGCCAGCAGTAATTATGCACGGAGGAGGGATGTTAAAACTAAATGTTTCTTTAGCTGCGGCGCACTTTTAACCTATCACTTTGTGTAATACATTTATCCGTTGATGAGCATGCTTCTTCAGATTTTATTCATCTACGAATGGCCTTATGGAAATTTTAAGTGCACAGGAGGAAAACTTATTCACCGAATGGACGAATAGACGTATAAGGTATCTAATAATCATATTTTACTTTCCGGGTCGTTTATTAATTAATAGCAATACTACCTTGATCAAAAAGTTCCCGGAATTTATTCAGAAAATTAAAAATACAAGTTTATTCATCTAAATCTATATTGTCCCCTTCAAAGTAATCCCCATCGACTGCAACACACTTATGCCAGCGCTTGATCCAATCCTCGAAACATTTTTTATATTCGGTTTTCGGTATGTCCATCAGTGCTTCCTGCGATTTTTCCATTACTTCCTCTCGGCTGCTAAAACGCGTTCCCCGTAATGGTTTTTTACCTCGATTGAACAGAAAGAAGTCACAGGGAGCCAAATCAGGTGAATTCGGTGGCTGCTGGATGGTATTTGTTGCATGTTTCGTCAAAAAATTACGAATAATGATAGCACTGTGCGACGGTCTCGACGCACTGTGCGACGATTTCTGGTCTCTTTCGGCGAATTGCTTCACGCAAACGTCTCATAACGCCCAAATAATACTCTTTGTTTACTGTCTGGCCTTCTGGCAAAAATTCATGATGCACTACACCGTTGTAATCCATGAAAACCATCAGCATTGCCTTCTTTTTTGACTGAAAACGACGTGGTTTTTTTGGTCTCGGCTCATTGGTGAACGCCATTCACTTGCCTGATGTCTGGATTGCGTGTCGTACTCATAAACCGACGTCTCGTCTCCAGTAATGATCCTTTAGATGTATTTGGGATCGGACTCAGCCTCGCAAATCATGTCTTTTGCGACGTCAACACGGTCTCTTTTTTGCATGAAATTGAGGTATTTTGGCAGCACCTTTGCTGCTACACGACGGAAACCCAAATCATTAACCACAATGTCTTGGGCGGATCCATAGGCAATGTTCAAGTCCTCCGCTATTTCTCTGATGGTTAATTTGCGGTTATTGACCAACATTTCTTTTACTTTATCAATTTTTTCACCGACTTTCGATGTCGATGGTCTGCCACTGCGTTCATCATCTTCGATTGACTCACGACCACTTCTGAACCGCTCCTGCCACTGGTAAACGACCGTTTTTTTTTAGAGAATTGTTGCCGAAACACTTTTCCAACATTTCCAACGTCCGAGCGCCACTAAATCCGTTTTTTTACGCAAAATTTAATACAAGTTCGTTGTTGCAAATTTAAATCCATTTCTGCAATTGTAAAAAATCGCCAACACACACAGAGATAGATGCACTCTTGGCTACGTAACTTTTGCAAATGTCAAGTTATGACACTAAGATTTAAAGGGAATATCAACAACAGACGTACCAATTTAACAAAAAAAACAGAACTCAAATCGGAACGATGGGAGCGCCACACGGTGGTTATTCCGGGAACCTTTTGATCAAGGTAGTATGATAATTAATTTGCCGTTACAAAAATAATAAGAATCATTTGAAAGAACTTGTATACTACCGTTTATTTAATTTATGGAAACGAAAAAGTCAGCGTGAGGGAGAAAAATCTCCCTAAGGTGCAAAACCTCATAGCACAAAATCTTGTAGGTGCAAAACTAATGATTTAGGAGCTCAGTTAAAGAAAACAAAGTTGCCATTTCATCGCTTTCTTACCAAAGCTTCTCGATAAATATTTAATACCGCTTGCCTTTCATTCATGAGACTGCCCTTGGATCGGCGACCGCATAAAATAATAAAATCCCTGGCATGTGTTCATGTAATCAGCTACAGCAAAGGCCAAAGCAATTTTTACGATGAACGATTCTCTCTCATTCCAAGGCACGCTGAGAGCACGAAACAAAACAATTCGGCATTAGTTCTCTGACAGCTCAAAGCGATCCATTCAAGTTATTCTATCCATTAAACTTAGGTATAGGACAATCTCATACGACATACGTACATCTAAGCATCATGAGAACTCCCTACACGACCTTTTTCTTCAATCATTCGTGCCTCATGGTTGTCTTTGGAGCTTCTAAAATTTCTCATTCTTCCTTCCGCAACTCCACGTGCGCATCACGGCCTTCAGCATGCTTCCATCCTCCAATACTGCCACCATCCATTTTATCTCCCGGTTTCGGATTAATCCCGAGTGACTCTCGCCTTGGCCCTCCCCCCCAATCAAACCTCGCTGTTTCCGTAACTGTCCAACTCATTTTCTAAATTCTCCTCCGCCACATCCACATCTAAAAAATCCTTCAATATACGCTCTTCCTTCTGCCTCAAGGATCAAGTGTGACATCCATGAAGCACCACGCTTCATGCCTTATTCATCTTAGCTAATCCTTTAACCATGTACAGGGTTCGTCCGGAAGATAAGTGCACTGAGCTCAGGAAAAAAAATTATTACACTTTTACATATCTTAAGCTAATATTCCTCAAAATAGGACCCTTGTGACTCGATACACTTGTTCCAGCGGCGTTCCCATTCCTGGGACGCTCCCGCGAAGGCATCATCGGGAACCTCTCGAAGACACGTCGGCACGGCCTCTTTGACGGCGTCCAAAGTCCCGTATCGCGTTCCTTTCAAACTCCTCTTTATCTTCGGGAACAGAAAGAAGTCCGGTGGTGCCAAGTCCGGGCTGTAGGGCGGGTGCGACAGCGTTGCCACGCCGTGCTTGGCCAAGAAGTCCGATACGACAAGCGCGGTGTGAGACGGCGCATTGCCGTGATTTTTTTCGCATCTGTAATTGGTCCCTAATAATCTCGTGCACTATTGTTTTTGGCACATTACACTGCTCTGCTATCATCCGAACACTAAGACGACGATCAGAGTTCAGTACATCGCGAACTTTTCGCACATTTTCGTCGGTGAGTGTCGTTGATGGGCGTCCAGGCCGTGGTTCGTCGTCGACCTCTTCTCTGCCCTCCACGAACATCTTGTGCCACCGAAAGATCATGTTTCTGGACATGGCTGACTCCCCGTAAGCCTGGTTAATCATACCGACAGTTTCGGTAGACGATTTCCCAAGCTTTACCGCAAATTTGAGGGAACAACGCTGCTCCAAAAACGGGTCGAGCGTGGAGTTTCGCGTTAAGAGAGCTCCTCACTACACCACAGCTCAAAGTCGACTGCCTTTTTCAGGGTCGCTTGCCAACATACCCCCCTCCAATCGCAGCCCGTCAGAGCGGTGCTGTGCGCGGCTGGAGCGGCGGGAATAAATCAGTACACTTATTTTCCGGACGAACCCTGTATGTAATCGCCGCACCTGTGATCAATTCATTTCATCTTGTTGCAAATACTCCTTTCGCGAATGCGATTCTTCTCCTGAAATCTCCACTACTGCTACACCCGTCCTCCCATAAACACACCGCCCAAAACACACGAACCACCTCTTGCTCTCACTTATTCCCTCCTAAGTTATTGTTTTATATGCTGCTACTGCTTTTCGAGAATCTCATTTATTTATTTTCTCGATCATATTCGTAATTTCTCATCCAATCCCTCAGGCACTCTCACTGAAAGGAACTCAATATTAATTACAAACTTTTGGCTATCGAACTCATCGATCACTTGACCATTCGCAAATCTAGCAATCATTCCGTCACCAAGCTTTTCCCACGCCACCCTTAAATAGAGCACCACAGCGAAGAGGCAATACAACAATCCTTAAAGCAGTATTTACTTTCAAATAACTTTTTAATGGGAAATAAAAATAAACACCGATTTCCTGTTTTCCACAATTTTCATGAAAACTACGGTCTAATTAAACGCGCTCAGAGGTTTATGTTTTCAGAACTGGTTTTACTTCAGAAAAATGTTTTTCTGAAGTACTATTTCGCCCAACAGGCTTGAGGAGATACTATATGAATAATCAGGCCCCCATGAAGGTCAACGCCCAGCTAAGAACGACACATTTAAATCCACCTCGTTCACTGAGGACGACCAAGAAAGTGCGCATCCATATTGGGATTTCAGACTACAAGTGCGCAAAGCAGAAGGTTTTGAATTGGATCTTTGAAGAACTTAGTACTTAGGAAGTACTTGAAGTACCTAGGGAAAGGACCAACTGAACAAGCCAAACAGATTAGCTCGATGATGACACAGGCCTACAAAAAAATTTTTTTTTGGTGCCGGGAATCTTTGTGTTGATTTTAACTATATTTGTAGAACTGAATCCAAATATGAAATCCGCTTTTATTTAACAGCACTACTTTTTTAGATATGGCACATCTTACGATTAGTTGTTTTAATATTTGATATATTCCGGAAAATAATTTTCAAAGTTAAATAAATCTATAAGTATACATGGGAATATATGGTAAAAGAAAATAGGAAAAATATTACAGACTTTGTGAAACGTGCATACTTGGGATATTTTGGTGTTAAGCTTGGTGACCAAGATAAAACATGGGCACCGCATTTTGTGTGTAAAACATGTACTGAACATCTGCGGCAAAGGACAACAGAAAAAAGAAAATGTCTAAAATTTGGTGTGCCAATGGTTTGGAGAGAACCTGTGAACCATATTGACGACTGTTATTTTTGCATTGTAAATGTTTCGGGAATTAATCGAAAAAATCGCCACAAGTGGACATATCCAGATTTGCCTTCAGCTAGACGCCCGGTACCCAATTCAGAAGAAATACCGATCCCAATATTTCAGACGTTACCAGATATATCTAAGGAAGAATTTGAGTTATTTGAAAACATTTCTCATTCTATTGACGATAGTGGCAGTGACTACGAGGGGGTATCACCAATTCCTCAACTATTTAATCAAGATGAACTAAGCGACCTTGCTAGAGAACTGAACTTATCGAAGGAAGCATCAGAACTACTAGCATCAAGACTGCATGAAAAGAATTTACTGCAACCCGGTACAAAAATAAGTCTTTATCGCACAAGGGAAAAGGATATGCTACCCTTCCTTACTCAAGAAGACAATCTTACATTTTGATTAAACGTTAAGGGTCTTTTGGAAAAAATGTGACTACTATCACAATATGATGCTAGTGATTGGCGTTTGTTTATTGATAGCTCCAAGCGTAGTTTAAAATGTGTACTTCTTCACAATGGTAACAGGTTTGGCGCAATACCAATCGCTCATTCAACTAAAATGAAAGAAGAATATGATACAATAGCATTGGTCTTACAGAAGATAAAATACCAGGAACATCGCTGGGTGATTTGTGTAGATTTAAAAATGGTGCACTTTCTTCTTGGGCAGCAAAGTGGCTACACAGAATATCCTTGTTTCTTGTGCCTCTGGGATAGTAGGGACAGACAAAACCACTGGATTAAGAAGGAGTGGCCTAAGAGAGAAAACTTGGTTGTTGGCAAAGAAAACATCATTGCTGAATCTTTAGTTGAAAAAGAGAAAATCATCTTACCGCCTCTACATTTCAAACTAGGCCTAATGAAGTAATTTGTAAAGGCTCTTGACAAGGATGGACCATGCTTCGGCTACTTAACACTAAAGATGCCCCATATAAGTATTGAAAAACTTAAAGCTGGTATTTTTGAGGGGCCACAAATCAGACAACTTACAAAGGATCCTGCTTTTGTCGAGTCAATGAATGAGATTGACAAAATTAGTTGGATGTCATTTGTTGAGGTCATAAAAAATTTTCTAGGAAATCACAAAAGTGAAAATTATATTGAGCTGGTAAACATTATGCTCAGTAACTTCAAATCACTTGGATGTAATATGAGCACAAAAGTTCACTACCTACACAGCCACTTAGACAATTTTCTTGGAAATTTAGGAGAGACAAGTGAAGAACAAGGTGAAAGATTTCACCAGGATATAAAAACAATGGAAGCTCGCTACCAAGGAAGATGGGATAACCATATGATGGCAGATTACTGCTGGTGCTTAAAACGAGACTGTTTGAACAAAGTGCACTCAAGAAAATCGCGCAAAAGAAGCTTCCGATGTGTTGAGTGATGTTTTTATGTATTTTTTCTTTTCAATTTGTTTTATTACAGTAAAAAATTTTAGTTTTTGTGTTCAATTGTATTGTAAAATTCTGTTGTGTTTGTGGGTGATTTAACAGCCTTAGAAATAAATCAAGTCTTTATATTTAGTGTGTTTTATTATTAAAGGATCTTAGTTTTTCCCGGCGTATTGTATTCAGGAAGTTCTCTCGGGTTTCCCACCGGGTCAGCGTGGTGTGCACCGACGTTTCGACGGCTAACTCTGCCATCGTCTTCAGGGTGAAGTCTTCACTTTCGTCATTGCTTACTTCAGGGCGAAGTCGTCACTTCACCCTGAAGACGATGGCAGAGTTAGCCGTCGAAACGTCGGTGCACACCACGCTGACCCGGTGGGAAACCCGAGAGAACTTCCTGAATGGTTTTATTATTAATATAATATTCCCATATCATCATGTGGAAGATTTTTTTACGTAAGTAACAACATATCCATATCTTGAAAACTATAGCTGATAGGAAAAAACTAGTGTCATAATTGGATTCAGCACCCCAATTGTTCTTTAAATCAGCATTAAAAGCTCCGGCACCAAAACCACTGTTGGCCTGTGTAGCGTATTACAATACAACCTCACGCTTGGACTGCCATCCCGTGATGACTTTTTGCTTTTATTTCACAAAGTCATAAGATCTTATCTGTACCACAAAGACCTAAAAGATAATACACCATTGGATTGGTATCCTATCTCTCTTACTTTATTTTTTGCTGAAACAATTTAAATGCATAAATACGTCCGTAAGCATTTCATCTGTGAACAGTTGTTCTAAATAAAATCACAACCGTGAACTGCTACAGAAAATAATTTAAACGCTTTCGCTCCTCTGACTTAATTAAACTTTGCAATATGTACCAGGGATCTGGATAGTCCGGTAGCTAACGTGCTTGCTTCCTATAAACAGGGCCCCGGTTCGAATCTCGAGTGTCAACGCGGCAGATGTTTTTTCAGTGGCATCCCGATCCCTACTCGAGGTGCTTTTTGGAGAGAGCACTTTGAGTGAGCACGCCGTCCGTCGGATGGGACGTTAAGCCGCAGACACTTCGGTGTTGTAGGCTGATGCCGACGCCGGATTTCTCTCATTCTTTCCCGTCCCATCCCTGATGGCGCAAATGACCTTAGTTGTCGGTCGCCTCCCCTTAAAAACCTACTACTTTTGCTAAAAAAAAATGAGGAATGCACACTTAATTCTCAAGTTTCAAACATCCGGTTCTACATTACTCATCATTGAATTATTCTTCATTTACTTTGGATTTTTAAGCTAAATATATGCTCCCAATTTAGAAAGTTTAATAAAATTTACACTCCAAAAAATAGCCTTACCTCAGTCGATTAGAAATGAATACATACTCCATTAATTACCACATCATGGAAGAAATTAGGGACCAATCAATATCCTCGAGGTACAACAAAACCTACCCTTGACAGTTGCTTCAAAATTTCGCAGCAATCTTAACATTTTATAGTCCACAAATCGTACAGTATCGAGGAGCGCCCTCCCCTAGATCGTGGAAACCTTTGGAAGATGGGCACTTTGGAAGCGACCTCTCGTGGGTCGATGTCGCTCATCGCCTTCGGAAGAATTTCGGGAGGGTGCCGCGACGAGGTTTAGTGGAAGAATGGAACGAGGCCGAAGGCAACCAACATAAGTAGAGAAAATGAGCGGGAATGATGAGCGGAGGAAGAGGAGGGGGTACAGTTCTGGTCGCGGGCGAAGGGGTGGTAGGCGCTCCAGATCCCTCCAGCTCCACGAAGGAACCCCACGGACTCCCCAACCCCACTCTCCCACACGAAGCAACCTCATATTACGACCTTCTCCCCAGCTATCCTCACCGCACCACCCAATCTTTTTGCAGCATCGCTTGGGGTGCCCTCAGTGCCCCTCACCGAAAGTGATCCTCCAACCAGCCACCTCCAAGCGGACCGCCCGGAGAAAAAAAATCAAAACAAGCCGTCGAGAAGTTTTCCTTCGCTTCACCCGAGGTCGCCATCCCCGAAATCACCCAAAGCGATCTCCCTCCACAACCTCTCTCCGCAAAACATTGCTGTTTCCACGTTTTCGTTAAAAAAGCGGAGTTCCAATACATTTTCAACGGAGCACCACGCCAATATATTCGATTCCCTTTCCACGATGCATCCTTCACCCACTTAAGTATGACGCATTCGAATTCAAGTAACTAGTTGCAAGTGGACGGTTCACTCATCCACTCTCGTCATTCCATGAGCTAGCACTAATCGCTTCACACTTCCATGTTTTCCAGCACCCCCGACCCACGCCGTCTCCCCCGTACCCCGTCTCTCCTCGTCTTGCCGCAAAAAAGGACCACTTTCCCCTCAAACCCACCGCTCCCTTTAGGAATCGTTTGTCTCCCAGACCTCCCTCCCCTGGAACTTCCTTCCACTTCACACATCACCCTAACTGGCTTCCAAGACCAACCGTTCCACGGCCACTGTTCCCACGACCCGTCTTCCTTACTTTTCAGTTCACATAAAAAAAACCAACTTGGGTAATCTATGACAACACGTGGTTCAGTACACTTTCAAAGCATTGGCAGTGCAATACACCACATTACTGATACACGAAATACGAGTATCGAAGCACCCACCCTCATGTCAACCTTTTACTTTTTCCAAAAGAGGGAGAGAATTACAAGTATTAATTTCACTCATTTTTACTGATGAATTAACTGTTATTGCTGATTTGTGACATTTAAGGAATTCGGGTGGCATTTTTAAATGTTTCATTACATCAACAACGTCGACAAATACATCTTGAACTCATCAGAAATGCGAACAAATTTAAATTATTTCTCCATGTTTTAAGTCAGTTGAAAGCAGCTTTAGGCATTATCAATTTGAGCTAATTTAATGTCCTTTAAAAATTACACACTCTAGTCGATGTCTGTGATATTCACTATGCGTACACAACCTTTAAAGTGAGTTCATGCCATTCTTCGAGTCTAAAATCATTATATGAGTCTTCTAACACTGATAGTGACTTACTTGATTAGCATTATGAATTCGACAAGCGTTAACGACGCTCAAAGAGTTTCATCACTAAAATTTTAATTATTGGTGATCAAAAATATGAAGCTATAACGTAACACTAATGATAACAAAATTGTCAGGATGTGATATCCCACGTTTTGATTGGAGTTTGTAGGCGATCCGGTCAGTACTTTAAGTGTTTCGTCGTCTGAGGTAAATTTCCACGGGAAGAGAAATTATTGGGAATTGGCGCCATGATTATGGAAGGTATCGAAGAGCTTCGAAACTTATGGTGATAATAATAATACACCTGTGGAACAGATCTCCGTTAGGTCACGTAGAACATTTCGCCACTATAATAGACAGTTGAAATAAAAATCCAGTAGGTAACTAGCTATCATTTCGCATTACGTCTCGATCATTCGTAGAGAAAATATAACAAAACAACTTAAGTTTCTTCGCACTACCCACCCATTAAACAATTAAAAAAGGTTAATAGCTAAGCGGGTCAGTTGAATGTAATGGGGTTTTGATCCTTCGTTTCACATGCAAACTGCGATCCAGGTCTTCGCCAAAGGAAATAAGGGATGCACGATTGTTAGATAGTCGAGTCACTTTTATGTTACATGACGAAACGGTGGATGCACAGCAAAAGGGATACAACATATCATGTACGAAAAAAGAGTCTGGAGAATTTTTTGGGACTCAAATTACAAGATAGATAATGAACGGAATATGAAAGAACGAAAGATGAATAATTTATGATTAGAAATGGATTACCTCATACCGGCGGGCGCGTGCAAAAGAATGGCAACGAAAAATTACGCAAGCGAACGTAGTTTAATAGATTTTCTCCGATAGGAAAATTTTTCTTTGGGATTTAACAGGGGTATGCGACTGGAATATTTCATGAGTTTTAATATCCTAAGAGGGAGATTTTTTCGTTTACACCTTTTCCCTGGGACTTGAGCGAGGTCACATTCCTCTGTGATGGAACAGGAGAACACTAATAATTTCGTAACATATTGTCTTCACTAAATGTTCATTTCCCTGGCAGTACAATGAATCACGCGGCACATCGAATGATCTAATATCACTTCAGCACACATACTTGTCAAATTTTGTTATAACCGCTTCATGCACAATAAACCTTCTCACGACTGTGAAAGCATCGCGAACGTACGGCAAGGCATGCATCTTACCACTAGAGTAGTTCCGTGTCACGTTTACTGAAATAGCGAGTGTTTGACAATGGCAAAATTTCATCCTCATTTTCTCCGATGAAAAGTCTTCCGAGGGTAATTTCGTTGGGTGAACCAAGACATTTAAGAGCAGGAATTTACTGTAGCTAAATATACTCTCCACAAATAATCTTACGGCGTCGAGTCCAGCTACCTCCAAAAAACGATTGAAATGCATGCCCCCGTGGCTTTTCCGCTGATTCTTTACGTACTTGGACACACATTCAATGACATTAACTATTGCAGATACGAATCAGTTATGGCACGCAATCTTCTTAATTACTTCAGGTTAATGCATGCGGGGTTGCTTTTTTAACGATTTAGGTTGAAATAAAGCCTAATTATGGATTCAATACGTATTGGACAAACCTTCAGTTAAAAATCCACTAATTTTCACGGTAAATAACAACATCAAGCAGACAAAATGAATACAATTAAATTTCATAAATCAATTTATATTTTCCAATTCCCACTACCAAGGGTAGTTTGAATTGAGAGACGTCATCAAGCGCCACACGGGACCTGGAACCATGGTCGCGGGAAGGGAAAAATAAAAATTATTTGAAGAATTTCAGTTCTTTTTCATTTTGGCGGTACGATGGACAAATTCCACTACTCGTAAGTTACGGTTTAAACAGTATCATAAAAATATTACATCTACACAACACATCAGAAATGAGAGACAGCACACATTATTAGTGGCAAGAGTCTTCTTGCTCGATCAACACAACAGGTTCACGTCGTAATGTATGTTTAATTGAAAAGTATGTACGAACGTCAACGTTTCAATTTCTATGAAAAAGTGCCCTGACTGAATCCGAGTGAAAAACATGGTAAATTTTATTGAAAGCTGCAAATTTTCTCGAACAGTTGGGTTAACTTTTTGGGCTAACAGGAAACCAATTCCTGATGACGGGGGTGTTTAAAACCAAAATAGACGCTCATCTACTGATTATAAAATACATGTATAATTCATACCTGCTACTACAAAACATACATCGTGCCTGGCAGATTTTTCCAGGACACTCCATTTTTAACACAATGAATTAAAAAACGCGAGGGTCATCCACATGCGCTTGAAGCTCACCGAGAAGCAATGAGCCTCACATTATTCGACAAGGAAAGATTTTTAATTATTTAAAAGGCTCTGCTTTCCCCGATGAGCTTTCGTCAAACGATTTTCCCGGAAAATCCTAATTCCTCCTCATATTTTTATCTCACGGTAATGAACTTACCAAAACTACAAAACAGTCACCGCCTTCTCCTTCAGAACGGTAGTCACGCTTTCACATGAATAAATAAGCCGTTAATTTCACCCCCATCCTTCCATAAGCGATGCTGAAAATAAGGCGAGGAGAAGTGGTGGAAAGGAGAGAGAGACGAAGCTGGAGTTGGCATTCCCGTGTTCGAACCCGCTGAGAACCCTCTCGACTGCTTTCAATGAGTGCGGATCGGAGCGGGAGGGGACGGAACTGTGCGAGAGAGGACTAAAGGAGAGCCGGAGGGCGAGTGCGTGTTCGTGCGGGGGAAGTACTCGGCGTTTCTGCCACAAAAGTTCCACCACCACTCCCTCCTCTCCTCCGAGACTTCTTATCTCCAGCCTAAATGAGAATTCTTACCTCTTTTCAAACCTACCCTCCCCCCCGGACGCCTCGTCAACTAACGCACTTCTCCGCATCATCTGGCGAAAATGCCGTTTTTCCTCGCTTGGAAACCGAATTCCAAGAACCACCAAGTGAAATACAAGAATGAGAAAAGCGCTCATGAGGTTTTCCTCCCTCGTTTCGATCAATGGGAAATAAGGCATTCATCTCCGCCTCGACTCGAGTGAGTCTCAGCCACCCGAGCGGTAATTGAAAGGGCTCTTTCCATCCCTGCCAAGATTCTTTCTTCACTCGACATTTCGGTTGCTCTCCAATTCGGAACAATCTTCAAATGACCGGCGACGGAGGATTACTCGCCTCAGATCTTGTGCCCTCTGTGCCCACGCACAATCAATCGAGGAGTTTTCGTACGGCTTTTATAATTTTCAACGGATTGAGTGCCACGTTTTACTTTCATCTAGATAAAGATATTTATGTTTCCACTTTACTTTAAGGTCTGGTCATAAATCAATAAAGCATCCACGTCGATACTCATAAGAACCCTGATGATCCATTCACTTCCTCAAATTCACTTAATTAAAAGCACATACCACAGCAAACTATGCCCATATAATTGTATTAGAGCATGGGTACTTATGGATTATGGGTTTGTTATGGTACTAAATGAGAGGGTGTACATAAAAACACACACATACATGCACAACAGGAATGGTGGGGAAGTTGGAATCGAGCAGATCACAAATTTGCATACATAAACGTACATATAAACACACACACATATACATTTGTGTGTGTACATATATGCGTGCAAAAGATGAACAAACGAATGATGAAGAAAGTGGAATCGAGAAGATCACAAGCGCAAAGAATAAAAAGAGACGTTTCGGGCGTGATATGGTGGAATACCATGATTCATTAAAAATAGCAATTTTCCACAAAATTAAATGAAATTCGACAGCTTTCAATGTTATTACACCATCATTAGGTAACAGTCATAACTCCAGTGTACATGCTGAAAAGCAAGTAAGGGGTAGTGGAAAATGGGGGGAAGAGGGAGGGGAGGTGGAAGGCCGCGTGAGTGACTACGTGAGTGGAGAAGGAGACAGGGCCGGGGAAAACAAAACGATCCGGAGAAAACTTCGTGGCTCCAAGGTTTTTCTTCAACACTTCCGCATTACTTCTTTGATATCATCTACCATAAAACAAAACCATAAACACAGTAATCAACCCGAAGGTCGGTTTAGTAGGTGATGGTAGAGCTCACCCATGTACCAAGCCCGACGGCGTGTGAATATTCACACATCAGGGTAGGGGGGCCAGTTCCTTTCCCTGTGCCGGTTATGGTTTCCCAGTAAGATCTGGTACCCGAAAAATCAACTAGCTTGGGTGGAGCTGCAGGTGCCCAAAGTGCCTTGCCCGGGAATCGAATCCGGGACCCTCCGGTCAGTAGTCCAACGCTCTACCCGCTAGACCACCGCGACCCGCGATATCATCTACATATATACATAAATATTCACACATACATACTTACGTACACACATGTATGAATAAATCCCCGTTAAAAACTATCTTTTGAGGAGTTTTTGCCTATTTAAAACAAGCCACCACGAAATTCTGACAAAAATAATCGACACCGAAGTCCGACAGCCTAGAGAGTGAAGATAAATAGAAAACCCTCCATCTTTCACAGCTATTAGCGCTATATCTATGTAATCAATCTAAGCAGTGAAATATTACCTGAATAAATGAAACTACATCAAATCTCTAGCAAAAAGAACGTCGAGAAAACATTTAAAATCGTCTATTCTTATTACTTCCTTCCCGTAATAAAAGGAAGAACTTCCAAAAAATATTTGTTTGGGTCAAATAATTATATTTGTGTAAAATTTGGTTGCGAAACATTCTCCTGGTGAACTGCTCCATGCCCAAGACAAATTCTCCAGAGAGTGAGAGGAAACAGAATGTATTGAGGTGTTAAGGTGAGCTCCTTTTGATTAATGTATCGGCAAAAGGAGCTCACGCGAGCATGTCGAAGGATCACTGCATCGTCTTTCTGGAATGGCTCAGTCGATCTACGGTTAGCTGTCACATAGACATCTTGATTTCAAGATTAATGAAATACGATCTTCTCGCTTAACTCCTCACACATGTTCAGCAAAAAAAAGATTCTAACCGAGAAACGGCCAAGGAATTACATATCTCAATCATAAAATTGGAAGAGGTATTTAAAGTCACAAGAAATCAATAAATTCCAGGGCATGAAACAGTCAAGCGAGCCTCCATAACATACGTGATAAACCGAAATAGATACTCAGCACTGGTGCATACAGATAGATTATTTCAATAAATTTGTAAAAGCGTACGTTTAGTAATGAGTAAAATGTACACGAATGATATTGCCCAACGCTAGTGGCATGGTCATTTTATTTCACTATTTTTTTTAAAGTTAATAAGCGTATGTGCAGTAAATATATCAAAACTGTATCCTGACTCGGCTTCGAAACTAGATCATATCAGATAGCCATTTATCGGAACGCAGCGCTCAATACTGGTTCGGAGTGATCACAAATTGCACAATTTGTTTCTTATTTTGCTTGCCACTGTTACGATTGTGTAAAAATAACAAATTTCAATTCACACAAGGGATCGCAATGGTGATTCACTGCTGTTCGTAGAAACGAATGCACAAAGCGAAAAGGGCTCATCCGCGGATCGCGGAAATTGCGCTGCGCGAACAATACGTTTGAGATAAATCGGGGTACACGATGGGCACAGGAGCACGTTTTTTATGCGAGGACACCTCTCTCACTTAAATTGCGAATCCTCGCCAAAAACCAGTCCACGTGAACAGCTCTAAATACTACGAGCTTGTCGAAATTGGTAGAGATGGGAGAAACGAAAATTTGTCTCAGGGCGACTTCGTGAAACATCTATAAGTATACGTCTTATTATACGATTGTCTCATCTGAAATAATCTGGAGCTACTCGACAAAACGCTCCAACAACAAATGATATTTAATTACTCGGAATTTTTCCGTTAGTTGATCACATCAAATCAAAATAACTCAGCAGAACGGCTTATGCAAAAGTTTTCAGAGGGTGTATTCAGTTTATTACCACACGGTAGACTACCTACGCGAAAATGAATAAAAGATTTTTCATAAGTTTTCCTCGAACAACCGTGTCTCATTTCAATTTTCTAGTTAAGTCAATGAGAAAGGAGATCGGCGGATCAAAAACAATGATTTCATATTCAATCAAAGCAGAAATAATGATTCAATTTTCCATGAACTCAAATTGTAAAATATAATACACTTGCTGGAAAGAAGAAACTGGTATACGTATATAAGAAACCACGAGGGAAACTTACTCCATAACATAGATTTTAATGGATAAGAAAAATGAACGGTAGTAATTACAAAAGGCTATATTACCTATAGATGCTATTCAAACTGAATGACACATTGGACTTGATTTGTGCAATCTATGCTTCTGTTTTAGTTTGCAGAATGCTAAAATAAATTTATTTAGTATTCAATTCAATTTCTTTATAAATATTTTTCTTCGTGCAGGAGGCTAAAGTCACACAGTTTCTGTTCTCTTATAAGTGTTTCAATCATCAGTGTTTCAATCTTAGGTTTACCGCAGCTACTGCATTCTACCTTAATGAATGAAATTCTACCTTATTGAATGAAATTCTAGGGAGAATAATGGTATGCTTTCCCGTTGCTTTCCACGTCGCAGTGCCGTGGCCGATACCATTACTGCATTTTCTCTGTTAATGTGTGGTTGCCTCGTTCTGAAACACCATTAACAAACGTTTTCTAAGCTGAAAATTTTTCACCGGTTACGGGAATCGAACCAGTGGCTCCACAGGCATACGAGCTACCTCTGGTCCACCCCTGCCCCCAATAAGTGCTATTTCCACATCTATTTTCATGGAATTCTGAATTCCTTTGCTTCATGGCGTGGTTGAAGCGACCTGGAATGACCCAATATCCTTCATTTTTCGTGGTAATGATATAATAAGAAAAAATAACTCTATTTTAAGCCAGTGCTTATATAAAAAGTTTAAAAAATACACCCATCCCGCCTTCTGAAACTGCTCTATAGAGTAATATTAATAATATTAGAATTCACTTCCTAAAAATTGCCCGCCGAAAGTCAGCATATCATCAAGAGTGTAAACAAGGCTATTTGATTAATATCACTAATTGCAATGATGGGCGAGTTTTTCGCGTGCTATTGGCTTGCTATCTTCCGCTTATCTTAAAAATGGCCCAATTGGACTATTGAAATACTAAATGCTTAAATGATAAAGGCGTTAATTAATTCATAATATTTAGCGTACATTTAAATGAAAAATATTCCTTTTTCAAGTAGGTCATGAAACCCAGATAAGTGCTTCAATACCATGCTAATTGGTCTATAACCACATTAAATTACGCTTGAAGAATCACATTTTGTTTGTCATGAGAAATACTTATTTTAACGAATATTCAAATCATGAATAATTCCGCAGATACAATATTCCCTCGAAAACGACATCCCACAATTTTAACAGAGAAGAGGGAAGTACTTACCCTTCGCGTTTTAATCGGCTTACAGCTTATAATTTCTAAAAAATATCACAATCGATGCATCTAAAAAATAATCAATTGGGAATAAAGTCATTTTTTTCATACCAATCTAAAAATACCGTTGCCTGAGAAAAATTTGGGCAACACACATATTTTATATTTTTACCAAACATTCCCCAAGAGATTCTTTACGTATGGCGGTTGTTCTTTTTGCAATGAAATTATATAACTATATAGAAACAAAATCATATGCTTTTTCTTTTATCATTGAAAAAATACTCTTCCCACAAGAAGAAGGGTCATGAATGCTTACCATGCTTGGTTTGTGGGCTCTAAATTTGTGGCTTCTGCATGCGGTTTTTGTTTCCCTAATTTACGGGTGGTGCCCCAACACCCCCCGCCACACGCCCTTGCGGCGGCTTGCGGGGTATTGAGTAGATGTAGAAAAGACAAACGAGACGGAAAATATCATAGCGAGGGAGATAAATATGTGTACCACGAGTCATAGTCCTCTAACTTTGGATGAAACATCATCTCACCGAAGTGGATCTTTCAAAGTCAAGAGAGGAGTGCATGCAACCGCATCCGTAGGTTGAATATAAGTATTCTCTTTGGTTTCTCCAGATGTTTAAACTTCTTTCCATATAGTCAAATATAAGATTCTTCGATGAAAGTACATTTGTTATACTCCCTATCTGTACTCAAAAAGAGTTACGTTGAGAGCGGCTCACTCAATCAAGAAGGTTATGAAACCCTACCTTATACTCCACGATGGGACATCCAACAAAGAAATACCGAATACCGTAACTTTTTATGTACCGAATACCATTTCTCGAGACTTTTATCACGAAAAAAAAGAGAATTTTGGTTCAATATCTGCTCGATATGCGTCGCTAGCATATGCATATGGATGATGCATGTGTGGCGCTGCGGGAGGCATTCCAGAGAGGGATTGTGGGAAGGGAAGGTTCCAGGGGAGATGTGGCCATAAGAGGGAACAGGGGAGAAAAATGGGGATGGAGGTCGGTGGGTGGCTGCAGACGAGAGACGAGGGCAAAGTAAGGGAGAGGAGCAGGGCGTGGCGTGGCGAGGGTGAAGGAAGGAAGGGTACACAATGGCCGACTCGAGCAAGGAGAGCTCGGGGGTGAGATGGCTTGCTTTTTTATTCTTAGAAGAAGACGCTTTCACAAGACGTGCTAGGAACTCGTATAACGCTTAGACGCATAGCAGTGTAATGCGAGAGGCAGTTTGGCCGGAACACCACGACGATTTTCACCCCGTACTGAACTGCCGTGAGCTGCGATGGTGCTTCAATCCCTCTGCACACACAAACTTCAAATTGAAAACGAGCAGACAGCAGCAGGTATGACAATTATTTTGCGATCGAATGTCTATAAATTAATGCACTCACTTAACGCGGCGCTTGACTGTTTACGTCGCGTAAAGAATTAAGAGGGACGTGGAGTTCAAAGGCGCTTATTACATCCAATGTAGACACTTATTAGATACATCTATCCGTAAGCGGCGAAACTCGCAGTCACAGAACGAAAAGCACTTATTCTTGAGGAAAATCGATGCCAATAATGTCACCCGAACATTTCAACGGATTCCCGTCGAGCAACCCAACCGAGGTAAGAACAAATGGCGAGTGTCGAAGTTTCGTACGAGTGTCAAACACGAGAGATATATGGAGCTTCATCGAGGGACTCAAATGGGCAAAATATAATGAAATTACTGCCACCTGCTAAAGGTGAATGAAAGGGATAAATTAGAACGCATTTCCCTGCAATATTATTTACTATTAATCCACATCTACATCTACTCAATACCCCGCAAGCTGCCGCAAGGGCGTGTGGCGGGGGCTGTTAGGGTACCCGCCAGATAGGTAGGTGATTAAGAAAGGAAAAAAACCGCATGCAAAAGCCACAAATAAACCATACCATAAAAAACCAAAAGCACAGTATTCAACCCGTTCAACCGCCGGTAGGTGATGGTAGAGTTCACCCAGCACTAAAGCTTCCCGACGGCCAGGGAAATTCACAGGGAATGCCGTGTCGGTTATTGTTTCCCAGGAAGATCTGGTACCCGAAATCATACATAGCTTGGGTGGAACCCACATTGACTTGCCCGGGAATCGAACCCGGGACCCTCCAGTAAGTTGTCAAACACTCTACCCCCTGGACTACCGCGACCACTACCAACCAATATACACATACATCTACAGATACACCTGACATCTTTGAAATATATCGTCCATCTCGGCCTTAGGACGTTAGGTCGAGGACTTTGGAATAATGTCCTGTTCGCCACTTCCTTTGTTCCAAAATTTTAAAACTGCGCATTTGTCTATATTAAGCATTAAACCCCATTTCTTGCACCAATCCGAGATTGTGTTAAGTCCCTAGAGAGTAGCTCGCGATCTAGTTGGCTCCTTATTTCCCTATATACCACAGGGTCTTCAACAAACAATCTGAGATTGCTACTAACATGTGCGCTTTAGTCATTAATGTTATTTAATTAATTTTGTAAATTTAGGATTGTAATTAATGATTTTTTTAAATTAATTAAGTCATCTGTGGTACAGAGGGAAATAAGGAGCCAACTAGATCGCGAGCTAATCTCTAGAGACTGGGGGAGCCCTCCTTCTACCTGCAGAGTTGGGTCAAATTCATTACCTTGGGTAGGACATCGTGTTATGTTGCACGTTATTATGGTGGTGGAATTTCGCCAAGCTACTTACCAAAATCTAGCTTGCACGATATTAGATAAATTTCTTACTACATCCTAAGATACAATTATTTGTTAGATGCTAGCAAATGTAATTGCATGCGTGTAGAATGAAAGGAGGTAGATATGTATTTGCATGCGTATAAAACGATAGGATTTTTGTATGCATGTGTGCACCACTGTCGGTATGGGTTTGCATGCATGTGTTTGCTATGAATACGGTTTTTTTCCATTTTACGGGTGGTGACCTAACACCCCCCGACACACGCCCTTGCGGTGCCTTGCGGGGTATTATGTACATGTACATGTAGATGCAGAGACTCTCCGCTAGCGAGAAAATCTCCTAGTTTTTTTCTCGCTAGCATATAATATATTATGGTGCAAAAATTAACAGAATTACATCCCAGAGTTACCAGAGCAGTGGTCAAATTTGGATAAACTCGTTGGTTTGCCTGAGTTATCCCTATCCCCGCCTTTATAAATGGGAGTTATATGGGCTAGCTTCCAGTCGCGAGGTACAGAGCCATCTTCTATCGATTTTAGGAAAACAATTTCTAAAAACGGGGCGATGTCTTCGGCTAATTCATTTAACATTCTAGCGGGGATATCTTCCGGACCAGGAGCTTTGTTTTCTTTGATACTACGGAGCAGATGCTCTATTCCCTTCTTGGTCAGTTTTCCGTCTTTAAAAGACTGTACAGTTGGACGTTTACCCTGTATTTACCTAACATAGGACCAGAAAGACTGGATTTTCCTCAAGATATTCGCTTAGCATTTCAGATTTAAAAGAGCGTAGGGCTGTGTGCATGATATTTTTCGTTTTACTACGACATTATTTAAGTTTCTGTTTTCATGTATTCATGTGAACAATATCCTCACTTTTTAAACTCTTTTTAAAATTTGACTGTAGCCTTCTTTGCCTTCTCAATGCCGATCTTACTTCCCCGTTGTACCATCTAGGTTCCCTATTGTCGCATTTAAGTTTGGTTGGGATGTACGTCTTCATTCCTTCCCATAAAATATTTAAGAAATAAT
Source organism: Hetaerina titia (assembly GCA_037158775.1). Taxonomy (NCBI): domain Eukaryota; kingdom Metazoa; phylum Arthropoda; class Insecta; order Odonata; family Calopterygidae; genus Hetaerina; species Hetaerina titia. The sequence continues at coordinate 4,810,171 of CM073771.1, forward strand.
TCCAGCTGTTCTCTGTATCGGTTGTGTGTTTTCGTTTTGTATTCTGGCAATTATTTTTTCACATATTCTCGTAGTCCGTTATAATTCGCCTTGTTGAATAAGTATATTTTACGCTTTTCTTTGTTAATTTTCCCGAACATAGTTTTTAACTCTACAAAAATAGCCTTATGGTCACTAATTCCGTCCATTATTTAAATGTCTGTTACAATTTCGAGCGTAGAAATCGCGAATATATCAAGGATGCTGTGGCCCCGTGTGGGCGATTAACAAATGTGTTCTTAGGAGTGCTTTGTGAATATATGGAGGAGTTCTTGGCATGAATCTCTGTTTTTGGCAGATTTTCCTACGCAGTATTTGTCCCAGTCATTAGAAGGTAGATTGACTGTTGCTATATTTATTACAACGAGCGGATATTGGTCGTCAAGCTTGTGTACAATATCTGTACTAGAAATGTATGCATGTAATTTTTATAAATGTATACGTAGGCCTCGATTGTTACAACTCGTAAAAAAATTCAAACACATGGAAACCGAATTCTTTAGTGAAATACCGTTCATGCGGGAAGATGTAAGAAATCTTGAACATAACGAGAAGTTTACTGTGCGTATTATGGAATGGTTCCGTGCCAGACCTGAGATGCACAAGTTCGACACGCCTAGTTCACGTCCCGATATATTTTCTCCATTCAATTTAAAATCCACGAGCTGAGTCATTGACTTCAAATCCATTTGCCCTAGATATTTTGGCTCGACCATTATATGCTAAATCGTCGCGCCGGCACATAATAATATGTAATTTCCTGATGGATACACAACTCTACGGATTCATTCTCGAGGACCTTGCCAAATAGGCCCAAAGCACCGTCGATAACTGCTTTCCAAACCAATCGCCGTTATGAGACGAGGAGAATTCTGACCGCCAACGATTTTTATTAATTCAGCCCTATTTCTTATAAAGGTACACAACAAATGGCAAGCGCTCAAAGCGGAAACATCAATATTTTCACTATTATTCGATGATCGTATTTCATTTGATTGATGAGGGAAAAGGGTAACGTTTCCACACTGTTTATACACATTCAGGTTTTTTTTAAAGAACGCAAATTAGGCCATAATCTCCGACATAGTTTGCTGATCAGAAAATTGTCAGCCTTTTTTTCCCACCACTCCTCAGCTCACGGTATCTGCTCATTTCAAATTCCCCGAGCACACTTTCAGCACAACTCTCGGCCAATTATGACTCGAAATTAACGCACCAAAAATGTGACCTAAAAAATTACGCCGCGCAAACAGAAACAGGTTTTCGGAGATTAAGTGAATCTCCCCCTACACCCCACCTCGCCTGTGCCGCTCGTGATGACCGCGCACCATGTTGAGTGTCGGTGCCTCGTGAAGATCCACGAAAATAAAAGATCAGAAAAACTAAATTGGAGGAACAGGCTTTGAAAAAATTTGATTGGTCGGAACCTCCGATATCAGCTGTATCGGAATACGCAGTCGACTAAAGAGGCAAACTTATTCCGGAGCGTCCATGAGAGAAATAGGACAGTCGATGAACACGAAGCGATTTAGGTAAACTTCCGCGTGGGGTTCAGATGCAATTTAAATGCTCGGCGAGGATCCGCAGTGCTTCGATAGAGATCCGATCGCCGCCGACCACCCCCCCCCCTTTACTCACGGCTCGTGATCGAGAGGGGATCGGGATGGTGAGGTTAGGGACCGCGTCTGGATATATATTTTATATTTTTTTTTTACAGGTTCCCCCCACCTATTTGAAAAACCTTCTCATCCCTTATCCTTTCCTCCTGGTGCTGCACCCCCTGCCACACACCTTTTTGGTGGCGCGCAGGGTATTTATGTAGATGTAAAAAATTATTCACACAGTCGATTTATACTCTTAAACTGCAACCGCCTTCGCCAAAATTTCAGCAAAATTCGTTGCTCAATTTTGCTATAGCATATCATTAGGTATCATTCCACTTTTCAAAATCTTCCGGCACACCTCCACCTATGATCAATCTCGAACGACTGCCGCCTCAGGCTTCTTCCCTCCTGTATATCCATTCGCCCGCCGAGTAGGCGGCCGATCTGGCATAGGGAGGAAGGACGGTCCGAGACGGACGATCGGCCGGATTGTCGGCGGAGGAGATGTACCGCCAGGTCACAACTTGTGACATTTCTTTTATTAACCGAACAAACATACATTTTAGGTCGGGGTTGGAGAACACAACCCCCCGGCCTTCAAATATTGAATACAATACTGAATTATTATCCGTACACATGTTAACATTTCATGCGTTTGGTAACAATTGTACGGCATGCGATAACCCCAAAAGGGACGCGTATGCCTCTGCTTCCAATATCGAGATGGTATCCTGGTTTCCAGAACAGAACATATATTGATAAGAATTATGAGGGATCAACGGAATGTAATCAAAACATATAATGTATATTATTGAGTCAACAAACCCTCCACGAGATATTTTTTCGTCTATTTTCAGAAGATTTTAATTTACTCTCAGAAACATTTATTGATAACTGCAGTTGTTGAGAATGCATGCTAATACCGAATGAGACTCTCATCCTCTGCCTTGATATTCCTCTAAAGTATGAAAAATAGAAGTGCGTCAAATCCAGAGAGAACGCACGATTTCTCCACGGGACAAATTTGAAAGGCCTCGGGACAATTTTTATCAAGCAGTGAATGTCTTCGGAAGACCGGGAGGCACCTTGGGTAATATTGGGTCCCATGCCACACACTACACTCTTTTGTGGAAAATATTAAATCCCATATTTAATATTCCCCTCCCGCTCCTTCTCCATGCATCTCGCATGTTGCAACTCGCCTACCCCCATTTCGAAGTTCAATGACAAGAATTCTTTCGGAGAAATATTTTACTTTCGCGAGTAAAAGTACTTTCGGCCACTCCAGCACTTAAGGATCTTTGGTGGATATAACCATTCCGGCTGAGTTACTGACTTCATTATCAGCGTGGTCGCATTGCCCCCACACTCCAGGGAGGTTTGCATCCGGTCGAGAGTATGGATGCCTTTCGTTTGCACAATTGTATATTTTGAGCGCGAAACAGTCTAATAACACTACTTTATATGTTCCTGTAAACCATTCGACTCTTAAACACTTGGTGCACCACAGTAATTGATGACAACATTTTGATAGCATGAAGGTAAAGCAATGCTACACTTGAGAAATCACGCGAGAAGCTGACAAATTACACAAGTAAATAACGTCCCCCGCCGCTAAGCTTACTTTTAGGTTATTTTCCAGCTAAAGGAAGGCTTATGATTACAATCTCATTTCGAGCTGTGTGTGGCTGTCTCTACTTCTGACATTGCTGGAGTTCAAGGAAGACATAAACCATAGCATGTATTATGAAATTTTCAATTCGGTCATATCTTTCACTGATTGTTTTACAGCTCTAGCAGTTGGTAATACGTAACCTCAACGTATGTTCGCAGGTATATTTTCATCTCAACCAAGCCGATCAGTACAGTTCTGAGGAAAAGATATATGGATAGTTAATTATCGCCAACATATTTATTACAAATGCCATGCATGAGATGAACTATGGTGACGAACTGGGCGATATTCTAATAAACATTGAAGAGAGTGTGATAAGGCCATATTCCGTACGACCGTTATTGAGATATTATCTCTATGTTGTCACGTCCATAATACACATCCAGAGCGATGACATTAGACATGGTTTATTTATGGGTTCATCACTTATTGCATCTCCTTTAATCCATTATTATTAGATAATCTACCGGATAAGGTAGGTATTTGGATGGACACAACTATCAAAAAAATATATTGCAACTCCAAACAAAACCCAATCCAGCACACCTACTCTACATCTGGTCCCTCTTCATCTCTGTGTACTACTTTCCTCCCTTCATCCCGTCCCACATCCCTATGTTGTACCTGCCCTTTCCTCGTTTGCCAAACATTATCTCCTCTATTACCTTCTTCAACATTCCACTACCGCTCAATACGCCTTTCATCCATTTTTCCTGCCTCCATATGATTTCTCTCAAAAACCCCACTCCTCACCCACCATCTCCAGTACTTCCTCATTTGTTTTCCTTTCGGTCCATTTCACCTTCTCCATTCTTCTCCACACCCAGATTTCAAAAGCCTCCAATCTACGTCTATCCTCCTGCTTCAGCGACCACGTTTCCGCGCCGTACATAGCTACGCTCCATATCAGAGTTTTTACGAGTCTTGTCTTAACATCCCTACTCAACGTCCCCGTCATCAACTCCCTCCTCCTTGAGAAAGCCTCCTTGCCTAGCGCAATTCTTCTCCTTACGTCCCTACCACTTTGACCGTGTTGGTCCAAAACACTTCCGAGATATGTAAACTGTTCTACCTGCTCTATTTTTTCCCCGCCTATTTTAATATTTAGCTTAGCCTTTTTCTTTCTGGAAAATCGCATAACCTTTGTTTTATTAATATTGATTCTCATCCCATATTTATCGCACTGAACCTCCAATTCACTCAGCAATGCTTGCAACCCCTTGGCTGACTGAGCAATTAATGCTTGGTCATCAGCAAACCTAACCGATTTTACGAATTCCCCTCCGACTTTCATTCCTGCCACCAGTTCTTCCCATGCCTCTTTAATCATTCCTTCCACATATACGTTGAACAGCACCGGTGACAATGGGCAACCCTACCTTACACATCTTCCTAACACTGCCCATCCGGACTCTCCGTTCCCCACTCGCACCTGAGCAGTCTGAGACATGTACAGGTTGCGGATCAGTCTCCTGTCCCTCCAATCCATTCCTATTTTCTGCAATACATGCATTAATTTTTCCCAACTCACTTTATCAAACGCTTTTTCGAAATCTACAAAACAGGCAAATACGTTCTGATTGTATTCTATATTCCTCTCGATTAGTGATCTCATTACTGCAATAGCTTCACGCGTACCTCTTCCTTTCCTAAACCCAAACTGATCATCCCCTAAGTAATCATTTGCCTTACTCTCTATCCTTTTGTTGATGATCCTGAGAATAACTTTAGCTGAGTAGGATATCAAGCTTATTGTTCTGTAATTCTCACATGATTTAGCCTTTGCCTTTTTTGGAATAGGAACTAACACCGATCTCACAAAATCTTCAGGCGAGATTCCTTCCTCATAGATACTACGAATCAGTCCATATAGAGTCTTCTTCCCACATTTTCCTAAACACTTCAACAGTTCCACAAGAATTTTGTCTACCCCCACGGCCTTATTAGCTCTCATCTCCCTTAATGCCCTTTCTATTTCATCGACGAGTATGCCTGGACCTAAGCTATCTTCTTCTACGTCATGTTCCTTTTCTATGTCTAACCTTGTCGGCCTAAGTTCTTTGCCATACAGTGTTTCTATATATTCCTTCCATCTCTCCAGGATTTTTCCTGGTTCAACTATTATCTTACCCCACTTATCTTTAACTTTTAGCACAGATCTTGCCTTCTTACTTCCCGATAATAACAACCTTGCTGTATAGCGCACCAATTTCACCCTTCTTCTGTAAACTTTGCATATCCTCGCATTGTGTTTTCCACCATTCTTCTTTTGTTTTATTTGTGGCTATTCTCAATGTATTGTTTAACTCTTTGTACTTCATTTTGCCTAACTCTATGCTTACATTCTTCCGTCTTCTTCTCTCATCCATCTTTGCAATCATCTCATCCGTTACCCATGGTCTCTTATTCTTTTCCCGTTAACGGTTCCTATAGCCTCTTTTGCGGCTTTCGAAATCACTGTCTTGATACATACCCATTTTTCTTCGATAGTACTGAGCTCTTTAACGTCATTCATGATTTTCTCTACAGCCTGCTCTGATACTCCCTCCACGTTAATCCATTTACATCTACATCTACTCAATACCCCGCAAGCCGCCGCAAGGGAGCGTGGCAGGGGATCCTTCCACATTCCACATGACTTCAAATATTCGATACTGTCGACATAATAAATTAAATACTGTGTATATATATATATATTTCTCGATATACCAAAGCACAGTAATCACCTATCTGGTCGATAGGAGAAGGTAGAGATCACATACGACTGTGAAATTCGAACATAAGGGCCGGGGGGGCTGGCTCCTTCCAAGCCCACTTCCGTGCGCCGCCTCTAGTTTCCAAAGAAGTTCTAGTACCCGAAAACTTGCACAGCCAGGGTGAAGTTCAAGGTTCTCAGAGGCGTTGGCATGTCATAATTCTACCCTTTGGATTACCATGCCCCTACGTATTTCTCGAAGTACCCAACAATTACCATCACTTCGATTTCTCGACACCACCTCGATAATTATTTCATATCCTATGTCGATATTGGATAATTAATACCGCACAGTCATGATTTAACTGAAGAATGACGGGATTCTTACTGGAGCACTACAGTTCACGTCTGAGCGGATTAAGTTTGCAGTCGTGTTCTCTCAACGAGGACAACGTGCTGCTGATTGGTTGACTATTCCTACCCGCTTATCGCTACTCATCACGTCACAACACAAACTTGGACGCAGGCAAACACGAAAGGTCAACGGGTTGGAGAGTGAACTATCCTGGCATGAATCAATGAAGACTGCAAAGAAACCTGATGCATTCTGTATGCACTGCAACGTCAAATTAATGTACGATACACGTCATCCAAGGTTTGAGTACTTGCGTTCACCAAAATGCATATTCATAACTCGCGTGCAAATATAAACGGATAGAGTGTAAGGCGAGCGGTATAGAAAAGAGGGTTGAGATAAATGCCTCAATTAGCACATGCATGAAACAACATCGATCGTTTTAAATTGGCTGAAGTTCTTCACTCCGATTTTCGACCCTTAAGCTTCCAAACATGAGCAGTGAAAAAACACGCACATGAAAAAATATTTAAAAAAGCCAAACGTTAGCAATGCCATGGATTCTCACATCAAGGAGCAAAATCGATTTTTTTAAATTATTAAAAAAACATACTTTTAATTCCATTAGAAATATAATGCTTACTGTAAGATAGTCTGATTGTAAAACAGAAACATTCTCGCCATCCTGAGCAGTTTTCTATTAATGAGAGGACCAAAAACATTCAAACCTTCTTCCACTGTGAATGGATTCATTTGGATTTTTCGAATTGTGTCACTCGTCATGAGTCGTGCAATCCATACCGAATGCTATAAAAAAGAAAGGGACTCGGTCGAGAAACAGGACGAGAGCACATTCGCACAGTGAATGAAGGAGGCAGGAGTCTTCTTGGCCGCCAAAGAAATTGAAAGAAAAACTACAAGTGATAGAGAACGAGACAAAAGGTTCGAGACCTTGAATAACCTTGACTCGTGGGAAGACCCACAAGATTGCGAAGAAAAGTGAAATTTCCGAAGACCAAATATGATTGCGGGATTTCGAGAGGACTGGTCGAGACAAAAGGAAATCTCCGACCTCGTTTCACAAAAACGATCCCCTTGCTACAACACGAGCGGCCCGAAGGGGGACGACATCGGGAGAGGGAGAAGATTCCCTCACGTCCCTCTTCGCCCTTCAAACGTACGCCCCGATGAGACTTTGCACGGCACAAGTGTGCATGTGAGCTCGCCCTCGAGGCGAGATATAGAGGCCATAGAAGGAGAGGTCAAGGGCAAGCGAACGAGTTGGGTGGAGGCGCGAAAGAGCGATATGAGGAAATACGGATGGGGGAAGAACGGGGGAGAGAGATAAGGGCTCGGATCAAAGAGGGGAGGAGGGGGGCCGCGGGAGGGGGTCGGGAAAGGAACAGGGAGAGCGGCGTGTGCCTTGGGAGGCGTTGGGGGAAGAGACGAACCGAGAGGAGGAGGAGGGCACATAACTGTAGTACATCATATCGAGTTGCATCGAGTCCGATGCAATTCGATATCCAATTTCGATATAGGTATTACAAACATATCATCCATACTTTTGTCCATCCAAAGGTAAACGCGATACGAATGCATTATGGTAGCGAAATTAGATGTCACCCACGCATGCAGTGAAGTGGATTAGGTGGCAGCTTGCGATATTCAGGTAACATCGCATTCTGATGTTCAAAGTCGAGCACCCACACGAATGTGGCCACGCAGCAGCGACTCGTATGCATCCCAAGCATCGCCAGCGCGAGTGTTTGCGTGGGCGAGGGAAACGAATGTGGTGTCGATAAGGGAAGAATCTGCTTCATTCCGACCCCCTTGCCTCCCCCCACAGGGAATCCTTACGATGCGTATATTCAGAAGGATGAACAACGGAGGAGGGGAATGGGTTGGGGTTGGCAGGAGGCTTATATGCACCGAACAGGCAGTGAGATTGAACCGAGAGGCGAGGAGAGTGCATGGCGGAAAGGGAGGTAGAGTAGACGGGTAAGAGGCAGGGAGGGATGATGCACTGGAACATGGTGCACACTTAGTATAACTTGGTATACGCAACGGTTATCAGAAAAATGAGGCTTTTTTTGAGCACTTTTAGCATTAAAAGAACACCTAACTCGATCAAAAAATAATCTCATTATTTTTTTACGCAAACATTTATTTTGATCTTATATCGTTAGATGAATGTGTATTGTATATGTGGTACTAGTTTCATTGGTTTGTAGATAAACATAGGCATAAATCAGAGACTTCGGCGTTTCTGCTCGGACAGGAGCCTCCTTCGTCGACCTAAGGCCAACCCTCCAATCGTGCAGGACTCCCCTAAACCGATCTGGGGTCGATTACACGGCGGAGGCGGCGAGTAAGGTAGCGGATAGGATACTCGACCACTGTAGGCCTTTTTTAGGATACAGGGTAGGTCAGTTAGAGGGTCGGTATCTTCTGGGGCTAGCGAAGATAATATAATTATTAAACATGTAAAAGTAACCGACAACACTTGCATTGACGTAGAAAAACATTTGACATGCACTTCCCCACAAACGGGTCCTAAATTGCGGTCAGACACAAATACGGGCGATATTCAAGAGAAAAATAATCTAAATATACTTGTATTAAATTGCAGAAGCCTCAAAAATAAAATAGCGGATCTCGAGCACATAATCCAATGTCATTCGGCTGATATAGTATTAGGGCACAGAGAGTTGGCTGTGTATTGACATCAATGACCAAGAAATTTTCCCATCAGATTTCACAGTTTACCGACACGATAGAGGTACAAGACCAGAGGAGGAGTTTTCGTGGCTTTAAAAAGTAATCTTGAAAGCAGACAACTTGCATTTGAAAATAATAGCATAGAAAGTGTTTGGTGCACCATACTGCGATCTAATCAACCCAACATTAATTTATGCTCTTTCTACAGACCCCCAGACTCAGATTTTCAAACACGTAATACCCTCAATGAACAAGTATATAATTTTACACGTAATAAAAATGAAAGCATCAATATAATTGGTGGTAACTATAACCTCACTGGCATCGATTGGGACAGCAACAGCGTTAAATCTCGGACCCGTGATCGCGAATCTTGTAATTTATAATTCAAATTGGTTCAAAGAAACTCGCTCCATCAAGCAGTACGCACTCCCACCCGTGGAAAGAAAATATTGGACTTATTTCTTACGAACACAACGGAACAACGTGTTATCAGTGAATCAACTGACGAGGGTTTGAGTGACTAAAATCAGTTATTTTTAACTCGGACGTAGAAATAAAAAATACTGTTAAATCAAAAAGAAAAATTTATAATTACCATAAAGCAGACAAAATTTTACCAGTCGATTTAACTCCTCACTACACGAGTTCAAAACACGCCCAAATATACTAGAAAATTAAAGGAATTAGCCGAAGACATCTTATATCTATCAAAATAGATAGAAGATGGCTAAGTACCTCGCGACTGGAAGCTAGTCCATATAACTCCCATTTACAAAGGCGGCGATAGGGATAAACCAACCAATTACCGACCCATCTCTTTGGCATTGATCTATTTTAAAATATTAGAACACATTACTGTCCGTAACATAATGAGGCTTCTTAATAGTAGGAAAATACTAAGCCCAAACCAGCACGGATTTAGGAAGAGCAGATCTTGCGAAACACAATTAGGTCTTTTCATTCACGATACATATAGATCGGGAGAAAACAACACACAAGTCGATGCAGTATTCCTAGATTTCAAAAAAGCCTTCGATAAATTCCCACACAATAAATTGTTACACAAACTTAAATGCTACGGTATTAATGAGGAAATAATAAGTTGGATTAGAGACTTCTTGTCAAATCGCACACAATTAATAGTCATTGACGGGTTGTGCTCAAAGGAAAGAGATATAACTTCGGCCGTCCCCTAAGGAAGTGCAATAGGGCCTCTTTTGTTCTGAATATACATCTATATCTTCTTAATACTCCGCAAGCCGCCGCAAGGGCGTGTGGCGGGGGGTGTTAGGGCACCACCCGTAATTAAGAAAGAAAAAAACCGCATGCAAAAGGCATTTGATACAAGCCACAAACAAAACATTGCATACATTCATGCTAAAACCCTTACAACCCACACGCATGCAAATAACAAACTACCAACTAACGTACATATGCATTTACAGATACACCTAAAATAATTGCCATGATTAATTTTGTTCCGACTTGTAAATTAAACATTTTAATATATCTAAAGTGACTTCTGTTTCTTACTATTATGATTCCTGAGTGTCCTGGGAAAGAATGAGTATTTGGATCTATCTGATTGGAATCTATCTCCCTTATTTTATCTTTGTGGTCTGATCTTCCAAAGTAGTGTGGGGCCATTATAATTCCTTTACTGTCATCGCTAAAATCACTGGTTCTGAATCTTTCTAAAAGTCTAAGTCTCGCTCGTTCTCTTCCTATTTCAAAGGGCTCCCAGCCTAAATCCCCTAAGAGACCTGTTGCACTTGTGTTCCTGTCATATATATTTTTAACGAATCTGGCGGATTTTCTCTAGACTTTATCTAACTCTGTTTGCCAAATTTTCTCCCAAGGATCCCAAATACTTGAGGCATATAGTATTCCAAATGAAATCTGAGTAGAGCAAAATAACACCTCTCTTTAACTTTCTCATTACATTTCCCCACCACCCGTTTAATGAAGCCCAGTTTCTTTAAAGCGGATCCGCATATTGTCCTGATATGTGCTCCCCACGAAACAGTGTCATCAGGAAATAGTCTTAGATTGCTGCAAGTAATCACTCGTTACTGAGAAGCCCTTGTATACCTTTCGGAAAATCTTAGCCGTAAAACTACTGCACAAGGTTCCACTTAGAGCTTTCGCCAATCAACCCCACATACATTTATATTCTTATCTCTTCACAATAAAAAATACTTTTAAATTAAATCAAATAACATTATCAACATCTCCTCGAGACAAACATATTTTCAGAACTTTTTGAAAATATTCAACAAAATAACTGACGAAATAATGCGACTCTAAATGCAAGACTAAACAAAATGCAAAGCTAAACAGGTCAACCTCCTACGGTAAGTGATTTCCTCTGTTCAACCAAAGAAGTACCAACTGGTCGTTTCCTAATTAATATACAGATTAATTATTCAAAAAATAAAAATTTATGTTAATTAATATTCCATAATCTGGCGAAGGTTTTTGCGGCTTTCAGGTTTGGATGGCTGGATTTCGGGATTTCTCCACTCTGGCATCTTCTATCACTTGGGCCAAGCTAAAGGGATCCCGGACCTCAATTTTTTAACTGTAAAAGATACATGTTCGCCTGAATCGACTGTCCAAAAACCTCGACATTTTCCAAATTGGATCGCGATATATTTTAAAATTAAAATCATGATTTTGAAAATATTCCAATCTTCTTCGTGATAACTCGATGTAAAAATAATGACTAATGGCCACTTTTGACCACCTAAGGGAAAGAATAACTGTCAAAATGAATGCGTCTACGAATGATAATCCTCCAAGAAAGAGTAATTCGCTGTGATCACATGGAAAGTAATAAGTCATTCTACCCATCTAAACCGTTTCTTAGGCCAACTAAATGGAGTGTTATACAACAAAATAGAACATCATTACAATTCTAAACTGCCCGATTCCAGTGCTTTCGTGGTGAATTTTAAAAAGATAGGGTAAGGTTGTTGCGCGAAAACCAGGATGGAACTGAGTTCCGAGCAATTTTTTATTTCCAAGAAGGCATATCTGAAATAGCCGATTTGCAAACTGAATGTGTAGCAGTTTTCGCTATCGGCGTTTCTCCAACCTATCACGAGTTATGCCCACGATGAAAAAAATGTGGAGCCTTTTTTGTAAGTATAATAGCAATGAACTAAGGTGATTAACATGGTCGGACTCGCTGAGCCATTTCCTCCAGGTTTTAAGACACAATTTGATCAGATGAAGAAAAAAATAAAAAGTTTCCTTTTTCATCAAAACCGCAAGTCTCAAAGACCGACCGTCAAATGATTATCGCCATTAAAAATGGGATTCGGTCCTAAATTCTTACATGTCCTGCGGATTAATTATTTCCTACTTTCAAAGCAACAAATTTAATATGCATACCAAAGCTGTGGATGGAATTCCGCCGATACCTCTTTAAAATAGAACGCTGCTTGTTAGGACAGGCATGCGGGTGGACAGCTCTGCTCAGCAAACGTTATCTTCAACATCTGTGCTTCGACACTTCTAAAAATGGATCGTAAGGGAGAATATTACGTATGCATGAGGGGACGGATGCAGAGGACAAGAAGGTGGAACACTGATGGGGAAGGAGGGGAAAAGGAAGTGACACAACGGATTGATTCGTAGCGCGGATAGAAAAAAGAGAAAAATCTTTCGAAGTGCTCGGTCTTCGAGTTCCATCGTTATGCGATACACGATCTCTCATTGTATGGATATGAGGTGGGCTACTGGGTAGTCATCCGTCGACAAAGCAAAGGGAAAGGCAAAAGGCGCATAAACAGTTGTTTACGGTCTAGGGTCTACGTCTAGGGTAGCGACAGTTTCTCATCTGTTCTTTTTAGGATCCATCGAGTATAAAAACAGCTCATCCGAGAGTCACCAATGGATCAGGATAGATTATTTTATCACATTAAAGGGGACGCGTTGATTAAAGAATATTGATGTACGATTATTTCGTCTGACATGACGTGATCAGGAAGTTATGAAATCCCACAGTTTTTATAGATAATAAAAGTAAGACGTTTTTACAGCCCCATTTTTACAGTTAATATTTTCAACCACGAAGAACTGGAGTGAACGCACTAGTATTTGACAAACGCTAAACAATACTGAACAATCACATGGAATCCCTTGCCACACAGCAACTTCAATTCATTTTCTTCATGATCATAAACTTTAGCAAACTCGTAGTTTGCATGTATGGCACAGAAGTAAACAGAAAACGTATTATATAAATTATTAGAATGGTCAAAAGTTACTTCCCATTGTTTTAAAAACGCACATAAATGTAATTATGCATCCAACCAAGAGTCTGTCCCGATTTATTCAAATAACTCAATGAAATGTATAGTTATTGCATGACACCTCCTCGAATTTCAATTCAATGAAATAAAATTAAGTTCACTGAGAGTCTGTCCGGAGTTGTACCTTCATCAGCTAGATCGTAGGCTATGTTTAAAAATATTTTCTTACCCAACAGTACTCAAGATATATTTCTGATCAAAACAGAATGATTAAAAAACAGCCCATGGCTTCCGAATAACCCATGACTCCAAATGACAAATATCAATCCGTCAGCATTTAGTAATGTCTTTTCGTAAGGACTGCATAAATTCTAATTTTATTGTAGTTCATTTGACTCTGTTCTCTTTTAAATTGATGAGTAATATTTATTATATTTTCGCCTATTTGTCTCATGTAAACGAAAAGAATCAACTTTAATTAAAGAATGTAAAAAGGAGCAGACGGAACGGAATGGAAATTATGAAAACAAAAGAAATGGTACAACCGTTATCGAGAACGAAATGGCTTTAGTTAGAACGAGAGTAGAGTTCATGGGTAATTATGTCTAATAATTACAATCGATACAAACGGTGAAGAAATACCCGAGTATTATTCAGTATTTTCATTGCTTTCAGTAGAATATAACCCTGTAACATCGCAATGAATGCGCATTATGCGAACTACACTTTATCTTATGGTTACTACGATTATGCTCCGAAACTGTTGCCCCGAAAATCCGCATTCAGGCAAGCTTGTGAGTTTCACATGAGAATACATCATTGTTTACGGTTTAGTTTGACACATGAGAACGGTTGAAAAACTAACCAAAAACAATTTCATAATATATTTATCATGCACAAAAAATACCCCACATAACTTACCACTGCAGAAAAATTCCATTCGAAAAACAACTTCCAACGAACCATTTGGAACATAACTAAAAAAGTGGGAACAAACAACGTTGAAAGTGCGGACGTGTTGGAGGTGTGAATCTCCTGAAGTCAAGTAAAATATATTGATTTACATTTGGAACGCAAAAGGGCTCCATGGCAAAGACGAAAACTTCACCTTCGCCTTTCAACTCCTGTGGAGTAAAAACTGGTTTTATGTCAGAACGGCTCATATAGTGTGAACACAAATGTAAATTCCGAAAAATTATATCAACATTTCACAAAGCAGCATTCTGACAACGGCATGCACTCCCCAAACCAATCTATTAGCTCCGTCCATTCTATAAATTGAAACCGTTCGTAAAAACTTCTGTGTTTGCTATATCTCCCGTGAGCCAACTCTCCGTTCCAAGTGCTAAGTCCGCGTTTGTACTTACAAAGACATGTTCAATATCCGATGTTTTGTTTCTAATGCTGCGGCAATTTAATGTTATCATTTTTATTTGGTCGATCAATTTTTCTTTTACGGATTTCTGTGCTCTCAGGAAAATAATTCTGTTGTTTTAACGCAAGTGTTTCTTTGTTCTATTATTGTTAGGATCTGTGAGGCGTAATCTGATCTAAAGTGACAAAAATTAAAAACACATTTTCTTCGCTAGCCCCAGAAGTTACCGTCCCACTAAAAGACCTACCCTCTATCCTAAAAAAGGCCTACAGTGGTCGAGTATCCTATCCGCTATTCCTTTCCGAGGATCCTATGATGGGTTCTACTTTATTTACCCCAATATATGAATTGAGCTCTTGCCTCCCAACTATGCTAAACCCTAGAAACGTGTTCGTGTAACCTACGCGCTACACACTGGGTTCCTCGGCAGTATAATGGACCCCGGAGCGATTAAGGGGTACCCGACACGATGAGAGGACAGCCCTCGGATCAACAAACTTTTCACAAGGAAAGAAGTCCACATTTTTTTCATGAATTTTTTTATCCCCGTAGCACCACAGTTGTTGGAAAAAAACTTTAGGGTTACCAACAAAGAATTTTTCCGGCGTCACCGGGTTTTTCCAAAAGAATTAAAATTTTAGGGGACCTACTTCTAATCTAGCGTTGATAAATTGCCCAGATGTAACGAAATAACGCTGAACATAATTTATTTGCTCCAACAGGAATATAATTCTACGTTAAGAGTCCAACGGCTGTAAATTGCATAACTGATAAATTATAAAGCATATAATGAGGAGATATCTCGGAGGGACAGGAGACTGATCCGCAACCTGTACATGTCTCAGACTGCTCAGGTGCGAGTGGGGAACGGGGAGTCCGGATGGGCAGTATTAGGAAGAGGTGTCATCAAGGGTTTCCCAATGTCACCAGTGCTGTTTAATGTATATGTGGAGAAAATGATTAAAGAGGCATGGGAAGAACTGGAGGTAGGAATGAAAGTCGGAGGGGAATTCGTAAAGTCGGTTAGGTTTGCTGATGACCAAGCATTAATTGCTCAGTCAGCCAAGGGGTTGCAAGCATTGCTGAGTGAATTGGAGGTTCAGTGCGATAAATATGGGATGAAAATCAATATTAATAAAACAAAGGTTATGCGATTTTCCAGAAAGAAAAAGGCTAAGCTAAATATTAAAATAGGCGGGGAAAAAATAGAGCAGGTAGAACAGTTTACATATCTCGGAAGTGTTTTGGACCGATACGGTCAAAGTGGTAGGGACGTAAGGAGAAGAATTGCGCTAGGCAAGGAGGCTTTCTCAAGGAGGGAGTTGATGACGGGGACGTTGAGTAGGGATGTTAAGACAAGACTCGTAAAAACTCTGATATAGAGCGTAGCTGTGTACGGCGCGGAAACGTGGTCGCTGAAGCGGGATGATAGACGTAGATTGGAGGCTTTTGAAATGTGGGTGTGGAGAAGAATGGAGAAGGTGAAATGGACCGAAAGGAAAACAAATGAAGAAGTACTAGAAATGGTGGGGGAGGAGAGGGGTTTGTTGAGAGAAATCCTATGGAGGCAGGAAAAATGGATGAAAGGCGTATTGAGCGGTAGTGGAATGTTGAAGAGGGTAATAGAGGGGAGGATGTTGGGCAAGCGAGGAAGGGGCAGGAATAGGATAGGGATGTTGGACGGGATGAAGGGAAGAAGGAGATACACGGAGATGAAGAAGGACCTGATGTAGAGTAGGTGTGCTGGATTGGGTTTCGTTTGGAGTTACAAAATGTTTATTTGATAGTTGTGTCCATCCAAAAACCTACCTTAACCGGTAGATTACCTAATAATAATAATGAGGAGATAAATACCAACCATTGATTTGCTTTTCAATGTAGCAACGAAACGAACTGTTTCCTTAGGTCCTTCTCCGCGGAGTTAGTCTTTTGAAGTAGGAAAGCAAAAGTACATGAATGAATATGAATAGATGAGTGAATTTCAATGAAAAGATACTAGGTATTAAACAGAAATAATCGATGAATTATAATGGTCCTGCAATACAATAGATGAAGTATTGGTTATAAAATATATTTTCCGCACTGGGACGATATGTGATGGGAACACCAACAAATTGAGTGTCCTGTCACAGTCAACCACCCCTAAACCATATTAAGTAATGGATACTATCACCTATCATTTCAACTCAGGAGAAACATAGGAATCTACGACAGCCAGGCACGCATACCTCCTACTGAACCATAAATCACAAGCACAGACCCATTTGGTTCCCCGGAAGGTCCTTTACACGAACGACGGCTTCAAAGGACCGTTAGTTATTTAGTTGATATTTTATTCGGTGAGAGGACTCGGCATCGTCCCACGCAACCCGAATTCCGATCGCCCTTTGTGTAGGTCCTCGAAGAGGCGTCATAAAACATTATTAGCAACACACCCTCTTTTTAACCTGCGAGTGAGGACAGCAATAGGGATAGTTCAGAGAGGAAATGGAACACAACGAATGAATGCTCGGGACACTGGAAGTCTGACTCGCCGACGACGACGAATACGCCAAGAAATTGACCGAATAGCATTTCCGACTCGCATTAAATCCGGTGTATTGTTGCAAACAATAAAACAATGGATATTAAATAATTTATACAACCACCACTGAATACCAAAGACTATACATACAGAAAGTAAAAAGGGTTAATAATAGGAAAAAAAGGGAATTCAGATGGAAAATCTCTTAAAAACTGAGCAGATGATGTTGGCGCAATAACGGCACAAATGATACACATGGCACAAGGTGCGTGAAAAAGTTTGTTTATTCGCTCCCTTAATTCATGTCGCTCTTATTCTAGAGATAAAGAAGAATTGGGAATAATATACCCTCCCACAAAACCATGTCTGAGACTTATTCGCAGAGATATTTCCAGAAACTTCTGGAATGGCATCGTACCATCATCTAATCCATATGAGATACCATGATAGCTTTAACTTTTTAAGTGACAATCAACACGGATTCTGGAAAACCCGCTCATGCGAGACCCAATGAGGATTATTCACACATGACTTACTTTAATCGGGTGATAGATAGCTAAAGGACTATATTTGGGCGAAATTGGGTGAAAGTGGTAGACAAGTGGATGCGATCTTAATAGATTTTCAAAAGGCATTTGATAATATTCCACATGGTAAACTCATCCATAAATTAAAGGGCGCAGGTATACACAATGGCGCTAAAAATTGGGTTGAAGACTTCCTTTCAGAGAGGGAACAGAGGGTAGTCCTTGACGGCGCTAGTTCCGACAACGTACGAATCACCCCGAGGTTACCTCAGGGAAATGTTATCGGGCCGTTACTTTTCTTGATTTTTGTTAACGATTTGAACCGCGAAGTGAAAAGTAAGATAAGGATGTTCGACCTTGACTTGACCTTACAAGGTCAAGGAACGTTGTTATCACGCTCTTGTAAGACCGCATTCAGAATATTCATGTAGCGTATGAGATCCGAGTGCAAAAGGCCTCATTCGGGAAATTGAGATGCGGAAACAAAAGCAGAGCAAACAATACTGTTTAAAGCTCTACATTATTTGATGGCATTCTAATGCGGTCATCCGGGAAAGGTTTTGACAACAACAAACAAGGGGGTGCGTAGATTTTCGCGGCGTTGTTGTTTGAAGCCGACAACAGTTTCGCCGAAGTTTCATTCGGCGTCTTCAGGTCGAAGATGAGGGACTCGGATTTTGGCCGTCCTTATATAGGTGGTCCCGTCCAGGTGCTGCTCTCTGATTGGTCCTTTTTCGAAGGACTCTCTTCCACGCGTTGTGGAGATGGTAGCCTTCATCTCTATTGAAATTCGCCGGGTTTTTTGCTATCTCAATAGCTTCTCTAATTAGGCGTGGGTAATATCTACTTTCCTTAGTTATGATTGTAGCGTCATGGAATAGAATGTCGTGGCCGGGTTCACTCCATTTATGCTCGGAGATGGCCGACAGGTGAAACTGTTTATTCGTTGTTCCCCGGAGGTGTTCTTTCATCCGAACTTTCATAGCCCGGCAGGTTTCCCCGATGTAGGCTTTCCCACATGAACACGGTACTTGATAGACCCCTTCGTATAGGTCTTTCGAGATTTTGTCCTACGGTCCAGGGAGCGCGTCCGCTATTTTCTTGGTGCAGTTGAATCTTGTCACCACGTCGTGCTTTTTTCGTATCGGGAACATCCGAGAAGATAACCAGAATCCTTAAAAAGCACGACGTGGTGACAAGATTCAACTGCACCAAGTAAATAGCGGACGCGCTCCCTGGAGAGAGCTCAGAAGGAGAGAGCCGCTTGGATGAAGAGCCAAAAGGTGTGTCTTTCTCCGAAGTCGCTTCAAATAGTAAGCATCAGACTTGAATTATTTATGTTCCACTTTTCACTTACTTCAGGGAAGATGGTCTTTCGCAAACGGCCACACTTCGAGAACGTTCACCCTCGAAACCAGTTTCCGGCTACACTGTGACCACTCACCTGTAAAGAAAGAAAATGTTAAACTACCATTGCAAATTAAAATAAAGTTTTTCTGCTCAGTTACACCAATAAAACTGTGACGCTAATGAGCCACCCATTATATTAAATAAAATATGACTTAATTATAACAAAGGGCTTTATTCAAGAGTTGGGTCTTGATTTTGGTTCATTTGAGATTCCTAAGGGCCATGAGCAAATTTCATAGCGATCGTTAGTGAAGTTTCGAAATTAGCATAGGGTCTATGGAATGTATCAAATATAAACCATAAACACACTAATCAAACCGAAGGTCGGTTTGGTGGGTGATGGTAGAGCTCACCCATGTACCAAGCCTGACGGCGTGTGAATATTCACACATCAGCGTAGGGGGGTCAGTTCCTTTCCCTGTGCTGGTTATGCTTTCCCAGGAAGATCTGGTACCCGAAAAATCACATAGCTTGGGTGGAGCCGCAGGTGCCCAGAGTACCTCGCCAGGGAATCGAACCCGGGACCCTCCGGTCAGCAGTCCAACGTTTAAAAAATATATATGTATATAATCGATATAAATATAAATGTGTAATCGATATTCTTAGTTTTATTTTTCTTAAAACATAAATGCAAAGACTGATAAATAAATCAAGTCGTAAACATACGGTTACGAAGCCGTTTTACCAAAAATGAATCGGAATGATTTTTAACACCTGCTACCAGTTGGGATTTTCGCGCTCCATGTGAACATTAATTCTTGATAGGCTCGCTCGACATCACGTTTTTCAGAAACATCCTAGGGCGACGTCGCCACACCAATTAGCCCATCTAGACGCGGTGTAGGGCGTTTAAACTCTACTTGGTGCAACCGAATGTTGAGTTTGGGATAAACGTAAAAATCAGGTAATGGCCCCCGCCTAAAAAACTCGTACATTCAATAAAATTGCTTTTCCCGAAACGATCTAAATCAGAATAAGATATTTTGTCGCCACTTACACATTTTAAACCGACATATTATTACCATTTTTTACGGGAAAAATGTTTTGAGAGTGAATTACGATCCGTCTACTTATTAGACTTGTTAAATATTAACCAGATCCATATCATGCTGAAAAAATCCTTGCAAAGGTAGTTCTTTCAAACAAATACAGATATATAGTGGGAAATAGCTGCATTTGCCATCAGCAACATACTGCGCAATCTGTTCACGACGCGAAATGAACACTGGACACTCGCTTAGTTATTTGTTACCTACATACAGACCCAGGTCCAATTCTAACATTTAATGCCAAAATGTACGTCACATGTTATTTTTTCAACTATTCACTTCTTTTTTAACCGAGTAACAGGAATTTTCACAATCGAAACTGAATTAGAGCTTGCGCCGGCAGATGAATTTTCTTGAGTCTTTCCTGTTATCACTTACCAAAAAATCCGAAAAATAAAATTACTTTCTCCCTTATTAAATACAATCCTGTATATCCGTCCTTTTTCTTACCCTAGGAACAGGAAGTAGTAATGAGGGCGACATTATTTTAAGCAAACAATTGGCAAACGGAAGTCTAACCACGCCAGGGGATGGCTTTGGAATCAAACGGTCGGTCCTTTGGACTGCGTATTTGCTGGAAAAGGATTTTATATTTCTCAAGGTATACTGATAATGTCAGCGCTTAACACATCGCTCTGATATACGATATAAGGAGCAAGGGAAACATCGGATGGCCGTTATGGCACTGACAAAAAAGTTCGATTAACAACAGACGCTCGGCCCTCCAACGCGGCGAAGTAAAAACCTACGCTTTCTCGGAATTCCGATCCATCTGGATTTTTCGGATCTTCTGAAAGGTAAAAAAAGGGCAAAAGGAGGAATAAGGCTCAGCCATTTCGAAATCGCCTGGCGGACGATGGAGAATAAATATACCCCCTCCCATTCACACAAATTTATGCGAGCCGAAAAAGCTCTCGAGGGCAGAGTAGGGAGCGAATTGGGGATGAGGGGGGACAGGACGGTGCCCACAACCCTGGGGGAGATCTCCACCACTGCAACTGAGAGACGGAAAAAAAGAAATACTTTCACATCAGATAAAAGAGTACATTGACAGCCCCTTTCGTTGCAGATACGTACTGCACAAACTACAAATGAGCAAAGGGACTTACCACACACAAAAGATTTACGTCAGGAGTACATCATGCCGCGTAGAAATGCATTCCCGATAGAGAAATAATACACTACGCAGTGAAAAAATAGATAGGGCCAAACTAAGGTATCCGAGAAGGTGAATACGTAATCTTCACACAAAAATTAAGGGGGATGCCAACGCACGAACAACTTACAAGGACATCTTGTGGACATCTTTTTGATCACAGGACAACTTGTACATCAAAATTGGAGTGAAGTACATAGTTATCGCAATGATTTGTACAGATACAAAACCACGTAAAAAAATTAATAATAAATCATAAAACCGTATGAGATGGCACCTGGTGAAATTCAATTCTTATTAAGTATTTCCAAAATCTTACTTATGCACCGCCAACACATCCACCCATGCCACATAAATCTGTTCCATTGCTGACATCACTTTTTGGTATGTACATAAATACGAGGGTAACGGATATGAGGGTATGAACTTAAACATGGTACGGATATGAACGAATGGTACGGATATGGAGGGTACGGATATGAACTTAAATATGAGGGTAACGGATGAGATGATTGCAAAGATGGATGAGAGAAGAAGATGGAAAAATGTAAACACAGAGTAGGGCAAATTGAAGTACAAAGAGTTAAACAATAAATTGAGAAGGGCCACAAATAAAGCAAAAGAAAAATGGTGGAAAAGGCAATGCGAGGATATGAAAAGTTTACAGAAGAAGGGTGAAATTGGTGATCTATACAGCAAGGTTAAGTTAATATCGGGAAGTAAGAAGGCAAGATCTGTGCTACCAGTTACAGATAAATGGGGTAAGATAATAGTTGAACCGGGAAAAATCCAAGAGAGATGGAAGGAATATATAGAAACACTGTATGGTAAAGAACTTAGGCCGACAAGGTTAGACATGGAAAAGGAACATGACGTAGAAGAAGATAGCTTAGGTCCAGGCATACTGGACGATGAAATAGAAAGGGCATTAAAGGAGATGAAAGCCAATAAGGCTGTGGGGGTGGACAATATTCCTGTAGAAATGTTGAAATGGTTAGGGAAAGGTGGGAAGAAGGCCATATATGGACTGATTCGTAGTATCTATGAGGAAATAATCTGGCCGGAAGATTTTGTGAGATCGATGTTAGTTCCTATTCCAAAAAAGGCAAAGGCTTCGTCATGTGAGGATTACAGAAGAATAAGTTCGATATCCCACGCAGCTAAAGTTATTCTCAGGATCATCAACAAAAGGATAGAGAGTAAGGCAAATGATTACTTAGGGGATGATCAGTTAGGGTTCAGGAGAGGAAGAGGTACGCGTGATGCCATTGCAGTAATGAGATCACTAGTCGAGAGGAATATAGAATACTATCAGGACGTTTTTGCCTGTTTTGTAGATTTCGAAAAAGCGTTTGAGAGTGAATTGGGAAAAATTAATGCGTGTATTGCAGAAAATAGGAATGGATTGGAGGGACAGGAGACTGATCCGCAACCTGTACATGTCTCAGACTGCTCAGGTGCGAGTGGGGAACGGTGAGTCCGAATGGGCAGTGTTAGGAAGAGGTGTAAGGCATGGTTGCCCATTGTCACCGGTACTGTTCAACGTATATGTAGAGGAAATGATTAAAGAGGCATGGGAAGAACTGGAGGTAGGAATGAAAGTCGGAGGGGAATTCGTAAAATCAGTTAGGTTTGCTGATGACCAAGCATTAGTTGCTCAGTCAGCCAAGGGGTTGCAAGCATTGTTGAGTGAATTGGAGGTTCAGTGCGATAAATATGGGATGAGAATCAATATTAATAAAACAAAGGTTATGCGATTTTCCAGAAAGAAAAAGGCTAAGCTAAATATTAAAATAGGCGGGGAAAAAATAGAGCAGGTAGAACAGTTTACATATCTCGGAAGTGTTTTGGACCAATACGGTCAAAGTGGTAGGGACGTAAGGAGAAGAATTGCGCTAGGCAAGGAGGCTTTCTCAAGGAGGAGGGAGTTGATGACGGGGACGTTAAGTAGGGATGTTAAGACAAGACTCGTAAAAACTCTGATATGGAGCGTAGCTATGTACGGCGCGGAAACGTGGTCGCTGAAGCAGGAGGATAGACGTAGATTGGAGGCTTTTGAAATGTGGGTGTGGAGAAGAATGGAGAAGGTGAAATGGACCGAAAGGAAAACAAATGAGGAAGTACTAGAAATGGTGGGGGAGGAGAAAAAAACCTACCTTAACCGGTAGATTACCTAATATATATATATATATATATATATATATATATATATATATATATATTATTAGGTAATCTACCGGTTAAGGTAGGTTTTTGGATGGACACAACTATCAAATAAACATTTTGTGACTCCCCACCTAGCAAACTAATCTATATCAGGTCCCTCTTCATCTCGGTGTACTTCTTTCCTCCCTTCATCCCGTCCAACATCCCTATCCTGTTCCTACCCTTACCTCGCTTGCCCAACATTCTCCCCTCTATTACCCTCTTCAACATTCCACTACCGCTCAATACGCCTTTCATCCATTTTTCCTGCCTCCATAGGATTTCTCTCAACAAACCCCTCTCCTCACCCACCATTTCCAGTACTTCCGGCCAGATTCCTTCCTCATAGATACTACGAATCAGTCCATATATGGCCTTTTTCCCACCTTTCCCCAACCATTTCAACATTTCTACAGGAATATTGTCCACCCCCACAGCCTTATTTGCTTTCATCTCCTTTAATGCCCTTTCTATTTCATCGTCGAGTATGCCTGGACCTAAGTTATCTTCTTCTACGTCATGTTCCTTTTCTATGTCTAACCTTGTCGGCCTAAGTTCTTTACCATACAGTGTTTCTATATATTCCTTCCATCTCTCTTGGATTTTTCTTGGTTCAACTATTATCTTACCCCATTTATCTTTAACTGTTAGCACAGCTCTTGCCTTCTTACTTCCCGATAATAACTTAACCTTGCTGTATAGAGCACCAATTTCACCCTTCTTCTGTAAACTTTCCATATCCTCGCATTGCGTTTTCCACCATTCTTCTTTTGCTTTATTTGTGGCCCTTCTCAATTTATTGTTTAACTCTTTGTACTTCATTTTGCCTAACTCTGCGTTTACATTTTTCCATCTTCTTCTCTCATCCATCTTCGCAATCATCTCATCCGTTACCCATGGTTTATATATATATATATATATATATATATATATATATATATATATATATATATATATATATATATATATATATATATATATATATATAAATTCACTGATAGTCATAACAAACACAGAAACCAAAACACAAAAGAGGAAAAACTCACTGGTTCTCGAATTTTCGGTGGTCCAACCACCTTTCTCAAGAGGAATTAGGAACAGAACTCTGAGAGTTCTGTTCCTAATTCCTCTTGAGAAAGGTGGTTGGACCACCGAAAATTCGAGAACCAGTGAGTTTTTCCTCTTTTGTGTTTTGGTTTCTGTGTTTGTTATGACTATCAGTGAATTTACATTACACGTTTGTGGGTTTTCCAAAAAAGTGTATATATATATATATATATATATATATATATAAGCGAGGTAAGGGCAGGAACAGGATAGGGATGTTGGACGGGAGGAAGAGAGGAAGAGGGGAGGTGGGGAGTCACAAAATGTTTATTTGATAGTTGTGTCCATCCGAAAACCTATCTTAACCGGTAGATTACCGGTAGAATGTTGGGCAAGCGAGGAATGGGCAGGAACAGGACAGGGATGTTGGACGGGATGAAGGGAGGAAGGAATTACACAGAGATGAAGAGGGACCTGATGTAGAGTAGGTTGCTGGATTGGGTTTTGTTTGGGGTTACAAAATATTTATTTGTTTGATAGATGTGCCCATCCGAAAACCTACCTTAACCGGTAGATTACCTAATAATAATAATATATATATATATATATATATATATATATATATATATATATATATATATATATATATACATATATATACTTTTATAACCAATTATAAATACCTAATAAAGTGCAATTCTTAGATATTACCAATTTCATTGGCAAATGAATACGCATGTCTCGCTTTCTATTGTTTTAAGCTCAACTTTGTGGAAGTTCATGTTCATTAAATAACTATAACTTTTGTACCTGATGATGACGCCTAAGCGTTGAAACTAGTCGTACAATAATAAAGAACAGTGGATGCATACATTGCGTTTCTTTATTTAATAAATACGCATGTCTCGTCTTATCCACTATTGATTGCGAGAGAGCACTTATTTGTGTTCCTAGATCGATTTGAAGGAAATTTTAAGCATTTCAGAAGAACAAATGCATTTACAGCGGGAATAGTATTATCCACCGTCCTTAACTTCCGCTCACTTTTGAATGGGTAAGAGTTCATGGTGAGAGATGGATTGAGCTGCGAAGTTGAGGAAGAATGACGGGGGGGGGGGGGGAGAGGACGGAAATGAAGTAGGTGCGCCCGTGGAATAACCCCGTGAGTGCAAGCTGTTCCAAAAAGCCTCCATCACCTGTCCCACCTACGTCCCGCTGCTTTTATCTCACCGCTTTTCCAAATGCAAATGCTGGGACTTCCGTCCTTCTCTGGCCATGTGCTCCGTGGGGCGAAAAATGAAGCTCGATTTACGACCGACCGGTAGCACCACCCCACATCCTTCCGTCGTCCTCACTCAGGAATTATACTAAACCAGGCAGGACACAACCAGTTACGAATTATCTGGGGTAGGCAACCGGAGAGTTGAACTATCCACTAACCAACCACAATATCCGAATTTATGGCGTTGGATATGCTTCATGGAACGTAACATTAACATTCTGGTAGGGCGACCAATTGAAGCTATCATAGGAAACATGTTCTAATTTCAGACTAAATATGAGCGCTAAGCTTTACAAGAACCAGCTTGAACACCATTACACACCTTCAACACCTCTACGATCCTAAGGTATGTTTCAAAGCAATTAATTCCTGTCTACGACAAGGGCCACATGTCATCGATATATCAAATTGAATTTTTCGCCTTCGGGTGTGGCAGGAGAAAAGCATTCATTAGAAATGGTGGCGGAGGTGACATCAAAGTGTTCGCGGGGCTTACAGACTCCTTCGGCCTACGCGAATATTCAAACGCCTATCATTTACATGTTTGGACTAAAATGTACCATCCTACAGTTGCAGGTCAGTCTGTAGCACACAAACTCCGACACCAGGAATCTCCCCCACAACGGAAAGCAAGGTTCCCGCATTTCCGAGGTCTCAATAGAAAAAAGCCTCAATCTTGGAATATTTATATCTTCCATCCAGTTAAATTATTTCACACGAGCAATATTGAGGAGAAATGCCTGTGGCCCAATTAAAAAATCGCAGTCCTCGAAAAATTATTCATGGTGTTTAGGCCAAATTCCTGTTACCTTCCAGTAAGGGAGTGGGCGTCTGTAATATATCTGAACCGTTCGTGAACGAATCTCTAAAAGTGATTGACAATGCCCGTGGGCGAAATATGAGAATCAGATTTCCTGTGGCTTCGTTAAATATTCATGAACCTCGATTTGCAAATCAACTCCATTACGATTCACGGCAATGAACGGAATGATTAATTCACCTCCTTCTCCGCTATGCGGCTTACCGAATGGTAAACCTCTTCCGCACAGCTCAACAGCCCCCACAATATACTCTGCAATACTCCCCCATGATTGAAATCGTGCAATCCTTGTTGAAACGTACAACATACGCGAAAGAAAGAAATTGTAACAGCATAGAGGGGACAAAGAGTGTGAAGAACTCGGTTTCATGACTTATACTATTCGCGAGTTCAATGGTCGTTCCAATTTTTACTGTAGGGTACAATATTATTCGCTTCGAACTGAAAGCATATCTTCCGCATAAATAGTGTGCAAATAGTTCACCTTGACAGGGGTTCGGAACCGGATTCCTCGATGGCCGAATGCTTTCGCCAGTCAAGCTACCGAGACATCCTATTACACTTCAACATTCTTTGGGGTTTAAAGGAACAAGTTATCATGACGAAATACCGTTCACACAATGTCACAGGTATTCGTTGGCACTGCACCATAATCAACGAGGTTAAAGCCAATGTTGAAACACTAGTGTGTTTACCATTTTCCTGGTCAAGGTGAAAGATGTTTGCACTTTGAAATGCTTGCATCACAGTTTTATACGGTATATTGCATTAAGACTGCGTTATGATCAAGTGAGTTAACCGTTCGCCTGATGACAAGAGGGACGCAGTTTGAATCCACGATAATGTCGCTGGACAATCCTATCTTAAAGTTCACACGGAGCGATTTTTAGGCTGAAATAATGTGACATCTAATGGCGTAGTTTGGAGTGAACTCTACCAGAGCATATGTGAAAAAATTCAAGTTGATAATTGTGATTTTAATTAATTGCAATATATGTTTCCCGGAGTTTCAGATATGAATTTCTCGGAATGTTCAGCCAGATATGGCAGTAGCTCGCATGGGAAACGGTCCAAGTAATTATGCCTCAATATCGTTTAAAATCAAAACGGATGAGCACTTCCCACAACTGCTGAGCCATCCTCGTGGGAGTGTTCGCGCCTGGGCATAACGTTTCCTTTGTCTGATACATGAGTGCGATTGAAATTTTACGATCGCAAAACATCTGAGAGTTCCTTCAAATTGAAGTTCACATTGCTGATAAGTGAGAACCATTCCTACAACAATCAGCGAATTAGTGAATTGCAGTCCAGGAAACAATGCCGGTGAAAGAAATTCGGGCCATTTAGGCTACGCGGGAAATCCTTCCATGGAAGGTACTGGGATGAGAAGAAAGATCGTACTTTCCTTGTTATCTGACGTTCTGCAAGGAGTTTGGTCTGGGTCCCGAAAATATACAAGCTAGGGTAATAAAACGTTTAGCTCCTAACATCGCTCCGTACCTCGAAGCTTTATTTAACAAATCCCTCACTGAGTGCAAAGTCCCTAAGAATTGGAAAACAGCACAAATCACGCCAATTTTTAAGCATGGTGACAGGGAGGACCCCAGTAATTACAGGCCCATATCACTCTATATGTTGAAAAGTTTTAGAGGACATAATTGTGAGTTCCATAATGAGATACCTTGATAACATTAACTTTCTAAGTGACTATCAACACGGATTCAGGAAAACCCGCTCATGCGAGACCCAATGATGCGATCTTAAAAGATTTTCAAAAGCCATATGATAAGGTTACACATGGTAAACTCATCCATAAATTAAAGGGCGCAGGTATACACAAGGTCGCAATAAATTGGGTTGAAGACTTCCTTTCAGAGCGGGAACAGAGGTTAGTCCTTGACGGCGCTAGTTCTACCAGCGGTCGAGTCACCTCGGGGATACCTCAGGGCTCAGACTACCTGTCTGACCTGAAGAAGGCCTCGGAGTAGGCCAAAAGCTCAAATCATCTGCAGTGTGAGTGTCCTTTTACGTGTTATCTGTTTTATTCTGTGTTTTTTTGTGCCGTGCAAAAGTTATATTGCTCTCGTGAGTACTTCCGCATCATCGATATATATATATATATATATATATATATATATATATATATATATATATATATATATATATATATATATATATATATATATATATATATATATCGATATATGGGGGTGGATATATATATATACATATATATATCCACCCCCACGGCCTTATTTGCCTTCATCTCCTTTAATGCCCTTTCTATTTCATCTTCGAGTATACCTGGACCTAAGCTATGTTCTTCTACGTAATGTTCCTTTTCTATGTCTAACCTTGTCGGCCTAAGTTCTTTACCATACAGTGTTTCTATATGTTCCTTCCATCTCTCCAGGATTTTTCCTGGCTCAACTATTATCTTACCCCACTTATCTTTAACTGTCAGCACTGATCTTGCCTTCTTACCTCCCGACAATAACTTAAACTTGCTGTACAGAGCAGCAATTTCACCCTTCTTCTGTAAACTTTCCATATCCTCGTCTTGCGTTTTCCACCATTCAACTCATATATATATATATATATATATATATATATATATACACACACACAGGGTTCGTCCGGAAGATAGGTGCACTATTTTTTTCCCGCCGCTCCAGGCGCGCCCAGCACCGCTCTGACGGGCTGCGATTGGAGGGGGATATGTTGGCAAGCGACGCTGAAAAAGGCAGTCGGCTCTGAGCTGTGGTAAAGTGAGGAGCTCTGTTAACGCGAAACTCCACGCTCGACCCACGTCACGGAACGCGATGCCGAAGTTTTTGGAGCAGCGTTGTTCCCTCAAATTTGCGGTAAAGCTTGGGAAATCGTCTACCGAAACTGTCGGTATGATTCACCAATCTTACGGGGAGTCAGCCATGTCCAGAAACATGATCTTTCGGTGGCACAAGATGTTCGTGGAGGGCAGAGAAGAGGTCGACGACGAACCACGGCCTGGACGCCCATCAACGACACTCACCGACGAAAATGTGCGAAAAGTTCGCGATGTACTGAACTCTGATCGTCGTCTTAGTGTTCGGATGATAGCAGAGCAGTGTAATGTGCCAAAAACAATAGTGCACGAGATTATTAGGGACCAATTACAGATGCGAAAAATTTGTTCAAAGTTGGTGCCGAAAGTGCTCAGTGATGATCAAAGACTCAATCGTTTGGAAATCGCGACACAATTTGCGGATCACAGCAAAAATGATCCACATTTTTTAGAGATAGTTGTTTCGGGTGGCGAGACGTGGGTCTTTGAGTCGAAGAGACAAAGTGTGGAGTGGCACAACTCATCATCACCCCGTCAAAAGAAAGCTCGCATGAGCAAATCTCGGATCAAGGCGATGCTCATTGTCTTTTTTGACAAAAGGGGAGTCGTCCACTACGAATTTGTACCTGAACGACAAACTGTAAATGCTGAATTTTACGTCCAAGTGCTCGGCAGGCTTCGAAAACGAGTCGCCCGCGTCCGGCCAGCGATCAAAAACATCTGTCGGCTGCGTCACAACAATGCGCCGTGTCACACCGCGCTTGTCGAGTCGGACTTCTTGGCCAAGAACGGCGTGGCAACGCTGCCGCACACGCCCTAAAGCCCGGACTTGGCACCACCGGACTTCTTTCTGTTCCCGAAGATAAAGAGGAGTTTGAGAGGAACACGATACGGATATATATATATATATATATATATATATATTTATTTATTTATTATATATATATTTAAATGTATATATAAATAACGCGGATAGCGGTGGTCCAGTGGGTAGAGCGTTGGACTACTGACCGGAGGGGTCCCGCGTTCGATTCCCGGGCCAGGCACCTGCATCTAGATCCAAGCTAGTTGATTTTTCGAGTACCAGATCTTCCTGGGAAACCATAACCGAAACAGGGAAAGGAACTAGCCCCCCTCCACTGATGTGTGAATATTCACACGCCGTTGGGCTTGGTGCATGGGTGAGCTCTAACATCACCTATTAAACCGACCTTCGGGTTGATTATTGTGAATGCTCCTTTTATATGTTCTCGTGCTGTGTGTTGCTAAGTTTTTTATTCAACACTACCGAGTACTTCGAAGTAATCTTCTATACATATATATATATATATGGCTGCAAACGGCGTCTCACCCCAGTGGGGCGGCCATTAAGTGATGGTGCC
>CM073771.1:4841219-4860806 GCA_037158775.1 Hetaerina titia
TTTTCTTCTGGCTCCACCATTACCTTTCTCTTTCACAATCCATTCAGTTTCTGTCAACAATGACTTCTACATGTTCTCATTGTTTCAGTCAGTACCGTACAAGAGAGTACTTTTTGCTGTCGTTTACCAAAGGACCCGCAAATTCATCCCCTACAGCAAAAACATCAATGCCTGTAATAAACACAGATTCAAATGTATTATCCTATTAATTTTTCCTCTCCTTTTGTAAAAACTTTAGTTTCTCCCATAATTTTTCCACTCTGAGATTTTCAAAAAGAAAACTTCGTTTTTGTTATGGGAAAACAAGGTCATTTTTAATTTCGATTCGAAATGGAAAAGTCCAAGCACACCACGACGGAGACTAAATATCACCAGAGTCCTTGATTTCAATATTCGATGTCTTTTTCCATTAATTTCAGTAAATACGAAGGTCACATCCATTAGCCTCTCCTTCAAGGAAAGGATTAGGTGAAGAACCATACACAAAGTCTCCAAACGAGGATTTTTCACAATATTTCATTAACAAGTCATGCCATTCAAGGCAATTGATGGCAGATATGTGTTCACTGCCATATTTTACGAGTTATCCTCTCCTAACCCTTATTATCTCGCAAATGCTAGCTTCATTCAAACTAATCATTTTTTAGGTGTTGTAGAATACTCTTTCAAAACTGTAACGATATCATGACAAAGCCGAGTAATGACAGCGAACAGCACGAAGTTCATGGTACTGAGGTAATAATGAGTATCCGTGAAAAAGATGAAATGGGGTATTTGCTTTCATTAAGGCATATTTTTTAATCTCGAAATGAAAGACTTTTGCATCTTTTCCAGTCTCTTAATAACCTTTTTCTTACTAAAAAGATTATTTCTCTTCCCTTCATTTCCTCCGACCAATCTTTGTCTCTCGAATCCCACAATCTTCCCTCCTCCTAATTCTTTATCAATCTCATCCACCAATTGGCTACTTATACGCTCTCAACCACGACAGCAAGGTACCAATGAATTTTTTTTTCAACGACAGACAAAAAAGGAGGCCCAATCGAAATATTGAACTAAGTGTACCTGACCACCAGTGTAACTGACTGCCTGCCAGCCTGTTGCTTGGTGCTCTTGCATCTAGTGAAGTGTAGTGTGGTGCCGACGTAAGCATTGTTTCGGATTCGTCCGAATGCTACACGTGGCTGGGCGATTAGACACCTACCTCGTGTCCCATCCCTCAACGAGGGAGTACCTCATGTCCGTGGGTCAGACGATTGGAGGGTCGTATCTCGGGGCAAGGGGAAGGTAACGCTGCGGCGAGGATTAGACTCTGCGGAGGCAGATACCATCCCCGTCTCCAACAGGTGCCAGGTGCTGTCGGATGACAGTACCACCGGACCTGCAGCTCCTACCCCTACTCCGAGTGCACTACCTAGAGTAAGACATCAGCGCTCGGGAAGGGAGGGAACCGTTATATTAGGTAGTTCTAACGTCCGGCGTATAATGCATCCGCTGCGCCGCAGAGTCCAACAGGAGGGAGGTGTTGGATTCTTGTCGTCCTGGTGTATACCAGGGGGCGGGGTACCCCAGGCGACGCAGGCGGTGAAGGCGGCCGTCAGTAACACGAGTTGCTCAAAGCTACGCATTGTGGCTCATGTGGGAACAAACGACGCCTCAGAACGTGGATCGGAAGAGATCCTCCTCTCCTTTAAGGAGATGCACTCGGAGGTGAAACGGGTTGAGGCGGAGTTGAAGGTTCCTCTTAAATTAAGTATTTGTAGTATTGTGCCACGTACTGACCGCGGAAGGCTCGTTTGGAGCCGAATAGAGGGTATAAACGAGACATTGTTGAAATTCTGTCGGGAAATCGGAGCGGACTTCGTTGATCTAAGGCCTGTCCTCTCATCGTGTCGGGTACCACTAAATCGCTCCGGGGTCCATTGTACTGCCGTGGCATCACAGTGTGTAGTGCGTAGGCTACACGAACACGTTTTTAGGGTTTAGCATAGAAGGAAGGCAAGAGCGCAGGTCATATATTGGGATAAATAAAGTAGAATCCAGCGCTTTTTGTCACTTGAGATCAGGTTACGCCCTACATTTCCCAAAAAAATTGAACAAACAAACACTTGCGTTAAAACAACACATAAAACACGTAAATTTAATAAAATTGGAGCCTCGAAATAGACAAAAAATAGTAATGCGAGCGAATACAATACTGATACCTCTGTTAACCACGAATCGTCGCGAAGCGGCTTTCTGAGCATACATAAAACCGTAAAAGAAAAAGTGATTGGCGAAATGAAAATTATAACATTAAATGCCGCAGCATTAGAAACAAAACATCGGATATTGAACATGACTTTGTAAGTACAAACGCGGACATAGTAGTTGGAACGGAGGGTTGGCTCACGGGAGATATATCAAACAACGAAGTTTTTCCGAGCGGTTTCACAATTTACAGAAGGGACAGACCTAATAGATTGGGTGGGGGAGTGTTCATAGCTGTAAAGTCACATCTTATTAGCCAAAGATACGAATGCACCGAAAATGGTATAGAAAGCGTTTGGTGTAACATTAAGGAATACAACGACAGAAGCCTATTCGTGTGCTCATTTTATAGACCCCCAGATTCTAGTACAGATATTCTACACAAGCTCGAGTATACTATTGGCAACCGAATATTCGGCATTCCTTGTACCTGTACCTTTTCAGGAAGGAACCGCACCAGATAATATTTCTTAATTGCAAATGATCATGTCTTGCTAATGAAGCACGGAACTGGCGAAATCAACGAATTTTTGACTCGATGTTTGATGAAAGGTGGTAAAATGGGAAGAGTGAAAGTGAGAAGAAGAAAGGAAACAGATTGAGGGAGGAATCGCGATACTAAAATGGGAAGCACAATCATAAGACAGGGAAATGGATTCAGAGTCCTTGGAATTTGTGATTAAGGGATTAAGGTCGTATCAAATTGGAAATGCATACGTAAGAGCATTCACAACCGAAACAAGAAGCATTCCGAATGGCGTAAGGGAACGGGAAACGATTTTTCGCTCGTCATACAAAAATTTCCATGAACTAAGGAACTTGATTTGTGTACATTAGCATTAATGCAATTGATACTTCCAAGTAAATTACAGGAATTTCAAGAAACTGCGGGAGATGCCGCAACAGTAACTTTAACGGAGTCACCCGCTACGTGTGCATTACCATGCAACAATTTACAATGCAAGCAATTTTATGCAGTAATTTACAATGCAACATTGTTGCATTGTAAATTACAGGAACTCACCCAGCGATGCAACAGAGACATTCACCAAGATACTTGATTCACTTAACTTTATAACAAAATGGTTACGGCCCCATATGCGTATTAGTTGAAAGAGACAAATATTTTTCACTGGATCTTTATGTCAAAAGTACTGTGATAAGGTTTTTTAGACAAAGTAAATTAGAATAACACGCGGAAATCGCGGTTAAAAATAAAATTCACAGAACAAATGCACAAATTCGGCGTTTATTCCTTGATGAATCAACCGCCAGTGGAACTCTGATGAGTCCAAAATGTACAATTACACAATGCGGTAAAACAACGTGTATGTACGCACAAAGCAAGATAGAGTACGTTCAGTTTAAGCGAACCTTAGGAAACATGTGTGAAGTAGAGGCTTCTTCGCGGTTATTTGCAATAGATGGTTTTCAACAGGTCCCATGGTACCTTTACAAAGTTAACCAAATCAAACCAATATGCTCTCGTTTGCTAATCCTTTGATCGAAAATCATTAACTGATTATTATTAACATGGAACTAAGGCTGACAGTAATTATATGGCCACCATCCTGACTAGTTGAGAGTTCTTTACTTTTTAACTTACTTTCAAGGAAGGCAAAATTCATTTTTCTCAAAGCATTTTTAACCAATCAGGAAGCAATAAAAACTCGAATTCGGTTTTTACGTTAATCCGAGGCAAAATAAAGGAAAGTCATTGACGCAATTTGTTTCAGATTGCTCTGCGAGAATGTGTTTACTTCGATTATAAAAACTCCACGAATTGCTCAGACAAACTATATTACCTTTCGGCAATGACCACATCTACTGTATTGATCTTGTGGGACTCCGCACATTGACCACTTCAACCGTTGAAAATATGAAAAAGCGAAATCAAAACACCTACAAAATCCAAATCAATTCATACAATGTGTTTGTGTTTCCCTCGGCCCTTTTTACTCGAAAATTTTTGAATCAACACGTTACATGAATCGCGGAATTCAATGTCAAGTTTGCAAATCTTCATAGAAATGACAAAAACAGAAGCATACGCCAGTAAATAATCTAGTCACTTGAAAGGAGCCATTTGTTACTGTGCCCGTAAGATTATTTGCAATCCTGGTTGAGAGTATATCGGCATA
This sequence comes from Hetaerina titia, assembly GCA_037158775.1. Classification (NCBI taxonomy): domain Eukaryota; kingdom Metazoa; phylum Arthropoda; class Insecta; order Odonata; family Calopterygidae; genus Hetaerina; species Hetaerina titia. The sequence continues at coordinate 4,845,611 of CM073771.1, forward strand.
GAGTAATACACTACATGAGAATAAATGGGGAATTTGTAGGCATACGGCCTAGTACAAATACTGACAAGGTCGAATGCTTCACAGCAATTCGAGACTGTATCATTCTCTTAAACAGGGAAATTTGAAGTAAATTATGAAGGTTTTCTATTCAACCATGAACATGCCTTTCTCACTCCATACAACTATGAATATACCTTTCGTTTTAATCTATCTCCCAGGCTTCTTCCGCCACACATCTCTTTCCTCGCTCAAACTAAGAATGTTTTCAAACACTTGAACATCCATGGATACTATTTTATTCTGGCGACCCGAGTGTCTATCTAGTTACTCATTGAAACATGAGACAACTCTTAATTAAAAATAAATACAATTCTTAAAGGATATTCATTGTGGCTGACTGCTGACGGTGGGCCGAAGGAGCTTTAGTTTCATTCCGGCAACAGTTACAAGTACAAATGCTACATGGGCGAAATGACACTGACCAAGAAGGTCAGAAGTTCTCTCTAGTATATATATTTAATTTAAAATGATAATTGAAAAAATAATTGCCAGAATACAAGACAACAACGCTGACAACCGATACAGAGAACAGCTGGAATTATTTCTTAAATATTTTGCGTGAAGGAATGAAGACGTACATCCCATCCAAAATTAAATGCAACAGTAGGGAACCTACATGGTACAAGGGGGAAATAAGATCGGCATTGAGAAGGCAAAGAAGGCTACAGTCAAATTTTAAAAAGAGTTTAAAAAGTGACGATATTGCTTATGTGAACACATCAAAGCAGAAACTTAAAGAATGTCGTATTAAAACAAAAAGTATTATGCGCACAGCCCTACGCTCTTTTTAATCTAAAATGCTGAGCGAATATCTGGAGGAAAATCCAAAGTCATTCTGGTCCTATGTTAGGGAAATACAGGGTAAATGTCCATTCTCTGAAGACGGAAAACGGAGAAATTATTACTGACAGCGTGAGAAAAAGCAAACATTTTAAACAAGTTTTTCCAGAGCGTCTACAATAAAGACACAAACGCACCAAACGATCCTCCACATCCACCCGGGGAACACATGAGCGATATAACACAGGCCAAGAAGGGTATAGAACATCTGCTACGAAGCATCAAACCAAACAAATCACCTGGTCCGGAAGAAATACCTGCTAGAATATTAAAGGAATTAGTCGAAGACATACCCCGTTTTTAGAAGTCGTTTTCTTAATTGACATCTTCATTGACATCGATCTCTCGTAAAATATTAGAACACATTATTGCCAGTTTCATTATGAGATTTCTTGGTAATAGGAAAATACTAAGCCACGACCAGAACTGATTTAGAAAGAGCAGATCTTGCGAAACACAATTAGGTCTTTTCATTCCCGATATACTCAGATCGGGAGAAAATAGTAGGTGTAACAATTTGTAGGCACACATGTATGTTAGTTGGTACATTGTGTTTCTATGTGTGTGGGCTATAAGGCTTTTTGCATGAATGTATACAAGGCTTTGTTTGTGGCTTTTGCATGCGGTTTTTTTCTTTCTTACTTACGGGTGGTGCCCTAACACCTCCCGCCATACGCCCTTGCGGTGGCATGCGGGGTGTTAAGTAGATGTAAACAGTAAACTTTTACGAATGATGAGGTCTCAGGCGTGATGTGGTGGAAGCGTAACATATTAAAACCAGAGGTATTGCAATTTTCCACTAGATATTTTATTTCGACACTACCGGTTTCGATGTTTTCACATCATCATCAGGTGTGACAATCAGGTGTGGTTCCGCCACACCTGATGATGATGTGAAAACATCGAAACCGGTAGTGTCGAAATAAAATATCTAGTGGAAAATTGCAATACCTGTGGTTTTAATTAATAGTAAACTTTTATATTGCTGATTAATGAACCGCTCAGGATCCAGAAACCTTGGAATGAGACTCCTCCCTATCTCTGTTCCTCGAATTCTACTGTCGAAAAAATGAAAGGGCTTTAAAGCAGACTTCTAGTACAATGACAAATTAAGAGGCACGTCAGGAGAGGTGATGGTCGTGTTTCAGGGTTATAAGGGGCACCAAAACATTAGGACAAGTCGGATATGCTAGTTAACCAAAAGTTCCATCCATAATTCCTCACACAATTGGAATAATTTGTGGTAGTTTTTGGTATTTTTTCTACAAAAAACCATCTATTAATTTTGGGTACATATTACTGTATCCAAAAGCAGTGACGTTGCTGTAAAAAACCAGTGCCCTATTGATTGACTCCTCTACCGTTTGACATAATACTTCATGAAACCCTCTACGGCATAACTAGCTACGTAAAACCATTCGTCCTAATCTTAGACGGATCCAGAGGCTTAGGAAAAGGTTTGTTAGGAAAGACGAACTAGACGGACTATTCCCGTCAAAGATTTCTAGTAATTTTCAAGCAAACGAGTAAATTTGATATCTCTCTACTTCTTTTGCGGGTCCGTGAACATCTATCTAAGGAGGCAAGCAAAGCAGCATTAATTAACATACACAAAATGGGTCAAGACTTGAGATTAAGGACTTGGTGGGAGGGAGGCCGCATAACTGATCACCCCTCATCCCCAAAATGGCGGCCCCTGAATGTTTTTGTCCCACTCCCTCCCCGGCTATGTCGATTCGCATCGTCCCCTTCCCTCGGAAAGGGATCGAAGTCTAACTTTGGTCTCGTCGACGGCGCCATTTACGCTTTTTTCCTTCCCTCGCGGTACTGAACGTCCTCGGCGTTATAAAAATATAAAAAGAGCAGCAAAAAAAAGGGTGGGTGTCAGGGAGGGGAGGATGTGAGAGAAAGAGGAGGGAAAAGGGGGGGGAAGCATAGGATTGGGGTCAAGGTCGACCCGCGGGCCGCCCGCCTCTCTCCCGTCTTCCCCGCCTAGCGCACACTCCCTGAGTCCCAGAGGAAAAGGAAAAGTTCGGAAATAGGCTAAAAAGGAAAGGAAAGTAAGTGGAGAGGAAAGGAAATAAGGAGTTAGGTGAGTATCATCCAAGACTCCTCGCTCGTCTCCCAATTCAAACATTGGGTTTCCGTAGCCACACCTGGCTGGAGTAGGCGGTAGTTTTAATGTGAGCACGACGAGAGCACGAATTTCTGTATTGTGACCTGGGGTCAGTTTCTCGAACCAGTCAGTTGACAAGTCTTTGTCATTTGTACATACGGAGGCTTCCGATGATAATAAGAGTGATATCGCGAATGGTGCAGGGCATTTGGTTGCCTGAAACTCACAGAACATCTGCATAACACTCCGCAAGGGCGTGTGGCGGGGGGTGTTACGTCACCACCCGTAAAAGGGAAAAAAAAACCGCATTCAAAACCAACACATACATGCAAATATTATTTGCATACACCCATGCAAAAATTCTATCATTTTACACGCATGCAAATACATCTACCTCCCTTCACTCCACAAGCATGCAAGTACATATCCTATCGTCTAACCAACAATCGCACCTTAGGATGCAGTAAGAAATACTGTAAAGAGCACTACATTACTTCATGGCATTCTAATGCGGGAAGCGTTTTGACAACAACACACAAAAGGTTAGTGGAAGTGCTTGATTTGGATTTTGTAGGTGTTTTGATTTCGCTTTTTCATATTTTCAAAGGTTGAAGTGGTCAATGTGCGGAGTCCCACAAGATCAATACAGTAGATGTGGTCATTGCCGAAAAGCTGAAGAAAATAAAAGAGAAGGCAAAAGCGAAAAGGGAGCGAGGAGACGTAAAACAAACAAACAAAGCAAAAGGGCGCCTCAACCATTTCGGGCACCTCCCTCTCAACAAAACGTATACATATTACTCCGTCTCTCTCTCTCTCTCTCTGCCTCGGTCGGTCTCCTTAATGAAGACGGAGGCGGAGTGGAGGGGGGTCGCTGGGGCAGTGAAATGGCGGAAGATGAATGGACGGGCCAGAACATCGCGCGGTGGTGTCCGATTAAGGCGAAGACTACACCGGTGGGGAGGGGAAGACGGAAAGATCGACATACCAACGACTTAATTTCAACTGAATCGGGTGCTGAACGGCTTCTTTGGTCAATATCTATTGCAGGAAGACATCATGACACTTGTAGCGGGAGGAATAATCAACGAGCTCCGAGAGCAAACCATTGTACTTCACTTTGGCCTCGTTCACTGAGAGACATGAAAGATGCCACTCTGCCAGTGAAAGAGTTTTGGAAAATACATTTCAGCTGATTTATTATCAATAACATCTTAAGCACTCAAATATATCGGGGAGGCATGACACTCTGTTGGCGTGTGATAACGTATTTTTCATTTTTATTGCGGCAAAATATATTTTTAAATGGAATCCATTGGGTGGGTGGTGGAAAACTCACGGGACTGGGTTCTAACTGACTTAGCTGGACTAGCAATCGCAGGTCTCGGAAGGCTTGCGCCGCACAAGGCGGACGTCGGAGTGCAAATGGCACCGCGGCACTCGAGAACGAGCCGCATCGATCACTGCAGCAGAACTACTCGTGTGCTTTTAACCGCACGCCCCGGGAGACGAGCTCCTCGGATTAGAGAAAAACTCGAGTGGTCGGGAGAGCAGGAGCGCATTTCACCAATAATACCTCGGGATGCTCCGCGTCACGAGTGCACCCTCGTTAGAATCGAGCAACACGTGAGGAGCCGTCCGGATGAGAAGACTGGCGGAGATTAGATAGGGAATGGACCATGAGTTCGGAAGAGGATGCCGCATGAGGATTCCAGATGCAACCTTCATACTCCAGGTGGGGACCAACAAGCTTTTTTTTTACCTTCTCATCACACTTCCTCGACACGCTCTAAACGAGATCTAAATTTGGGACTTATACTGTGTACGTAAATCTGCGGAAAACCGATATGCACGCGAAGAACTCCATACATTCGCAAAGCACTCTTCAGAACAAGTAGTTAAATCACGAATGAAGAATAAAGAAAGGGCCGTCATCGGCGATTATGAAGCTATTCTTGTGGAGGTAAAATCTAAGTTCGGGAAATACATGTTTGTGATTGAACATGCACGGCTAATGACCTAACACCCCCGCCACACGCCCTTGCGGTTCCTTAACGCGCCTTTTAAACTTAAAACGCCTTGGCATCAACGATAAATTAAATATCAGAGACTTTTTGCCATATCGCAAAGAAAAAGTAACCATCGCTGAGTGGTGCTCAACACAGGTAGAAATCTACGTTAGTTAGGCCCACCTTGAGTATGTCCTGCAAGTGCATGGGATCATCATGAAGTAGGCTTAATTTTGGAACTAGATTGAGTGCAACGTAGAACAGATAGGTTTGTGAAAAATGAACTAGGTAGCAGTGTCACGACACTATTGCAAGAATTAGGATGGGAGGCATCTATTTGACCGTATTTGTATTTGACAGTATTTGACCGTAGGCTTAAACACAGACTAAATTTACGTAGTAAATTCGATACAGGTTACCTATCTGAGGATGTTAAGGACATATTACATGCCCCCACTTAATATGATATATCAGATCACCAACGGAAAATCAGGGAGATTTATTGTAGAACGAATAAATGTAAAATGTCGTTTATTCCTCGTACCATTAGTGATCGAAATAGATATGAGAGCAACCGTAGCAGTAGGATATGATTAGAATTGGTAGTTTATCTATTTTCCGATATCCTGCATTTTCTTCTTTTTATTTAATCGACCCATCTTTTTAACAGTTCTACAGCATGATGTGAATGTACCTGTTACATAATATTGTTGCATGTAAGTACTTCTTTCGTGTGATTAAAATGTGTAGTGTGCAAGATCAAACTAATATTTGTGTCCAGGTAACATGACTTGGTTTTGCATGTGGTTTTATTCTATTTTACGGGTGGCGACCTAACACCCCCCGCCACACGCCCTTGCAGCGGCTTGCTGGGTATTGTGTAGATGTATGAGAGAAATTTTTAAAAGTTATATTTTTAGTAACACATCTAATTTCAGTGACACGTATTTAATAAATCCAGCGAAACTTCGTCGAGACTAATTCTGGAAGGTTAATTACCCTCCATACTATTCTTTTTTTATTTAAGTTTCTTCGATCAAAATACTTCTGAAATTACAATGAATCAAAAACCTTGGATGCAATTAAGCTGCGATTTCCACCTTTTCCGGCATCGGAAAACATTTACACCTCCATTAAATGGGGGCATCTATATGGCTTAGAGGGTCGCGGTGGTCTAGCGGGTAGAGCGTTGGACTGCTGACCAGAGGGTCCCGGGTTCGATTCCCGGGCAAGGCACTTTGGGCACCTGCAGCTCCACCCAAGCTAGTTGATTTTTCGGGTACCAGATCTTACTGGGAAACCATAACCGGCACAGGGAAAGGAACTGGCCCCCCTACCCTGATGTGTGAATATTCACACGCCGTCGGGCTTGGGTGAGCTCTACCATCACCTACTAAACCGACCTTCGGGTTGACTACTGTGTTTTTTTTTCATATGGCTTAGAGAGAATGCTAACGAAATATTCGCAAGATTTGTCAAGAGAGTAATAATTAGAACGTACGTATATGGCAATCCAGGCGAAAATAAAGATGCATTACCTTATTGCATCTGTAATAAAATGCAACCAAGTTATCATTTGGATATGCTTTTACTTGCTACAAATACACTTGTCCCTCTTAGAATACGTTTAGAAAATAATGGCTGCAATTAGAAGCAAGTCATCAGGAAATACGTCGCATAGCATTATGACATCTCTCATGATTGAATGATAAAACTAATGAACACATATGGGGACTAAAAACCATAGTAATAACGGGCGGTATACTTCCAGTTTTCGTAAGGGTACGTGACGTGCTTTATGCAAATCTGGGCAAGGAATTGGATCCGCTGGATAATGCTAAAAACTGCTGAATTAAGATACTGGCAGTAGTCATAGAAGTTACTTACGATTGTAAACCGTAAAATATTTCAATCCCGGCGCGCGGTCGTCGTCTAAGAGCGTATTTATAGTGAAAGATCACGAAAACTGACTTTTAATAGAAACATGTTGTAGTCCAACGTCCCAATCGGTAGTCACATGAAACACCCCCTCATCTTGAATTGGTAATTGGATTCAAGAATCGGATAAAAGAACGGAATTCAATTAATTTATCAAATCTGAATTCCCATTTGAACGATGAAATTCCTTAAGTGTCTGTGTCAAGTGCTAAAATACGCATCGCGTAAATTGGCCTAAGGCCAACATCATCGCAGTAATAATATGTCGAAGCACATAACTTTTAGGAGTTCACATCCGCGATTCGAAGAATGTTCCCGAATGGACCCGAAGCCCAGCAACTAAAATAATTGAACGATAACAAGCGGAAGTCCTAACTGAAGACGACACGAGTTTATTCACACTCCAAAATATCAGGAGCATATATTTGAAAATGTTTATTATGCTTTACTTTTTTTCCATTAAACTCTGCTTATGTCGCTATTCATTTAGAGTTGGAATTTACAAGTGATAGAATAATATTTAACGGAAGAAAAGAACAAACTCAAAATTCTTTCACTTTTAAATTAACGCCACGTTTTCAACTATAATAGAATAAGTAACGAAACACCAAAAAAAACCATAACTTCTTCTGTGTTTAGTCTACATGAATAAGCAACGGGATAAACAATTTTCAAATGTTATCACGAAAAATGATCTGTTGTCAGTTTTTAGTCGATATTTCGGTGGATTTCCAGAGTTGTATTTACTTCAAGTTCCTTTGTGCTTAAATTGCTTCAAACTAGAAAACAAAAGCATCCACTCAAAAGTTGATTAATGACCTAAAAAGAAGTTCGAATCGAATGATAAGGTCTCGTTTTCAGATCTTTCGTTTTTTCATTCCCGTCAAAATGATGAGCCCTTTAAGATTTCCCTTTAAGATATCTAAACGAGGATCCAACGAAATTAAATTTTGGAGAGCAAAAGAACTGAAGTCGAGATGGATGAAGGGCTGAAGTGTCACGGCACCTAAAAAATAAAGATGATAATGACGTCGTGGTACTCTTATCCGTCGGGATGCGAAAACTTCGCACGCAGAGCAATTGTCTCTCGCCACTTATTCTTCCTGTCCCAGTTCTTATTTCACCCCCCCCTACCCTTTCCATCTCGACCCCACCCGACGTGAGCACCCCTTCGGATCCTCACCTCCTTCCCTTCCGACGCCAAAGCCGCCCTGCCCCCGTACTCCCTCCCACTTCCCCCCTCTTCGAAGACGATCGCTGGAATGCGGAGCCGGCGGATTGGTGAGCGGGGAGCGGGAGAGTGGAAAGGGGGACGGGTCGGGGGCAAAGGGAACGGGGTGAGTTGACAGGAAGGGGCGGGAGGAGGAGTGGCTGCCCCTGACGAAAGACAGAAGGGGCGCCAGGAGGAAGGATCGCGGGGCGGCGGGAGGGAAGCCGTGCGAAAGGGCGCGTGCGAGGAGGGGGAGGGGGTCAGCAAGAGAAAAAATTCGAGCGGGTGGTGAATTAAGATGATGGACGAACTAGGGTGGGGAAGGTGGGGAAGACTTTTTCTCGTGCCTCGAGAGGCGAGAAAAAGAAAGAAGAGACTGCTGTAGAGGACGAAGTGAGGCTTACCAATTACGCGGTAAGTGTCCTCGGAATTAAGATCGAATGCATGAGAGTTTCAAGGAACGAATCCAGGAGAAGGCGAAAAACTATTGCACCACTCCATGCGATGATCCTAAGCTGAAATCACATGAACGAGATTAACGATGACATCGGATTAATGACAAAAATCAATAATCTTGTCATTCAATAAAGTTGAGCCAGAAACAATCGAATACATAATAATATTGTCATTAATTCCATGTCATCAAAAATATCATCTCATAAATGATATTTCAGCTTGAGAATACAGTCAACGGCTGTATAGTAAATAGCATAGTGGTGGTGGCATAGTTCCGTATTTCACTAAACAAACAAATAAATGATTACTGTCAATCTCTATTTATCGCCACACATTTGTTTTTATGCATCAATTGTAATAATTTGTGTTATATTTTGATTAAAATTGAAAAATAACAACATACTGCTGACCTGTTTTTTCCTTGTCAAATTCTTTCGTCTCGGTGGCATTAAATTGTAAAACATGAAATTTGAAAATTATATATTTTCTCATTATACCATTACAAATCCAACTAAAATCAAATATGTTCTCCAAAACCTTTCAAAATTAACATAGAAATCATTAAATTCTTGGATGTTACATCTGTACCGATTACAAAGCCGAATACTCCAAAGGGTACATCCGCCACTAGATCGTACTGACAAACATAAGAATAGTACTTGAATATGGCGAATGAAAATCTATCGTTTCAGTTAGCATAGACTATCATTAAAACACATTAAAATAACGGTTTCTGTATCCAAACTGTTGACGCACGCCAATTCTAAAAGAATGAAAGATTGAAATGTTTGATCCGTCATCTCAGAGTGAAAACATATTGTCGAAATGCATCGCGCTCAATTTAAAGGCCCAATTCCGCAGTATTTCGCATTAACTCGATCGGTGTAATTGTTCTTTAAAGAGCACGAAAAACATGAATCAATCACGCTATCTGAAAGAATGGTGGAATATTACCACGCATATATCAAACATTACATTTTTCAACCAAGCACATATAGAGCATAAAAAGATAGGAAACACACTTCCTACCCGCGAGGCTTGGAGTTCGATTGCCCATATTAGGGGAAATGTTCGACCCCACGCTCACCAATGGGTCTAACTTTCTTCCTCGAAAGAACATGAAGTAATGGAAAATTAACAGAAAAAACGAAAAAAGCAAAAAGACCGTTCCTCACTCAAATTTTATTTGATATATTACGGTTTAAAGTACCCTAAAATAACTTTCTCCTCAGATTCAATTTCGTATCCCATCGCCACATGAATTTCAAAGAACAAATTGATCTTGTTCAGAGTTAATCACAGTTCGAAGGTACTTTTACTCTTCAAACGACTGATAACCGCGGTCACGACCCGCGCGATCCAAGAGCAATTCTCGGTAAATAGATAACCATTCATGAGTTCGAAAACCATAATAGATATAAATAAAAACAATAGACTAACAAATATTGAAACTTGGGAAAGCCGAAAAATGGCATACAAAAGAATCATCCCCTTTACATTGAAAATAACACAAAGACCCTATTCCAAGATAAGACAAGAGCAAAAATATAAATTAATGCGGGAAGCAATTTAAATGATGCAACACAATTAGAGGGATGTTGAAAATGTTTGTAGAGAAGTGGATATCACAGTATAAAGGGTATCTAATGAGAAGCTTAACCAACGATATAAGGAAATAACAAAAAAATACTATTCGATCAGGACATCATAAATATCACACAAGGTTAAAAAATTCAACCTATGGAAGTAATGAAATAATTGATTGGAATGTTAACTATCAACCGTGAGAAAAACCACGTTATTTAAAGGTACTTTTATCTTTTCAATTAACTGCAATTTTTTCAGTAATTTATTATTTCAATCCCCTCCCATGGACTACAACCTTGACGTGGTGGAAGTGCTTGTGTGTTCCGATGACCCCTACAGCTGTGCTGGCGGGAGTAATAATAATTACTCCTGGTAGGGTCACCCATGCCAGATAGGTCGAAGGTTAGGAGCCAGACGAAAGGTAGTCCACGCAGCGTCTGTTCCTCAGTGAGGCGGCTGCAATGGCGTCTGACCCCAGTGGGGCGGCCATTAAGTGATGGTGTCACGTTAAAAACACTATTGAGGAAGGCAACGGGAAACCACCTCAATTATCATTCCCGAGAATGTAATGATGGGCACTGCAGAGAATATGAGTCTTGGCAACTGCGGTACGCGGCCCAAGGGGCCGTGTGTCACGCCCGGCAGCGGGGGGAGGCAAGGCTTCCACGGTGGTCATCCCACGAAACCCTTGCGGGGGAGAAATAACAGCAGCAGGACAGAAGACGAAAGTAGTTAGAATAGGAACATGGAACGTCAGAACAATGTTGAGGACAGGCGAATTAGAAAATATTAAGCGAGATGGAAAGAGGTAATATAGATGTTTTAGGTCTCTGCGAGGTGAGAAGGAAGGATAGCGGGGATTACTGGAGTGACAATTATAGAGTGATATACAGCGGCGGGGACGAGAGCCAACGAGGGGTTGCCGTAATTTTAAATAAAGAGGTAGGAAGAAGTGTAACAGCATAGAGCGAGTACCTGATAGAATCTTAGTTGTAGAGATTAAAGCGCACCCGACGAAATTGGTCATTGTTCAGGTATGCATGCCACCGAGAAACCATAAGGAGGCAGAAGTCGATAGGATGTACGATGAGTTAGAGGATATCATCGCGGGTGTCCTGCAGGGGACCATTCGATAGTAATGGGGGATTGGAATGCGACGGTAGGCGAGGGAAGAGAGGGTGGTGAGGTGGGGGACTATTGGTTAGGCAAGAGGAACGAACGTGGGGAGAAAGCAATTGAATTCTGCAGGAGACGGAGGTTAGTCATCACCATCACATGGTGTAGACACCACAAAAGACGTAGGTATAGATGAAAAATGCCAGGTGACTCAGAAAAGTATCGGTCAGATTACATTATGGTAACGCACAGGTTTAAGAACGGCATGATCAATGCGCACAGTTTCCTGGCAGTGGATGCCGACACTGAACCCAATTTAGTGCTCATGAAGTGTAGTGTCAGATTCGAAAAGATAAGTCAGGGGCGGTAGGTTAGGAAATGGAATGTAGAATCATTAACTAGATTGACAAGGAAGGAGTATCAGTAGGCTGTAGAGAAAATCATGAATGAGGGAAAAGACCAGAAACACAAAGAGTTATTTATGGATATCTATTTTACCTTCCTTCAAAGTAATCAAAAGTATCAGTTAAACTATGTTATGGTTAGGTACAGGTTTAGGAACAGTGTGATACATTCCCACAGTTTCCCAGGAGGGGATGCGGACTCTGCCCACAATTTGGTTGTTATGAAATATGACGTCCGTTTCAAGAAGATAAGGGAAGAGCGGCGGGTTAGGAAATGGAATGTAGAAGCATTAAATGGATTAACGAGGAAGGAGTATCAGCAGGCTGTACAGAAAATGATGGATTACCGTAATGAGCTGAGTACAATCGAAGAAAAACGGAGTGTATCAAGAAAGTGATATCGAAAGCCGCAAAAGACACTAAGGAACCGTTAACGGGAAAAGGATAAGGAAACCATGGGTAACGGATGAGATGATTGCAAAGATGGATGAGAGAAGAAGAGGGAAGAATGTAAGCACAGAGTTAGGAAAAATGAAGTAGAAAGAGTTGATCAATAAATTGAGAAGGGCCACAAATAAAGTAAAAGAAACATAGTGGAAAACGCAATGCGAGGATATGGAAAGTCTTCAGAGGAACGGAGAAATTGGTAAGCTATACAGCAAGGTTAAGTTATTATCGGGAAGTAAGAATGCAATATCTGTGCTAACAGTTAAAGATAAATGGGGTAAGATAATAGTTGAACCAGGAAAAATCCAAGAGAGATAGAAGGAATATACAGAAACACTGTATGGTAGAGAACTTAGGCCGACAAGGTTAGACATAGATAAGGAACATGACGTAGAAGAAGATAGCTTGGGTCCAGGCATACTCGACGATGAAATAGAAAGGGCATTAGAAGAGATGAAAGCAAATAAGGCTGTGGGGGTGGACAACATCCCTGTAGAACTGTTGAAATGTTTAGGTAAATGTGGGAAGGAGACTCTATATGGACTGATTCGTAGTATCTATGAGGAAGGAAACTGGCCGGAAAATTTTGTGAGATCGGTGTTAGTTCCTATTCCGAAAAAGGCAAAGGCTACTTCATATACGGACTACAGAACAAAAAGTTTGATATCCCACGCAGCTAAAGTTAATCTCAGGATCATCAACATAGGAAAGAGAGTAAGGCAAATGATTACTTAGGGGATGGTCAGTTTGGATTTAGGAAGGGAAGAGGTACGCGTGATGCCATTGCAGTAATGAGATCACTAATCGAGAGGAATATAGAATACAATCAGGACGTATTTGCCTGTTTTGTAGATTTCGAAAAAGCGTTTGAAAGAGTGAATTGGGAAAAATTAATGCCTGTATTGCAGAAAATAGGAATTGATTGGAGGGACAGGAGACTGATCAGCAACCTGTACATGTCTCAGACTGCTCAGGTGCGAGTGGGGAACGGAGAGTCCGAATGGGCAGTGTTAGGAAGAGGTGTAAGGCATGGTTGCCCATTGTCACCGGTGCTTTTCAACGCATATGTAAAGGAAATGATTAAAGAGGTATGGGAAGAACTGGAGGTAAGAATGAAAGTCGGAGGGGAATTCGTAAAATCGGTTAGGTTTGCTGATGACCAAGAATTAGTTGTTCAGTCAGCCAAGGGGTTGCAAGCATTGCTGAGTGAATTGGAGGTTCAATGCGATAGATATGGGATGAGAGTCAATATTAATAAAATAAAGGTCATGCGATTTTCCAGAAAGAAAAAGTCTAAGCTAATCATTAAAATAGGAGGGGAAAAAATAATAGTGAAGTAGGTAGAACTGTTCACGTATCTCGGAAGTGTTTTGGACCAATACGGTCAAAGTGGTAGGGACGTAAGGAGAAGATTGCGCTACGCAAGGAGGCTTTCTCAAGGAGGGAGTTGATGACGGGGACGTTGAGTAGGGATGTTAAGACAAGACTCGTAAAAATTCTGATATGGGGCGTAGCTGTGTACGGCGCGGAAACGTGGTCGCTGAAGTAGGAGGATAGACGTAGATTGGAGGATTTTGAAATGTGGGTGTGGAGAAGAATGGAGAAGGTGAAATGGATGGAAAGGAAAACAAATGAGGAAGTACCAGGGATGGTGGGTGAGGAGAGGGGTTTGTTGAGAGAAATCTTATGGAGGCAGGAAAAATGGATATAAGGCGTATTGAGCGGTAGTGGAATGTTGAAGAGGGTAATAGAGGGGAGAATGTTAGGCAAACGAGGAAAGGGCAGGAAGAGGATAGGGATGTTGGGCGGGATGAAGGGAGGATAGAAGTACACAGAGATGAAGAAGGACCTGATGTAGAGTAGGTTGCTGGATTGGGTTTTGTATATGGGACCCGAGTGAAAAAGGCCTCATCCGGGAAATTGAGAAGGTCCAACGCCGGGCAGTCCGTTTCATGAAAAAGTTTAACGTTGAAACGAAAAGCGTCACTGAAATGCTTATGGAGTTGGGATGGGAATCATTGGAAGAAAGACGACTCAATGCTAGGTTAAACTTACTAAATAAATTCAGATATTCTTGTCTCAGCACCGATGCCTCGCAAATTATTCGCACTCCAACATACATTTGTCGCTTTGATCATGTATACAGGGTTCGTCCGGAAAATAAGTTTATGATGCTCATTGTCTTTTTTGACAAAAGGGGAGTCGTCCACTACGAATTTGTACCTTAACGATAAACTGTACATGCTGCATTTTACGTCCAAGTGCTCGACAGGCTTCGAAAACGAGTCGCCCGCGTCCGGCCAGCGATCAAAAACATCTGGCGGCTGCGTCACGACAATGCGCCGTCTCACACCGCGCTTGTCGTGTCGGACCTCTTGGCCAAGCACGTCGTGGCAACGCTGCCGCACCCGCCCTACAGCCCGGACTTGACACCACCGGACTTCTTTCTTTTCTCGAAGATAAAGAGGAGTTTGAAAGGAACGTGATACGGGACTTTGGACGCCGTCAAAGAGGCCGTCCCGAGAGGTTCGAGAGGTTCGTGTCTTCGAGAGGTTCCCGATGATGCCTTCGCGGGAGCGTTCCAGGAATGGGAACGCCGCTGGAACAACTGTAACGAGTCACAAGGGTCCTATTTTGAGGAATATTAGCTTAAGATATGTAAAAGTGCAATACATTTTTTTTCCTGAGCACAGTAAACTTATTTTCCGGACGAACCCTGTACAAAATTCGGGAAATAGATGCCAGAACTAGGCGACCCGACTGCGTCCGACTGGATTCCGCGTTCCCACGGACAATACGGGATAACAACCGTAGGGATACACTCGTAGATGGCAAAAATGTCACAGGTCACCCTCAGCGCATAGGGAGTAATTAGTTCTACTCAATTGCATGTACTTTCACGAATGTCTTGTGTGTTGTTGTCAAAACCCTTCCCGCGGATGACCGCATTAGAATGCCATTAAGTAACAGCAGCATTAAATAAAAGCAGTGACTTGGGGAAACTGCGCATTCCACT